>RSEF01000004.1:58253295-58265532 GCA_003993805.1 Himantopus leucocephalus | reverse complement strand
CAGCCCCACCGGCCAGTGTCGCCCGCGTCCCCCGGCGCGGCACCCGCCTCCCCGCGGGCAGACACCCTCCCCGCCTTCACCTCCCCCATAATGTTCCAAAATTGAGTCAGGTGAGCCCGAAGCAGCGCGCCGCCCGGGCAGCCTCCCTCCTCGGCGGGCGCTGCCCCGACGGCCCGTCCGCCCCGTCCCCGCTCACCCTCGCTGCCGGGGCTGGCCAGCAGGCTCCGGAGCGCGGCGCACAGCAGCAACGGCAGGAGGCACGTCCAACCGGGAGCCGGCGCCCCGGCGCGGCCGGCCCAGCCGCCACCGCCCCACGGCCCCATCCCGCCGCCCCTCAGCGCATGGGGACGGCGGTTCCCCCCCGGCGCTGCCCGCTCGGGTCGCCTCAGGACGGGACGGGGCGGGCGGACGGGCGGGCTGGCAGCGCGGCTCCGCTCCGCTCCCGTCCAGCCGCCGGCGCGACTGGGGAGCCGGGGGGCGGGGATGGGGGAGGCGGCCCCGCGCCGCCGCGGCGACGCCCCCGACGGGGCGGACCCGCCGCCGTTGTCGCCGCCGCCGCCATCCCGTGCGGGGGACGGCGCCCGCCGCGCTTCGGGGCGCCCCGGGGCGCAGCGGGGACCGCAGCTAAAATGGCTGCCCTGCGGGGAAACCCCCCACCTTAGACCCGCGGGGGAGAGCAGGTGGCAGCGCTGTCCCTGCGCGGCATCCCTCGGGCCCCGGTGAGCCCGCCGAGGGGGGACAGGGACCCCCAGTGCTCCCCGCAGCCGCCACGGGTCACGGTCCCAAAGTCTTCCCCCCAGCCCACAGAGCCGGGGAACCCGCGATTTCACAAGGGGGGCGAACCAGCCTGAGGGGAAGGCTCGCCCCTGGCCGGGAAAGCAAAAATACCAGAAACTCCGTAATGGAGCCAAGGAAAAGACGATTTTCAGGTGTATTTTACCTCAGGTCACCACCAGAGCACAGCTTTGGATCCGGCACTAAGTAGTTTCATAGAAGTTTTCACTGAGGTTTTTTACCCCTCAGAGCCCTAGGTGTCACCCACTTCATCTTCATATATATTTATATATATATAAAAAGATAAAAATAAATCCCAAAAGTATCAGAAATAAATTCCTGGAGGTTTATTCACCCACATCAGTTCCTCCCTTGACGAGACTACCTCCAGGTAAGCCAATAAAGACAAAAACCCAACCTGGCAGGTGCACAAGCAGAAAGTCAAGGATGATCAAAACTCTTCTCTCCTGGTGCTGCTTCCTCCATTTCACCCCACTGCCAAGATTTTGGCCCGTTCATTTATGTTATAAAAGCAGTAACCGAACGTTGAGCACCCGCAAAAGGCTCTCTCTCCCGGGGGCAAGACTCGGGACCAGGGATCCAAACAAATTGCAATTAAAATTACAAAATCCCCAAAGCCAGTTTTAAGAGGACAGGTAGTCTTCAACTGGGGAACTGCCGGTAATACAGCTTTCTACACGGTCATTGCTCATTTTTTATTGATAAGTAGCTGGACAATGTGTTTCTCTGTGCTCTTGCAGCATATACAAACCTCAGCCACGGCCAAAATATAAACGTAGTCCTGACCTGTACATGCATCTTATTTTCAAAAGCGTTTGGTCCTTTTGCAAGAGGATTTTCTGCCTCGAGCTATTCAACATTTTTACTGCCACCAGGAGGACAAGGAAGGGGCTTTGCTTTACATCACTAAAGGTGCCAGCCAAACGAAAAGCATGGCATGCGTCTTTACAGCAGCGTGTCAGGTCTTCACTATTCAAATATCCTACTACCCTGTAGTCCAAAAGGCACTAAGGTTTGCCATCAGACCACCTCTGCATAAAGCTGCACGGCCAGATCCTCAGCTGGGATAAATCACAGCTGAGAACATCTGACCCCAAGCCCTGCGTCAGGTTTAGGATGGGAGTAGCACCCCAGGGTATGCTCATTTCTAGGGACTAGCCGTCTGTAGAAGCAGTGGTGAGTTTTGCCACCCAGAAATCAGAGCAATGCAGGAAAACGTCATCAGAAACAGTAGCTTGCTAGCCCAGTAAAAAGGATCAGATGGCAAGGAACACGTAAAACGCCAAGCTGGATGGGAGCCTCCGCTGGCCGAGGGGCAAGGCTGCTGTAGCTAGACAAGTCTCTTATCACAATCTCATGTCAAACTGTTGTTTGCTCCCGATTTTCGGCTGCTATTTGACAGTCATTAACTGCTGTTTGGACTGCCAGGCTTATAATTTAGAGGCATTTCAGATGATATGTTAGTGACATCTTAATTTTCTAGGAAACGCTGAGATGAGCTTCATATGATTCATAAGCTATTTAAGAATAGCCACCATGCTCTAGGTTTCATCCTAGTTGCCTTTTTTCCCTGCAGGAAACCAGCTCTTATTTCAAGACATTTGGTTTGTTCTCCACCCTGGCTGTGGCACGGGAGAAGTGTCCCAACCTCGTCTCCCAGGACTTCATTGAGAACTGATAAAAAATAAATAGAACCTTATAAAAGGGTTATTGCCTTATCCCCAAATGGAAGGTATTGCATCTTCATGCAGTCTAGTGGATCCTATTTGGTGGGGGCTCAGTCTTCTACAACTCCCCTCCTGGTTTTGCCACCTATCTTATTAGTAATCTGCAGCAGGCAATTCTCTCCTGCCTTTTGCCCCATCAGTGCAGCTCGTGGGCTCTCATAGAGAGGGGAGAAATTTTAGCAAAGTGCTGCAGCATTCCTGGTAGCCTTGAAGGGTAATCAGAGAGAAGCTGGACAATCTGATGGGATCCCTTCCTATCTCCCCCCAAAGAGCAGATCTTTTATTGCTTTGAGTAAATTCACTGTAAAAATCACAAGGTGTGGGTTGCAAGCTCTTCAAGGAACTTCAACCGTCTCCGGCTCATGCCATTTCTTCCCGTGACCAGCCTGTATTTTGTGTTACTTTCAAATTTTTCTTCCTGCATCTCGTTAATTCATTTCTGCCCCTTATATTTATGCCTTTTCACTTATGCCAACAGTATTCTCTCTTAATCATCACTCGGTTAAGGTCTGTATTTCATCCTTTATATTTTTTTCTCATGAGTCATTCCTATAGAGCGTTAGTAATACTGTTATAGTCCAAACTCCCTCTAGTTTTCCCAACATTTCCCTCATAACAATTTGCCCAGAAGTGTAATCATACTAAAGCCATAATAAGCAACTATCTCTAAAATGCTTTTGCATATAGTGTCCGAAACTGAAATGACAGCTTTGCCCCATGTAACTTGCCACTTCATATCTAATTTGCTGTCAGCTATTACACATATTTTAAACTGTTTATTAAACCACACATCTTTTGAGTTAGTGCATTTCAGATTATTTCACTTTGATATGCAAAAGCTCATTTTTCCAAGTTTAATTTAATTTCTCTCCCATGTATGTAGTTCCTTTCACATAATTTCTGTGTTCTGACTGGCTTCTAATTCTGCGTTGCCAATTCATTTCTTTAGTGTGCTGGTTATCCTATATCATCAACAGGATACACTTGAACAATAAATGAGTCTATCCTTCAGATTATTTCAGGAACCAAAAACTGCCAACCAAATCCATTCCCTGTATCATTATCCTTTACTGAAGTGTAAGGACGTAATTCTTATTGCATCTCCATATTCAATAGGGCTACCATCTGAGAAAAGATTCAACTTCATACTTTAAATATAAGTGTAAACAGTCCCACTAAAGCCATGTCTTCATTGCATTAATGGAACAGAAGCCCCACTGTAATGCAACGAACTGTTTAGGCATTTAAGCATTTCCATTTTCCTTTGAAAAGTCCTTTTCTTTCAAAAGAGTCAGAGAAGATGACACCTTTAAGGAATACCCTCATGAAATTTCGTAATTAGTTTTTGTTTTTTCCCCACAAGCCCTTTGAAACAGAAGAATTACCTTCTATTCAAAAACTCAATGCATATTAAGAGCAAAAGCAATTCTGGGAGCAGCTAAGCAGCTTTGCATAGTAGATATATTTGGATTTGTACCATGAATGCAACTACAATTTTAAGACAAAATGGCTGCGTTCAACAAACACCACAGCAGCCCGTGTAGGAGTGCAGAAAGCTATAGTCAGAGCCCCAGCGGAAAACAAAAATCTGTACCGAGACACAGCGGGGACAGGAAAGTTAAACATCAAGTGCAGGTGGGCCACCCCTTGGCCAGAGGAGGTATATCAGTGATTGTGCCCCTCAGTCACTGCTGAAATCTTCATACTTCAGTGTGGAGAAAGACGTTAACCAACAAACCGGTATTTGCACGAAGGAAAATGAGCAAGTGGTAAATAAAGCATTGCCTGTGCAAGTTCACGACCCAGCCACTTGTGCGGTCTTAGCACCCATGTGTCTTTTGCCACCCCCGCAAAGCACAGGAGCTACTGGCAACTGTGCACTTAGGAAAATCTGCTCACTTCGTTTACAGCCTGAAATTAGATCCAAAGCCGTGCAAATCTGTGGGAAAAACATGTGAATATTTGTTTCAGTCAGAAAAAGGCTCAGAGAAAGCATGACATTACAGCCTGGCATTTTATTTTGGAGCACTTCATCACCAGCCCTTGGTCCTGATAACAGTTCTTCCAAAGGCCCCTGCCCTGGCAGCGCACTCTCCCATTTGCAAATGCTGTGTCACTACTCCCCGCTCTCGCTGTCCTGTAGTGACCCCATGGAGCCACATTCCAGGTGTTAAAAACCCACTGCCCATCTGCAATCAAAGGAATGGCCCAGAGGGCTCAGTGTGTACCATGTCACATGCCAGTCTGGGTTACACTGATCAGCAAAATAATCCAGGTCGGACGTGGAAGTACACACTTGTGAGCACCAAGAGCAGCAGCAAATACAGCTGGCGGTACTTGCAGCCCACCCACTACTTAGCAAGTATTGAGGAGTTTCTTTGCATCACACCAGAGGAGAGCATTAAAGGGAATAAATGAAATGGCTTTGCAGAGATTTATGGAGATTTTCTAATGCAGAAAGTGGAGCACAGGAGAAAGTGCAAAGGCTAATTTGATTACATTGTTAGCCCTGTATAAATTTAATAATGGACTCGCTTCCACATTTCTCACCATAAGCTATTTACATGCATCTACTAACTGCAGTAGTTCAGCACATCACACTCTTGAATCCGTCTTCCCAACCCAACCCTTTGAGGAAGAGGAGCCTTAATACTCCTGCACAGATAGACAGAAGCAAAGGAGATGTTAAAGATCCACATAAAAATTACTGAATTGATTATGGCTCCTCTAGATCGGGGACAATGTTCTTAAAATACTAACAGAATCATCTTATTCTTGTATCAGAATAAGAATCAGCAGATATTAAGAGGAACTGGCTTATCTCCTCAAGGCAGTCAGTCAGGAGCTTTAGCAGACACTGCACAAGCTTGGGCAAGTGACTTGGGTACATTTACAAGTACCAGTGTGCTTTATGAAAACCTAGCCCTTGAGTAACTTGCTCAAGGTCACACAGAAGGTGTGTGTGGCAGACCTGAATCAAGCTCAAAAGCTATTAGAGCATCCATTTGCTTTTCATTCTCACTTTTCCTTTTCCAGCATGTCATTTTGGATCAGAAGCTACGCTAGCAAATGTGGACATTACTGTAGTTCAAGGGTTCATGTTCAGCACTCCACTCATTAAATGCACATTCTTTCAAGGTACAAACAAAATAACGGATATAATGATGAAAATCCCTATATTAATGTATCATTTAATAGTGAAGTACATTAATCTCCTGCATACAGTCCAGAACTCAGTGCCTTTCTGAACTATGTTTCATAAGGTCAATAATGCCTTCTTTAATTTCTAAGGGCAGTCTGGATGGCTACCTTGAATTTCTTTGATTATAGGCAGACTAGTTTCATTAACTCGAGCTACTGCCCTGTATTTCACACCGAGGCCAACTGTGTCTATTCTCCCCTTGTTTGAGGAAAGCAAATCCATTTCATCTCACCTCACTCCTCCAAGCAGAGCTGTTTGATACTGACTTCTCTATTTCAACCTACCCCTAATGATTTCCTAAATAAATCACATCATTGTCAGTCACTTCGTATCTCAAATACTTGCAAATGCTTAGCAATTTTAGCTGCCAACACATTCATTTATGTTCTTGTGAGATGGCATCTGGATCACAGCTATAGTCTTTCCATCAGCTAATTGCAACTGTTTTTGAAATGCAGGAGCATATTTATTTCTCTCCTTCCTTTGCAGTGTTCAAATTGTGCCTTTAGGTAGGCTTTGTGTTCCAAACTCAGAAATACTTAGCTTGCAAAACTTCAGTGTCTACTCAGAGAAGTGCTTCAGCAAGTATAAATATTTTTTCAGTGTGTGCTTTGTTAAGTAATTTTTAAACACCAGAGTGACAAGGTAGGATCAGGGCCAGCTTTCTGGGACAGAGTGCCTCATGTGACAAATTCTGACACAAATATTGCCCAGTGACATACAATCCATGTGTTTCCCACTGTCACTCTTAACTTTCAGTGTTTCTTCCCCTGTCCCACCCAAGAGTTACAAGCAAAATACTACTCAAAAAAGCTTACCTGTGCTAGATTTTGAAAAATGGAAAGAAAAGGCAAAAAATGCAGGAGCCACCTTTTATACACAAACTTCCCAAATTGAGGGTCTAGCTACCATAAAGAGGCAACCCTTCCAGACACGTTTCTGCTCATTACTAGGAAAAACTGTTCCTTCCATACCAGCAGACCTGGAGCAATTAGGTCTTACTGCAATCGGGCTACAAGACTCAGTTGCGTTGATACAAGTTTTGCTTCCTACACAGACACCCTGACTGATCCTGAGGAAGCTATTTCTCAGTTGAGAATATCCCTTTACTCCATGCTCAGTGACAGGGACCCAAATGAGGTGCAAGTAAAATCCCATTAAAAAAGACGTGCTTTAAAGGGTCAGCATTACACCTGAGGTGAGGTTGAAGAGGAACACCATCCAGCCTGACTCTCGCACCGTGACCGTGGCATTTTTGCGCTACTGTTCATTAGCAGTGTGGTTTAACAACCCAAGCAGTACCCTGGGAACCAGACAAGTCAAATCCAATGCTTGCAACCACTCGTGTGCCATACTTCACCTCCCTGTTCTTCTGAGTCTGCCCCTTCCCTTGCCAGACACACTTTACCTTCTCTTTCAAGCAGGACTGCCTTTTAACATAACCATTGGCCATACCTACTTGTCACCCATCTCCTCATAGAAGCCCTTCTCGTTACCTTTTATATCCCTTGCCAGGTCCAATTCCAGTTGGACTTTGGCTTTCCTAACCTCATCCCTGCATGCTCCGTGTGTTTGTATTCCTCACAGATTTCTACAAAGTATTACCAGTGTACTGGACAGTATTGGGGTATAAACACACCATCTGCATCACGACATGGCTATAAACAAGAACTGGCAGCTCGTTACCAGTTATTTCTCCTTTTATAGCTTCTCCTCCTTGCTCTCTAAACTTCATTCCCCTTTCTGTCTCTTGTAAGATCTTCTGGGCTGTGGCACCCTTGCTTAATCCCCACTCAATTCACCCTTTGGTAGGTTCTGCCTTCCCACATGCGCACTCCCAGACACTTCTGCCTGCCTCTGTTTTCTGCATTTAATTCTGCCCCCAGCTAAACAGAAGAGTAGGTGATTACAATTTCATTCAATCAGAAGGTGGAAGAGATGAGGGCACATGCACAGCAAGTCAAGAAAGGAGTGGCAATCAGATTACAGCTATAGCCTAGAGCAGAATACTTCGTAATGTGAACTTGTAATGGGTCTCTGGTCTAGGGCACGTAATAGGCATTTTACCCACAGTGCAATAGTCACCCAAAGACATTTACTTCAGGAAATACTGAGCCTGGTATAAACATTTAAACTTTAATAAAACCATTACAGATGCACTGATTGCACAGCTCCTTCAGACGGTGAAGATACATAGGAAAGTGAATAATAAAAGAAGCAGGTGAACGGAAGTCATTGCCAGGCCATTTACATAAAGATTTACTGAGAACTCACCCTTAGTATGGCTTTTGGTCAATGCATTATCCACATCCAAGAACTAGTTACTGAACAATAACCATCTCAAAACATACCCCATCTTAAACACACGTTGTCCTCTGCAGATCAGTGTGTTTAAAGACATTAAATCAAGAATTAGTATTTTCACTCTCATTTCATATTCACAATATCCAAACCCCTTACACATCTCAATGTAATATTAAATTAAAACATAACATCATATTTTTTGTGGGGCTACACGTTGTTTCTGTGCATGCTCAGAACCATTTCGACACTAACAAGCAAGTTGTGTTTAAAAATGACAAGTTAGCTTGCCATATACCAAGTGACAAACATGAGACTGCCCACAGAATAAAAAAAAGATGAAAAAGCATTTAAAGGGGAGGGAGGACTCCAGTCAGGAGGAGATGCAAATCTACCGCTCTGTCTTGCTAACCTAACCAGTTGACCAGTCATTTACATGTTTCATCTTTCTGGACTGGTTCAGATAGAATTATTCCATGCCAAACAAACTTTTCAACGCGAAATAAGCTTTCTCTTTGTTTTGAGGGAAGCATCAAATCCACAGCCCCTCCTTTCTGGACAGGTCCCCTAGCCAAAAAGGCAATTATACAGAAAA
Source organism: Himantopus leucocephalus (assembly GCA_003993805.1). NCBI lineage: Eukaryota > Metazoa > Chordata > Aves > Charadriiformes > Recurvirostridae > Himantopus > Himantopus leucocephalus. Next base: position 58,256,912 of record RSEF01000004.1, on the reverse strand, counting down.
TATGAGCACTTCAGAACTACAGATAAGCATCCAGGAGAGAGACAGGGATTCTCACCAAACATTATACTCTGGCCAGCAAAAGCATCTGCAGAGTATGAGTATTTACATGCATCAGAGCATGAGTATTTACTAAAGATACCCTTACAGAATAGGTATGAGGCCCTGGGTACGGTAGATGAAGCACATAATGAGAAAGAGGAGGAACTTGCGCAAGCAGTCTTGCCAAGATCAGAGAGACCGCCCCCTCACAACAAAGCCTGCATTAAGACCAGCACCAAGAAGAAACAACAGCAAGTTATGGTCATTGGTGATTCCCTCCTGTGTGGAACGGGAGCACCCATTTGCAGACTGGACCCTCTTTTCAGGGAAGTTTGCTGCCTCCCTGGGGCCTGAATTAGGGACGTCACCAGAGCCTGGTTCAACCTTCAGACTACTATCCATTCCTGCTCTTTCACGTGGCTACAAATGATGTCGCAACAAAAAGCCTGAAGTCAACCAAAAGAGACTTCAGAGCACTAGGAAGAATGATAAAAAATTTGGGAGCACAGGTAGTGTTTTCCTCAATCCTCCCAGTGATGGAGGGAGACCAGAAGAAACAGGGGAGCCCAGGATATCAAAACCTGGCTCCAGGAGTGGTGCCTCTGCCAAAACTTTGGGTTTTTAAACCGCAGAAGAGCCTTTGAGAGACAAGGTATGCTGAGGCCTGACAGGATCTGTCTGTCTTGGTGGGGAAAATGCATCTTTGGGTGTAACCTGGCAGGGCTGCTCAAGAGAGCTTTAAACTAGAATCAGTTGGGAAAGGGGATACCAACAGGATTGCAGTAGGTAAGGCAAGAGTTGGCATGGCATTGCCTGAGGGTGTCAATGCTAGTGGGATCATTTACACTGCTCCTGGGAGCACGGGGGTCTCAGGAGCATATTTGAAATGCTTATACACCAATGCATACAGTATGAGAAGCAAACGGGATGAACAGGAAGCATTGGTCAGCTCCCAGAGCTACGATATCATTGGTATTAGTGAGACTTGGTGGAATGAATCCCGTGGTTGGAGTGCTGGGATGGAGGGCTACGGGCTGTTCAGGAGGGATAGGCAGGGCAGGCGAGGTGGGGGTGTAATGCTATACGTAAGGGAGACGTTTGATTGTACAGCCCTTATAGTTAGTGATGATGTGGTTGAGAGCCTCTGGGTGAGGATTAGGGGGATGGGAAACAAAGGAGATGTTGTAGTGGGTGTCTACTACTGGTCACCCAGCGAGGATGTAAGCACTGATGGGTTATTCTATAGGCAATTAGGAGAAATTTCTGGATCAGTTGCCCTTGTCCTTATGGGAGATTTCAACTTGCCAGACACCAACTGGGAATATCATAGTGCTGTGACAAACAGGTCTTGGAAATTCTTGAATTTTGTAGGAGATAACTTCTTGTCACAGGTACTCAGTGAGCCAACGAGGAAAGATGCCCTCCTAGGCTTGCTATTTGTGAATAGAGGACTCATGGGGAATGTGATGGTAGGTGGCGGTCTTGGCCACAGTGATCATGAAATGGTTGAATTTAAAATTTTCAGTGTAATGAGAAAAAAGGACAGCAGAGTTGCTACCCTGGACTTCAGGAGAGCAAACTTCAAGATATTCAGGGAGCTGTTTAGCAGACTACCCCGGGAATCTGCTTTTGAGAGCTTAGGAGTCCATGAGTGCTGGTCAATCTTTAAGAACGACCTTTCAGAAGCACAGGAGCAGGCAATTCCACTGTGTCGTAAGTCAAGCAAGTAGAGCAGAAGACCAGCTTGACTGAACAGAGAAGTCCTCAGGCAGCTGAAAAGCAAAAAGAAATTGTACGATCTCTGGAAGTGAGGTGAGGCTTCGCAGGAAGAACGCAGAGGTGTAGTTTGAATGTGCAGGCAGAAGACACAAAAGACCAAAGCTCAATTGGAATTGAAACTGCCCAATGTTGTTTCAGATAACAAGGAGGGCCTTTTAAAGTATATTAATAGCAAGAGGAGGACTAAAGAAAACGTTGGACCAATACTTGTTGAAGATGGTCAGCTGACTAATAGGGATCAAGAAGAAGCAGAGGCATTCTATACATTTTTTGCTTCAGTCTTTAATAATACTGATGGTCCGTGGGCTGCCTGGTCCCCTGAGTCAGAGGACTATGAGTGTGGGAACAGTGAATTTCCATTTGTGGACACTGAAATTGTAAGGGGTCAGCTGTATAAGCTGAATGTTCATAAGTCCATGGGGCCCGATGGGATTCATCCCAGAGTACTGAATGAGCTAGCAGATGTTATGGCAGGACCCCTCTCAATCATCTACCAGAGGTCTTGGGAGCCTGGTGAGGTCCCTGCTGACTGGAAGCTAGCCAATGTTATTCCAATCTACAAAAAGGTTGTGAGGGAAGAACCATGGAACTATAGACCTGTTAGTCTAACCTCAGCTCCTGGAAAAAAATATGAAGAAGATTATATTGGGTATTATTGAAAGGCATTTAAAGAATAATGCAATCATCAGGCACAGTCAACATGGGTTCACAAAGGGAAAGTCCTGTTCAACTAATTCGATACCCTTCTGTGATAAGGCCACCTGCCTAGTAGGTGAAGGGAAGGTGGTAGGTGTCATTTCCTGGATTTTAGTAAGGCTTTTGATACTGTCCCTCACAGCATCCTTCTGGACCATCCTTCTGGACAACTGGCTAAAGGGCAGAGCTCAAAAGGTTGCAGTGAATGGGGCTACATCTGGCTGGCAGCTGGTCACCAGCACTGTTCCTCAGGACTCAGTTCTAGGGCAAGTCCCGTTCATTACATATATCAGCTACCTGGATGCAGGAGTTGAATGCACCATTGGCAAGTTTGGTCTTGATACCAAACTGGGAGGTGCTGTTGACTCTTGAGGGACAAGAGGCCTTGCAGAGGGATCTAGATAGATTGGAGAACTGGGCTATGATTAACGGGATAAAATTTAACCAGTCAAAATACTGGATTCTGCACCTAGGACAGAGTAACGCTGGGCACAAGTACAAATTGGGAGAGGAATGGCTGGAGAACAGCCCTGCAGAAAGGGATCGGGGGATGCTGGTTGACAGCAGGCTCAGTACGAGTCAGCTGTGTGCCCTGGCAGCCAAGAGGGCAAACCACATCCTGGGGTGCACCAAACACAGTATAACCAGCCAGTCAAAAGAGGTGGTTAGCCTGCTGTATTTAGCATTGGAACAGCCTTGAGTACTGTGTGCAGTTTTGGGCCCTACAATTTAAGAAGGATGTTAAGGTCCTGGAATACATCCAGAGAATGGCAACAAAGCTGGTGAAAGGGTTGCAAGGCATGTCCTATGACGAGCAGCTAAGGACTTGGGGCTTGTCTAGTTTGGAGAAAAGAAGGCTGAGGGGAAACCTCATTAATCTCTACAGCTTCCTGTGGAGGGGAAGTAGAGAGAGAGGTGCTGATGTCTTCTCCCTGATATCCAGTGACAGGATGTGAGGGAACGGCTCAAAACTGCACCAGGGGAGATTAAGACTGGACATTAGAATCATAGAATGGTCTAGGTGGGAAGGGACCTTAAGGATCATCGTAAGGAGAGAGTAGGGTTGTTCAGCCTGGAGAAGAGAAGGCTCCAGGGAGACGTCA
>RSEF01000004.1:58195731-58253195 GCA_003993805.1 Himantopus leucocephalus | reverse complement strand
TTTAAGGTCCCTTCCAACCTAAACCATTCTATGATTCTACAATGTCAGTCCTGTCTTCTCAGTCAAGTTTTAATCACAAAAAACTTAATCGTCTATAGAGAAGTCCATTGTTCTGATCACCATCAGATTTTCTGACTTCATATTAGGAAAGTACGTGCTTGTTCACACACCGAGCAGGGTTGGACTCCAAGTGGAGGCTTCAAAGCCATTTAGCAAACAGTGTCCTTGAATTGACTCAAGTAGTCCATTTCCAGAAATTCAGTCCCAGGAGAAGGTCTGAGCCCCTTATTCAGCTCCCATCTTTCAACACATACCTGCTTTCAGAAGAGAGCTTTATCACTCCCTCCCCAGCTCCATGTGAGCACTAGGGTAAGGGCAATATGCAGCAGAACAGATGCTGTGGCAGGAGTGTGTTTACATGAAGCTGCTGACAGCAGATGCCAGCTTGTAAAATTAGCCAATAAAAATACCAGCATCACTGTTTACAACTACTCTGAGCAAGACGGGCTGCCAGCAAACTGGAAATCGCATTGCACTGACACGCCAGGTTAGAGATACAGCGTTTGGCAAAGCAGCATCATTTTTAGGCTACCAGAAGTGGGATTCTCATTCAATTAGAAGGGAGTCAACCAAAAGCTGCCCAATGGTCTTAGTCCTCACTTCTGCATTCCAAAAGAATCCTATTTAATGTTAAAACATAAAAGAACCAGAAATACTGCAACAAAGAAACCACGTGTATCAGTAGCTACTGAAAGCTTTTTGTATCCTACTGATCTGGTCAAAGTAAACTGATCAACATATATATGGCAAATATGTTGTAGAGCAGGAAGCTGTTACCTGAACTTACACCCCTTCCAGTACTTTTTCTAACCACAAATGTAATTTAAAAAATCCAGATTTTGTACCAAATTGTTGTCAACAGCTTGCCCATCTGGCGGTGCTCAGACTGACCCTTTCAGAAGGTTAAAGTAATACCAAAATTTTCCCCTGTTAATTATCATTAACCCTTCTGAGCCACTTAAAACACTGTTAAGACCAGCATCTAAGGCTAAAGAAATTTAAAACCTTCAAAAAAATGATTAAAATTTTGTTTTTAAACATGATACTGCCTACAGTCAGAACAATCTCATTCCAGTGCCAGACAAAGCCAAGTTTTAGAATCTTTTTTTCCTGTCTGTTAATTTCCTTGCATTGGAATATATCAGCCTTCATTAAAATCTCAATTAATACCCTCTATACTATTGCCAACTAGGAAACTAGAATTATAAAGGGAAACACTAAAGGAACTGAGATATTTCAGAGATTCTGTAAGCCTCTTGTGAGCATGAGCAAGAAGTTAAAAAAAGTAAGTAAAACAATGAGGAATGTTATAGATATTATAATCCATGATTAAAAGTAGCCTCTTTTCCTCAATAATCAAAGACTGATATAAGTTAATAACATAACATGCCTTTGGAACGTATCCATGAAACCACAACACTAGATGAACCATATGCCTACAATGCCTTTTCCACAAGAAATACTGAGCAGCTTCAGTCTTCTGTATTACAAGCTAACACAAGATAAATAAAACAAAAAGAACAAAATCAAAGGGCTGAAATCCTGTTGCTAGTGAATTAAATAAAACAAAATTCAAAGACTTCCAATTAAACCAGCACTTTCTTCAATACAATGTAAAAGCAAATAAACATGACCTACTCCAACCTTTTAATATAAAAATAGCAAAAAAACACCTTCTACTCTACAACTCTCTTATAAGGAATAAACAAGAGCCTATGGTATGCACCCAAGCAATAAATAGTGTCTGAGAGCTCCCCCCAGCTATGACCAAGCAGCAATGAGGCACAATTGCTATAAAGTCGGCATGTGGAGGGATATTTGTAGTTTTGCCTGTGAGAGGGAGTTAAACTGTGTGATAAGGAAGTGGGGAGGTGCAGACTGCAGCTTATTCTGGAAAGGTGAGGTGTTCTCTGTTCAACTTAAGGTTGGTGGTAAGAAAGATTTGTTTGTTTCATTAAAAATAAAGGGCTAGGAAGCAGTGAGCTAGGGGTCTGAAAGCCTACAGAGATGCTTATGAGCTGTGGATGGTGTCTTATTGTTGGTTTTAGGCAGTATGGAGACCTTTACAAGAGGTCTCTGGTTGGTGGTAGTTGTGTTACTAAGCCCTTTGGTTTCTTTTCTTGTCAGCTAAATAATTGTGCCTTTTCCATAAGCAGCTCTTGTTCATGAGTAGCTTGGGGCTTCTCAGCTGTGTAGGTGAGCTCTGTTCCTCTGTTACCAGAGCATGTTTAAAACATCATGTGGAGAATAAGGATTCTCAGTTTTGGAAGCTGAAGTAACCTTTTTCCTTACTCTAGTAAGAAGTAGAGATTTTTTTTCTCCTGTCAGCTTATCCCTGAGAAGTAGTATTGTAGCTTTTTCTTCCTGAATCACTCTTTAGCCTACATACGTATTTTTTAATAAATAGTAGCTTTCTTTCCCTGGGATGCTGGAGGGGGGAGAGGGTGGTTACTAGGGCTCCTTGCGATAATTGCTGTTTTAGAAAAGTAGTTAAAATTGGTTAAAACTTCGGGTCTTCCTTAGGCAATCCAAAACCTGATTGTCTCAGCTGGGTTAGTTAAGCTTTGCCTGCTGGGTACAGGTGAAAGCTATATGCCTGTTCAGTGCAAGCTGCTTCTATGCAGAGCTGCTAATACATTGATTAAGTTTTGTTTCTCTGCCTAAGCATATGCTGAACTTCATGCTGTGGGTAATTTTGCTGACATGTTTGAGGCTGCTTCAGGTGCATAAAACTAAGCATATGCAAGAAACTACAGAAAATAGACTTGGTTCTATTTGTGAGTGCAGAAGAAGTGTGGTCTGTTGGTAACACTTGATGTGATTAATTTACAAGATGTATTTTTTTTACTCCTGTAAGCTTACAGAGCACTGATTCAGTCTGCTTATCGCATTGTGATATGATCTAGAGTCTTCAGTCATGCTTTATTTGTGAGCTGGTGTTTGAGTGCAGAACCAAGGAGTCTTAAGGTGCATGTGGCCATGCTTATGAGCCTGAAAGGACTGTTTAAATCTTTGATGGTCTGTATGCTAACTTTCATTTTCCTGGTTTTATTACATGTAAAACAGGGACTGCTGCCTAGAATTCCTATATGGTCTCTCCTAAACAAAATAGTGCAAATAGTTTTTTACAGATACAGTTGCACAGAACTGAAGGGCTTTCCTTTTGCAACTAGTGTGCTATTTTTGAAGTCCATTCAATAATGCTTAAATCTTTCACTTAGTTTTATTCTGTTTTTAATCTGCATATGTCAAGTTCTCCATGTAGATGTGTATAGAGGCATTTGGCTTGTGAAGTCTTTAGAGATTGATTCTTTGCTCTTTTTATGTGGTATATGTGATAACGTACTTGCTTGCTAGGATCCCTGAGGACTTGTGCCATTCTAACAATAATTGGTAAGAGCTTTAAACTGCTCTATGAGTTACATGCTCTTGGGTGGGAAGGGTGAGGATACATGGGAAGGATGGGGCCCACAGTTCCCAAGTAGGAAAAAAATTTTCTTGGCTGTATGCAGGGTTTATGAATCTACTTGTCTCATCAGTGGTACAATAGGATGTATGGGGGTTGTACTACATAGGGATGCACTTTTTCTGCTTAACTTTACATAATCATGTTAAATGGGAGTGATAGGAACAGAAAACAACTTTCACACACTTCTAAAGCATTATTGTCTCCTTAGCTGTTGAATTTAGAGTTGAAATTAAGGCTTTCCAAATGGAAACTTCTTTGAAGCTTGCAAAAGACAAGTAGGGATGTATTGAAGGATTTAAAAAGGCAGCATATAGGAGCTATGTAAGACTGCTCACAAATGATTTTTGGCGCCTTTATCTGTGTGATGTGCAGCACCTGAGGAAATCTTCACTTCACTGGAAATACTGGAATGTATTACATTTAACTGTCTATCAAGGGACCAAAGTTGCATGGAGGCAATGTGGGAGAGAGCAGGTAGTTAAGCACTAGTATGACTGAGGTTGGTGTATATGTGTATGTATGACAGGTGTGTTCACTGCTTTGAGGAAGTGGGATGAGTATTTGTGTGGTATTGGGTTCCTTGCTTTGTGGCAAAGAAAAACAGAAGTTGCTATCATGGTATCTGTAACGTACAGAGTTCTTTGTAAAAGAACTAGTTGCAAGTATTTCCTCATGTCAAGCTTCTGATTTTTCTGTTGCTTCTATAGCAACTTGCAGTCTGGCTTCAGGGCAAAATATTCAGTAACTTTCATCTCAGATAGTGAGAATGCCCATGGGTTTTCCCCAAACTATATACTCCAGCTTGAGGGAAATTGTAGAGCTAGTAGTAACTGTACAATATACTTCTCAGTGAAGTGAGAAGAGGTTGGCCTTGGCTTAGGAAGTTTGCCTGAAGTAAATGTTGGTTTGGTAATGCATTGGACTGACACTCTTACTGTAATTTTTCAATGGTTGACCCAAACACCCGTGTGGTTTTCCAAAATGGAGGCTGAATGAAACTGCTTGTAGTGAAATATCTAACAAGCAGAAGTTGGGATATCTTCTTCCTGATGAAATTAAATGCACTTGTTTTCGTCTATAGGGAATTCTAGACATGGTGAGTTAAAAGGTATTTTAAGCCTCACTTGCAACGGCAAACCCAGACCATATGTGTGCTGTGGTTAGCAGTTCAGGGGCATCTAAAGTATGCAGGAGCTAGGTTCATAACTACAGCAAATGACTGGCCTTTGGCTTACCCAACAGGCTGTTTTAGAGATGGGAGGTTTCCAGTCCTTCCTGTTGAAACTTTTGCATTTCTAGTCTCTTGCAGAAGAGGACACTTGGAACTTGAATATTTCATCTTAGTTTCTCTGACCTATTTATTCAAGAGGCAACTTTTGATCAGTGCTTATTGCTTAATTATGGTAGCTTTGGCACTGCTGATGACATGCACCCTAAAAGCACCATCACTTAAATGCACACTGCAAAGCTGACATCTTTTCTGAGTGAAGTACCATGATACAAGTCAAGAGTCAATGGCTTCCCGTGATTTAAAGAAAGACAAGCTGCAATTCAGAGTTGGAGTAAAGTTAGTTGCTATCATTTGTACTGGATGGTGCTACAAATTAACATGGCAAATGTGGGTCAATAAGGCAAATATTGAATGAACACTAACATGACCTTGGGTTCTTGACCTTAAGAAGTAGAAGCTGAATGAGGGCGGGTGTAGAAGTTGTATGAGGCAATTTGATATAGCTCACTTGGTTGTGCCGTCCAGGATTCCTAACCTGTCTGTACATCTGTTTAGATAGCAATCCCAAATTTTCCAAAGTGTTTGCTGTGTATACTTAAGACTGTAAGAGGAGTCAAGTGCAGCACCTACTTGAGTTTCAGCTTATCCTCTGGGACCTTCAGCAAGAGCTCAACTGTAACTGAGTGTTTCTGACCTATCCTGTTTGCTGTGTCTGCAACAATGAAGGATCTGCCCTCTCTTTAAAGATGGTCAAGGGGTAACTTGACTAAACTTAGGACAAAACTTTTTCTCGCTATTCTGAAGTACTAAAACATGTTTTAACTATAAAACAACCTAATGTCTGTCCATTATTAATGTAATAAATTGTAATCGTTGCCTCAAACTATCATCTTGGCACTTGTATGAGGAACTTGAACTTTTTGTGGATTAGTCACGTGATGGGAAATAACTGGTGGTACATGCTGAGCTGACCTTTGGGAAGGAGTACAGATTGAAGGTACTGCTTTTTTGGAGATGCTGATCTCCTTGGTCCTGTTGTGAGGTTATAACAGCACTTGTGCTACCTGCAGCTCAGGCTTTTTTCTGTGGCACCAGTATATTTATGAATTTCGTGTCCATGTTGTGAATTTTCAGGAAGATGCTGTGTTTTTGACAATGGCCCTCTTGAAATTTGTTGTATGAATGAGGGGCCAGACATAGAGTGCTCTAATACTCAATCTTGCTTCTCACTTCTGCAAAGCAGCAGTGGCTTCCTTTGCAGGCTGCAAGCAGGTATTGCATGAAATGAGGAATAGCCAGAAACTTCAAGATAAAACTACTTAAACTAAATTCTGGCTGTTCTCATAACTGCTGTGTGGTTCATTCAGACCTTGGCCACAGAAGGTGAGTTAAGCTGCAGGGGTCTAGCTCTTAGTTGGGAACAGTAGAAGGCATTTAAACATTGTATGCAAAAAACTACTTTGCAGGAGTACAAGATATATGGCTGTTAGAGTGCAGGCAAGCTGCCAGAACCCTGAGGGCTGCCACAGACTGGTGTATAAATGTAATTGCAGGACATGTTCTTAAAATCCTTCCTATGCTTTTTCTCATTCAAGATAAATGCTAATCCCTTAAGATCTTAACGCAGTGACTGATCAGGTGTTAGCTCCTGCACACAGGTTAACAAAAAGCATCTTAAGCAACTTTGTTTTTAACTGTGCTCACAGAAATCAGCAGCATTGGTAGACTTTGATTTTACTCCAAGACAACTGGCTTCTGAAGCTTATGAAAAAGCCTGTGTTGTATTAGTAGCAATCCTGTTCCTCATCTTAAACATATTGGAAGCATCTATAACATATGATGTAATCAGAACAGATTGTGACCCTCCTACCCCCTGATTTGAATGGGATTCTTGAAAAGTCATGTTCTAGCCAGGGGCTTATAATTGTATTCTTAGCAATCTTGTATGTTAAATTGTCTAGGATCATGCTGTGTAGAAGAAAATTGTGCCCAATATGTAACTTCCTTCAAATGTCTGGCTATCATAGTCAGTTGGTAAAATTGCTTTTTGATGGTGGGTGGAGAGAAATCTTGCCCACTTTTCTCCCTACTAGGTTTCTTTTCTTCTGAAAATGTATTGTAAGGTATCTGTGTTTCATTGCAAAACTACTGAACTGACAGTTGAAAAAATACAGGTAGATAGTGAGAAAGTTGTGTGCCTTGGGCATATGATAGCTTAATCTGTTCTTCTATGAGTGAATAGGTCTGTTTTGCAGGAATTTATCTATGGAGGCCTGTGTCTTTGGTAGTAGATGGAGGCAAGATAATTCATCCTCATTCATTAAATCAGTGTGAGAATGTATTCAGAATGGGCTGGTATGTCATCTGCTGTAATCTGGGTGTTTGGCCTCAGTAGTAGAATAATGCTGATCACAGGATAGCCAGGTTCTGATGGATGTTAATGCCTGCAACTTATCTGAGTGAATTTGGTGATCTGTCACGATTGGTAAAATAGTGACTTCTGTCAAAGGCACACCAATGAAGTCTGGTTTTGCATCCTTTTGAAGCTTAAGCTTGTTTCTACCTCACCTGTGGAGGCTGACATCTGAGCTACTGTGAGAAAAAATGGTCTACTTGCCAGTACCTCGAGCTGAAGTGTGACTTTCAAAAGCTTTCACCTATGAAGAAGGTATGTGAAAGCCTGGGTTTTTCCCAGGAGGCTGAGCACAAGCAGCTTCTGCCCCCTTTAGAAGGATTTTAGAAAAGTCTGCATCTTTGAACCAAATTGAACAGGTGCTAAGGCAGCAAAATAATTCTTTAAATGCTTAAATCTTGTTTTGCGTAAACTGTGGTTCAAGGCCAGAAAGAAGAGTGACAATGTGATGTCTTGAGATGATCTTGTCCTTTGCAGTTTTTTTTTCTTAGGCCAAAGCCTTGGAAGAAAGTTCTGCATCTTCAGGCCTGAGATGGGCCTATTCCAGGATTAGGGACAGTAAAAGGTGCCTCTTCTACGTGACACAACAATGCTGAAACTGCCTGAAACTGCAGGACCAATCTGAAATGTTGCATCGTGCCTTGTGCATCTGTTTTGCAGGGAATGCTAGGTTACCTTATTGGAGGAAAAAGGTGTGGAAGTCATTGTGGGACAGTTAAGACGCTGATCATGCCTTGATGTTTTTTTCTGTAGAATGGTTGGAAACTGCCACAGATCATTCTCTGAAGAGTTCATTCTCCCTACTTGTGTTAAGCTACAGAATGGACTTTCTCTGGGGTTTGGTCAAGGGAAAACAATTGGAAGGACCTTTGCTTCACTGGCCTGAATACAGATTCCTCTTGCTGGAAATCTGGGGGTCTGACTCTCAGAAGTGCTGAGGTTGAAGTCAATGGGAGCTCTTTTAATTAGACTGTATCATAATGCGCACACAGAAAGTGCTCAACTTTGTGGCTTTATGCCTCTATTTCTAAACTTTTGAAAGCAAACCTGATTGAGTCAATGGTATTTTGATGTGTGGCTTTTGGTCAATCTGGAATTTGACTGCACCAGTTGGTCATCCAGCTCATGGTGGTAGTATGTTGTTGCCTGTGGTATGGCTTGGCCCTGAAGAGAGATGGGGCTTTGGCGTGACTGAAGCGTTTCACAGGAGCTTACTGAGAGAAGGGGAAGGGTGACCTGATCTCTTGTTTCCATCCCAGGCCCTGAAAGAAAATGTTTTTCCCATGGTCAGCCATTTGACTCTAGACTTGGCCATTCTAGGTTGCATGGTCAACCTCTGCTGTGTTCTGGGCAGCCCCTTTGCAGGATGATCGGTCCTGCCCTCACTGGCAGGCAGCTATTCGAACATCGCTTGCTCCTGCAGAGAGGTTTCTTATGTCAGGTCCAGCCTATTTGCCAATTTTGAAGTAATGTCTGATTTAAAACTATTTTCAGCCTGTAATTACTACAATGAAAATACCAAAGAAATTGATTTCTTATATTCCTCACATTATATTACTCTGGATTCCTGTCTAAGTGCCAAGGGGTTAAATATGATTCATGTAATCTACTTTCCCACTAATCATTTATTCAATTACCTATTAGAACTCAGGCAAGAAAGACCAAAAAAGGAAAGGGGAGAGACTAACCCAGGGTATATATTCAATAAAATGCTACAAACAACAACCAATCATTAATTATCTAATCAGCATTCTGTGAGTCTTTTAGCCATAATCTCATTACTGTAATTAATTGCAAGAATCATTTTGTAAACAGAGTACAATAAAAGTATATGCAACATAACAGCACCCAAATTAAATCTAAATCCCAGAACGAATAACAGAGAAAGCTGGAAGATATTACTAAGAGAGGGTGTCATTAAAGAAGATAATATTTCAATGTCAAAATCTGGTGGGTTACTTGTGTTGCAGGAGTAAATCAATAGTGTTGCATTGAAAGGACTGGGCCATATCCACTCTGGTGCAATTAATCACAACTCCATTAAAGCTTGGAGGGACGGCGTTGGCTTCTTAGCTAGCAAAAATGGATCTTTTTTGTAGTTAGCGGGGCTGGTACGTGTTGGCAAAGCTTCTGCACTAGGCTAGTTTTTTTACACCTAATAGGTAAGGTTGTCCAAGTGCTTAAAGGATTTAGGAGAGCTAGTCCCTGTCCTTTTAGTGGTAAAGATGTGCTTGAGGGCTTTTTCATGCTGTTGAGTGCCCTCCCTTCAGCCAGGTTTTTTGTAGTCCTTCACTCCTGATAGCGGTAGCCCTGCTCTGCTTTTTTGGCAGCTTCTACAATAGATAATCAAATGATGCAGACAGATCCCACAAACACCTGCTGGGCTTACAGCAAAGTTATTTTATGACATTATCAAGATTCTACATCTAATATTCTAGCAGCACAATATGTTACTGTCTTTGCCCTTACCAGCCTTTTGACTGCAGCAAGTATTTTGTCATCTTTTTCTCCTTTTCATTTAATTTTTCATTAATTTTCCTAACGATCAATGCCAGGATTCATTTAAAAGCTATAACACACAATATATAAAACAAAGCCCCAACAACCATAGGCTTGGTTGTGCCATTGATTTTTCTGAGCAGAATTCCCTGCTGACTGCAGTAGGGAGTTGCTCAAAGATATTGATAGCGTGTGTCCCTTTACAGAGAATTTAGATTAAAAACACAATGCCTTCAAGTCAAAAAGGTCTGTGTGGAGTGCATTAAGTTTGGGAAAATGCTGGATTGTACAAAGAATCCACAAAAAAATCTGGCAGACTCTAAACTAGCCCTGCTAGTGGAAATGAGTGTTCAGGTGAATGCTGCAATGTAAGGGAAAACCCACATTAATGCCTCCACCTCTCCCTGCTAAGACCTGAGAAAGTACTGGCCTGTTGCCCAAACTGAGCAACGTGGGACAGGGTGGAAGGTGAGTATGCCTGATGGTGGCCTGCATGGAGGATATCCCTGCCCTGCTGCTCCAAGCAGTGTTTGGTTTACCCGGACAGATGGGCCAAGGTCCAGATTTTGAGGAAGACTTCAAAGCCTTGTCTTACATTATCCTGTTCCTTGCTGACCAGTGCTACATGCCTGCTTTGGTGTGGTACCATGACAATGTGTGGGTCATGATGTGCTTTACAAGGTTTGCCATGACACTTCAATATATTTATTGAGCTCCTGAATCCAGAGCATCCTCCTCACTCAAAGAAAATTCTATGGAGGAAATGCAGAATGCCTTGTTAATTCAGTTTTTAATGATGAATGCCCTGTGGCTTTCATTTTGATAATCACCGTTTGCTTCCATGAGCAGGTCATACTTCTTTCAGCTCACTATGCCCCTTCTTAAGACTGCAAAGGTCTCCAGGTAAAACTGAGTTTTAGCCAGTTCTGTAGATGAGGGGAATACCGAAAAGTGGAACTTTGTTTGGCCTGTGCCTGTTTTGCAGGTATATAAATAGCGTAAATTCAGCTGAGCCAGAGAATTGCATTTTATTGTGACCAAGAGAAGATGGTTTAAGTCACTGACTAATTTTGTTTTTAAAGACCTAAATGTCCTTAAAGTATTTTTTGCTTTGGAAGGGTGATTCTGATGTTTTATAGAGTCAGCCTCATGTTTAAATTCATTTGTCTTCAACAATGCACTACTGCTACATTTAGGAAGTATATTTTAATGCTAGGGTTAAATTAAATGCCTTTTCTTCCCAGTAAAAATAAAGTGCACCAGCTGTATGAATTAATAATTTCCAAAGTAATAAATATTATGAACTTATTCTAAGACACATTGGGATAATATTTTTCTGGTTTTAGACCATTAGCCAATTTTTACATACGCTCTGTTTAGCATGCTGTAGGGATGGTATAGAGGTGCCTGCATTTTTTCTCTAAAAAAGAAAAAATCTGTTAGATCAGGTGCATTACTTGATTCATACCTCACACCAGCAAGACCCGAGGGGTATGTCCACTTCTCTGGCTATAGTAAGAATGCCAGGACCTTTCATGGGATGTAGGCGTCACTCCACCTGTGCTGAGTCGTTGTGAAGGCTGGCCAGGGAAGGTGTTTTGTTTCTAGTGCTGGGGAAGGTTTGGCATGTGTGCCGGGTGCCTAAGCCCTGCTCTGGGTGTGGGGGCACTTGGGATTTGAAGGAGAGAGAATGGTCTTCATGTGGGGCATCTGCTTGCTTGGATTACATAGTCTGGAAAGCATTTGTGGTTATATTGAACTGCACTTATTTGCTTCTGTGCAGTGTCTGAAATTAGATTATTTTTAAAGTTTAGGTGCTTAGAAAGGTTTTGGAAAATGTTAGCTGTCATAAAATGTAGGGTGTTCTGTATTGGAAATAGATATTACCTTCCAGATAGCAGTAATAGCAATTTTTCCTCAATGAATTGCACGGTACTTTCCATTGGCTTTAATCCTGACCCTCAAAGAATAGATTTTAACCATCTGCATGATAACTGAGTTTGGGAAATAAGCTTCCGAAGGAATAGTAGATGCATCATCGGCCCACATGGGATTATTAAACTGAAACAGCTACATGGTATTTTGTCAGTTGGCTCCCATCTTCAATTTGAAACTCGGACAGCTCAGTTTCTCCATTTACAGCTTTGAATATACTCAGGGAACTAATAAACTGAAATGACAGATGCAGAGGGATTACAGGATATCAAGCAGTATTTTCCAAATGGGGTAACAACTGCTATGGAAAAAAACATTCTGTTATAATAATGAAAGTTATCTTTTTACATCTTCTGCTTGCTGGTCTGGAATCACCAAAGAGATGAGAATTTCTCCTGCAGCTAAACCACTCAGTAAACCTGCTGTGGGATGTTTGGCAGTGGTTTGCACTCTGAATAACTAATGTAAATAAGCCCCTCGCCATTACACTGGGAAATATTGGATATAACACTTCTTGCTGCTTAGGCTGACTTGAATCTTTCACCTCTCTGAAACCTCACACTTTTGCTGCAACTGTGTGAGGTTTTGGTGAGTCTTGAGGCACCTGACAAGGTTCCGGGGCAGTGATGAAGCCATTGGATTCACTGTCTGTGTCACTATTCCCCCAACACATGGGTCCATCTGAGGCATATGTTGAAATTAGAGGACAGAATTGGTAGCTGTGCAGAAGCTCTTTCACAAGACCCTATGGGATCTGGGGACACTGACTCATGAAAATAAGTGAAGGCTGAGGTCAAGGGCACCTGAGTTGAGTTGCCATGAGTCAGAGGATCTCAGTGCAAAAGGTGCTAGCAATAGCCCTGTTGCAAGTATGTAAACAGGGAGAGCATCTTAGCACTAAAATATTTTTGGAGGAAGTACTCTAAATTTACGCTGAAAAGTTCTCCTTTGTAGGAGACTTTAATCTTTGCTGGCTGTGCTATAGTTAGGACAAGAATATTGGGTTTTTTTCTTGTTTGATTTCATTCCAACCTAGAAAAGTATTATTTGAATGAAAACTTCAGGCATAATTGTAAGTACTTGCTTAACCTTGTATTAATGGCCTTTCTGAACAAAGGTGACTGTTAATACATCTGTATTTTCTTTTCTTCATTGTCTCTGGTTTTGTCACTCAGCTAGGGATGAAGCTTAACACAGTTTGCATAAAATTGCATAAGAGGATTACAGGGGCACTCCACAATATATAAAAATATATGTGAATTGTTGTATTATGTGTTATACAGCAGAAAATTCTCAAGCCTCAAAAATGCTGCAGCTGCTTTCTTCAGGATTTATTTCTCTGGCAATTTTGAAGCTGTGTGTTTATCCATGTGTAATGGCTGCAGAAGTCTCTCTGCCAAAGAGGAAGAACAGACTTTGGGATCAGTTTGGACAACTTGTGTGGCTTTGCCGGAGTGTAGGGTGTCCTCTCCTTGGATTTTCAGGGCAATCATGCCCCTTTATATCTCTCCAGAGACCTGGCTTTTGGCTGGAGAGAAACGCAGTGGCCTGTAGCCTTTCTTACTATTGAGGAAGCAGAAATAAGCAAGGAGGCAAAGCTGCGACTTGCTGAAGCAAAAGGGTTTTGCAATTTACTAGACTTCTAAATATTTGGTAGAGTTATTGGGGGGTGGTTTGTGTGCTCATTTTTAATTCAGACTGTATTATCTTCTATAAGTAATTCTTCTGCTTATCCATCTAACATGGAGAGGCACACAGGGTGTTTCTCAGATGAGTGTCAGCTGCTGCAATAAGGTTTGCAATAATCTTGCCTGTCAGTGAACTGACCAAGTGAGTATCAGAGGCAGAGGTGGGGCAGCTGAGACCTCTGTCATGCTGTTCAGGTGATGCAGGGTGTGTGCTTGAAGAGTCCTTTCATATTGGGCAGTCAGATGATGTGCAAATATCCTGTTGTCCTAGCCTTCTGATTAGGCTTTCTTATAAAAGAATAAATTGCATTCTTGCTTTTCTGCCTCAACTCTATTATGCACTCTTTAAAGGGTCAGATCTTAGCCTCAAAGGTTTGTTTAGCTCCCAGAGTCTGGACAATAATGAAATAGTTTGTCCTGAAATAGTGGACTTGTTGTATTCTCCAACCTTCCTCCATTATTCTTCTCTTCATAAGGATGTATCTCTGGAGATAATCCTTCCACCTTGTGCTGTTGCCTGAAGATGCCTTTCTGCACTCTGAAAAGGTCTATTAGCTAATGCACCTTTTTTTTTTNTTTTTTTTTTTTTTTTTCCTGAGTTTCTGTCACAGTTGGGATAACGTTATTTGAGACTTCCTGGTAATGTGGTCACAGGTTAGGTGTGTGGATGATGGATATCTTAATTGTGGGGATGGAGGCATAGTTGGATGGATGGATACTTTCCCTTTTGTTTCTCTCCCTTCCTCTTTACCTTTCTACATGTACAGACACTTAGTAATGGTGTTAGTAAGATCACCAAAAAGATTTTTACTGAGCTTTGGCCCCATGGGTGAAGGTGAAATGACAGCTTACTCATGTGAGTAACAGGGTTCTCAGCAGCATTTGCGTACATTCTCAGTTATCAAGAGCTGTGGGAGAAGTGACATTTTTCCTCATAGTTTCCAACTGCATTTGAAGGGTAGTGTTTCTCCTTCAACATTGCTTTCAGACTTTTAAATCTCAGGTGGATTGTGGTTCGTGCCTTATAATCTATCTGGAGGCTGGTGACAAGTGGAGTACCATGCGGTCCGTACAGGGATGTGTGCTGTTAAGCTGCCCTATCCATCCCCTGGAATATGGATGGAGCACAGTGGCATCAAGGTTGCAGATGACCTCTAATTGGAGGGCAGGGCTGCCATGCAGAGGGACCTAGGCAGGCTGGAGTGGGCTGCCAGGGACCATGGTGTAATTCAACAAGGACAAATGCCAAGTCCTGCCTGGTGGAGGATGAGTCCCTGGCAATGATACGGACTGTGCCTGACCACCCAGAGAGTAAATCTGCCAGAAAGACCCTGGTGTCCCCAGCCTTGGGGGGTTAAGCATGAGCTGGTCCTGTGCCCTGGCAGTGGAGGAGGCTACTGGCATCTTGAGCTGTGTAAGAGCAGGTGGAAGGAGGTGATATCCCCATCTGCTACCTGCTTGATGGGGCATGGGACCTGTGATAAAGTTATCAGGAACCTCCCTGTTTAGCTGAAACTTCTTCATATCTCCTGTGTTAAGTGTGTCTTCCAAGGCAGTTACCCTGGAGGAAATAATTCACTCCCAGGTCAATTCGCTGTGACTTATTTATTTTGCTGTCCTTAAATTAACCTTTTTGGGGTCCATGTAACAAATTGGAGAAGTGCTATCATACTTGCGGCCAATTATTTTAATTTCTATTTTCTGATTTCAATATCTCTCCCCCTGCTCAAACAGTGCTAGTGTAAGGTTGAAGCTGTCTCTACCATTTAGCTTTGTTTAATGCATTCCTGCAGTAAAGCTTTTAAGAGCACAATATCAGTGCATCTATGGTGGCTGCTCAGATGCCTGTATCCACCAGTTTTCTTTAGCAGTATGGCACAGAGTCTGTGTTATAAGGCATATGTAACAAATACAGGGAAATTCCAGCTCTGCTACAGCAACATTTTTTTTTTAAACAAGACCCATAGGTTATTAATGCATTACAGACCTAAAAATGTTGAATGCAAATATAAAGAGGGGATCTGCGCTTTTGAGGGAAGACTATTAAATCCTTAGCTCTGAATATCAGATAAGACTAATTTCTGGCACATGATTTTTTTGGAGGTTTTGTATTGCAGGAAAGCTTGCAATCTTCAACGCCCTCTCCATTCCCTGCAAACCTTTAGAACAGCTATTTTCTCCTTCAGATGACAATTTTCATTTCAAGCAGGCTACAAGAGGTCATTTAGCTAATTTATGTGGAGATGAGGGAGGGTTGGTGGCATAGGCTTGAGAAATTGGGGAGATATGCAGCAAATAAGACTGCAAAAATAGTTGATGAAGTGCCATTGCTGTCAGCATTTGCAACTGTAGATCAAGGTGTTCACATCCTAATTTAGCCTTGTGCTTGAGGCACACCATTAACCTCCTGACAGCTAGCAAAGTGCATGCACTATGGATCACCTGATCATTTTTCCCCCAAATGTTGACTGTTTAAGTGCTGCAGAAGTGTTAAAACTCTCTGGCCACAGGCTCCTGTTCTAATTTTAAACTAGACTGATTACGTGGAGATACAGAGCTGATGCTATTGAAAGGGACAGCATGTTGTCTCTGAAATACAGACAATGTTCCCAACTATTGTCACACACATCAACAGCCTTGCTTCTTCTCTCCAAGCTGTGTGTTTCAGCAAATTCCAGAATAATAAAAATTCAGACCATGTTATCTTCTATGAGTAATTCTCCTGCTTATGCAATGTTATTCCAGGAACTGTACTCTGCCAATGCCAACACTTGGCACAGATTTTGCTCCAACTCTTGCCCTGCTTCTAAGCAGATTTTAACTATCACACATGGGAGGGGATTATGGTGTGGGAGATATTTGTTTTTCTGTGACAGTTATGTGTTGAATTTGATATTTGAAAGATAGCTCCTGTTATAAACCTTGCTTGCATTCATCTTGCTATGAGGTGAATAATAATAGAATCATTTTCTCATGCTGTGCATCACTATGTTTTACACAGATTCCCTGAAATGTTTTGTTTAAGTATGTTCAAATCCAGCCAATAAAATGCTTTCATAAAAGTTAGCCTCAGTCCTGGGATTTGATGGACAGTCAATGTGAGATCCCATACATGGTTCAGTAAGGCACAATGAAGAAATAGCAGCTCTGTGCTGTTCTGTACCCAGGTGACTATGGCAGCACCTTTCCTCCTCTTCAGCTTGTTGCAAATTGATCCCAGAGCAGGTGTTTGTTTAAAATGGTCAGAAAAATGTGTCCAGTGGGATTTGCTATATAAGCAGGTTACCTTCAACTGTTCCTGGATTTTCTTGTTCTCCCATCTGAGACGCAGGGATTTCTAGAATACTTTGATCCTGTCAGTATTTCTCTGGGTGGGAAGAAAATACCACCTTGTTCTCATTGCTCTGTCTTGAACTTGCTGGAGTTTTCAGCGCCCTCCTGCTGTGGAAGAGGCTTTTTGCTGAGGTGCAAGCCAGAACAGATCTGTTAAGTGTAACATTGCTTCCTGCTCCTCTGCCAGCCCTTCTCCCTGTGCTAGGGCATGATAAATGTTAGCAAGTGCATAAAAGTTCTCACTTCCATGAAGTTTCTGTTTTTTATTTGAGAACTTGCTGTCTCTATAATAAAAGATTAAGCTAACTGGTGTATGCCTTGGATTCCTTGACCCTTGGTGTTTGAGTAGTGACTAGTGAGCTCCAGGAAGGTGAATGAAAATCAAAGTATCCAAGCTGGTGATATTTTATTTTTTTTTTTAGCTCATGAGCTGTATTCAGCTCCTAAAGGCTTGCTTTAGAGTTTGAGGTCCATGAGGCAGTTATATCACTTTGACCTCCTAGAATGAGTCGACTCATAACTGGGTGAGTCACCCCCAAAGCAGGGAGTGCTCAAGTCATCCCTCAGTTGGGTCCTGGCTATTGTACCATGAGGAGATGGTCCCTGCCCAGAGTACCAATGTTATAATTCATGGGCTGAAGTTCTTAGGTGTTTTTTGCAAAAGACTGAGAGCCTGGATATTTCTCCATGTGAAAGAAGGATGGTTACATGCCAGTTCTTGGCACTGGGTGTTTAAGTACATTAAATGTCTGATATGGAAAAAGAAGACAAAGACCTTTCACAGAGGAAAACCAGCCACTCTTGGAGAATGACTCAGAAGCTGCTAGTATAATGAAATGACTCTTCCATGACAGGGGAGATGGTGTTATCACTGGTTTTCCCTATATTCTCTTCACCATGATCGTCTCCGTCTGACATCTGGGCTGTTAAAGATGCTTGAGAAAAGGCTGGCAAGCTCTGAGTGTGCTTTGGCTCACTCTCAAGCTGTGCTATTCACAGTGCCATTATCTTGAGCCATGCTAGCGTTATGCCTCATTTTGCAATAAAGTAATATTTCTGGTGATCTCTGCACAGAGGTGGCAGCAAGGCAAAAGGGCTCACACATAAATGTTTCTTCTAGCCCTTCACAAGACTACAGTGGCCTGACAAAGCACAAAATCAGTATTGCCGAATCATAGGTTTGTGTCCCTATGTTCTGCAGTGGAAGGGGTTTTTGTTTTTAGAAAGGTGAAGAGAGGGGGCAAATACATGTATTTGAGGGTTCCTTGATATTGAACCATTGTTGAAAATCCCTTTGAATAACCATGCAAATAAATGGCATTGTTAGAGCATGATTCAAAGTCAGAAAGAGTGCTGGTCTTTAACCATTGCAATAACTTATTGACTTCTGGCTTGGAAGAAGAAAGCTCCAAATTCCTATACTAACTTTATAGATTGCAAGAAATGGGTAATAATTGCTTACATGATTATTTCTACATGAAATGCAGCACGGTACTAACATTTATTATCTAAGCAACTCTCTATGCATAGACAACTCAATATTCTCATTTCTACCTGTGGCCAATGTTTCTTATTAAAACTTCATGCACAGTGCTTTTCAGGATGTCGGCCTCTGCTTAGAAATAACAGACAGTACTCTGAGCTTCTGCAAACGCTTGTTCAGGAGAGTTCCAGCCTGCAGATGTGGAGTGCTCTTACCCTGATTTTAGCCAAACATATAAGTTATACTTAATCATAAGCAGTCTTGAGTTACACCAGTGGCTTTAAATGCAAAGCGTGAATATTTGTATGTTCAACAGCTAGAAATACTCTCCAGAAATACTTGGCAAGTATTGTACAAGTTAAGGTAGTCAAGAAATAGTTATTCACGTCTATCTAGGACTTTCTCATTCCATTCCTTGAAATACTGCAACAGATGAAGTAGTAGCCTCAAGTCTGTCTGATGTATGCAATTCCTGCAAAAGCTCAAGGGAAAATGTCCCTGTGTTAAGTGCTAGCTGGTGTAGCTGTGTGTAAGAGCCAGGTGACCACTGAGGGGCTTGGACCACTTTATATATAAGCCTTCACAAAACCAACTCCAGGACACTGTTTTTCCTGTTCTAGACAATGTAAAGCATACTGTTAAATAGCAATTGTCCTGGTTTGAGGTAAAACAGGACCAATTTTGTTCAGTAACATTGCTTCTTAGCTGGGCATCTTCTAACTACTGAAATTAACAGCATATTGTGCAGACAATGTTCGCTCTCTCAGAGTGATAAGACCAATGTTTATAGTTGATGCCAAGGACTGGTATGCAGAGAGGCTCTTGCTTATACTTATTGCTATAACACCCAAGGCCAGCCAACTTTGTTATTTGCCCCGTTGGAGGGTTGGAAGTGGAAAAGCGTAAAGGGGTCCCACCTGTGGGGAGGAGCGGACAGAACAGATGACCCAACACTGACCAACAGGGTATTCCATCCCATGTGTCTCATGCTCAGTATAAAAGCCGAGGGATCAAAGGGTCATCTTGCTTTCTTCAATGGCCAGCGTCCGAGGAGGACTCTGTCTTTCATCTGCCTTTGATCCCAATCCTGAATGCAGATCCAGAATCCAGTTCCTGTCAATCACTGAGTCCAGTCTGGGACTTCCTCAGTGCCAGCTTGATACGGTTTTGTATATATTTCATTATTTTCTTTCTATTTCGTTATTAGTATTTCATTAAAGTAGTTTAGTTCCTTCTAAACTCATGAGTCTCTTTTTCCCTCCTCTGCCTCCCTCTTTGAAGAGGGGTAGAGGGGAGCATCTGTTGGTCCCATCTAGGTTGCCCCATGTCCCCCGTAGCCGATTCATCCTAAACCACAACAGCAATGCATTGAAAAGGATATCTCATCAGGCATCTGTAGGGTGACAGGCATCAGTGATGCTAATTGCCCACTACAATGAACTATTTGTTTCTTTTAATAAACTTAAATAGTGCCCTGGTATGAAACAGTATGTGCATACACAGATCACAGTGCTTTGTCTCTACTAGCCAAAAATAGCAATTCTCCTTCCTCCTCATGTCGCGAAGATGATTTCCCATGTACACTCAGCATTTTGTCTTGGGATAGGCGTAGTGGTTTTTTCTGTAGTGGTTTGTTTGGCTACATTAATTCAAGCGGGCTCTGTGCAAGTCTAAACCTGGTTTTCACTGCCCCCATCAGGCACTCCTCTGGCCAAATTACACCAGCGTAGCATTACAGGAGACTTGTCTCTCATGCTTGGAGGGTGGTGCTTCCAGCCCTCTAAGGTGACGTATTTTGCAGCTGCTAATGGTGATGGTGGAAATAAATTGAAACTCTGAAGGCAGAAAACCAAGCAGAAACTTCTGGGGTCATGATGAGAAGTCCTTGCACTTCTCTGAGTGAAGCATTATGAGCTTGTGCATCGTGAATCGGTCTCGGTTTTCATCCCTGCAGTCTCCAGGGTTGCACTTCAGTCTGCAATTCCTTTCCTTGCCTCTGGAGTGGCAGGGGAGAGCTCACTGCTTGCCTAAGCAGCCCTGCATGTGTTTCCTAATAGCCACCAGCTCCTTGAGCAAGAGAGACCAAACTCTCTCTGCAGCCCAGTTCAGGAGTGACAATCACCTAATAGGAGCAAAAGGGATTTGGGGCAGACTTGTGGCAATAACTCTTAGGTACGTGAGAACTGGCAGGGAAGCTTATATTTTTCATGTTGGTGTAATAAGGACTTCAGAAATTAATGGTTTCACTAGAAGACATTAATGTGTTTGGAAACACAAGTGTGACTCCCCATGTGTCAGTGAGTCACTCTTGGGTCCTTTGATTGGGAGAGCAGTTGCCTTATACTTCAGTAGTGCAAAATGGCAGTCTTAGTGTAAATGAGAATTGGGTCTAAACATTTTTAGTAGCTGCAGCTGACTATAGTTGTGATTCCTTAGGCTTGTTTCAGATTATTGCCATATAGGTCAAAAATATACCCTATCCTGTACACGTGGAGTTCAAGTACTGACTTGCTAAAGAATGTAATGTTAACAAAAAATAAAATGGAAGTCTTTTTTCCAGTAGTTCAATGTGGAATAAATGTTTTTCTAGTCTTTCCAGTATTCTTGGGCTTTCTGGGTGGACAGCTAAAAGCAGATATCTTCTCTGCTAGCCTCTGTTTCTGGGCCAGCGATTCACTGAAAGGGGGACTTTCAGTGAACACTTTTAAGGAAGCCTAGGGTTGAGTTATGTCTTGAGCAATGCTGTGAGCTGCCAATGCTGCTCCAGAGCAACACTAAAATTACAACAGGATTTACTCCACACAAAGGGAGGCAGCACGACCCAAATGCTACAGGGAGCAGAAAACCTCCCTGGCACTGAACAATCAAGAAGACCTGAGTTTCAAATGGGATGGTTTCCCCTGGCTGCTGGGTGCCTGTGAAAAGACGAAGCACTGCTGGTCAACTCTATCTACAAAGAATTGTACCATTACTTTTTTGTCATAAGATGTTGACACCTCTGCTTAAATCTCCAGCCAGTTAATGTTGTTAAGTAATTCTATTGCAGAGTCTACCCACTGACTTGTTCCTTTGAGGTATTTCAGCTTTTAGAATGTGCTTGTATTGATTGTGAGGCTCTACTTTCTACTGAAGACTGATTGTCCTCTGTTTTTCACAGAATTACAGAATGGTAGGGGATGGAAGGGATCTTCTGAGATCATCTCGTCCAAACCACCTGCCAAAGTAGGTTCACCTACAGCAGGTTGGACAGGAATGCATCCAGGCAGGTTTTGAATATCTCCAGGGAAGGAGACTCCACAAACTCTCTGGGAAGCCTGTTCCAGTGCTCTGTCACCCTCAAAGTAAAGAAGTTTTTCCTCATGTTGAAATGAAATTTCCTGTGTTTCAGCTTGTGCCCGTTGCCCCTTATCCTGTCGCTGGGCACCACTGAAAAGAGTTATTACATTAACTTTGGTTTTTCTACTGGCTTTGCCTTTATAAAACTATTCATAAAATGTGTTTCTGATCAGAAATCTAGAATGCAGAGCCTGTTACACTTTGGGGACATGAATGGTTTAGCTTGGAAGGGATCTTAAAGATCATCTAGTTCCAAACCCCCTGCCACAGGCAGGGATACCTTCCACTAGACCAGGTTGCTCAAAGCCTCATCCAGCCTGGCCTTGAACACCTCCAGGGATGGGGCCTCAGCAACTTCTCTGGGCAACCTGTTCCAGTGCCTCACCACCCTCATAGTGAAATTTTTTTTAGAAATTAAAAGATTCTTTGTCCAGTGTTGTGGGATGCTCTGCATTAAACATAGGTGTAAACATTAGACAAAGAAACATTAGACTAGAAACAGACCATATAGGCGATGTAGCAGCAAACCTAATTGGAGATATCTGGCAAGGATATAAGATGGGAAACGGATAATTTAAAAACAAAACAAAACAAAACACCCCTCACAAAACCCTCTACAAGAACAGATTGTAGCCTAGAAGGGGGAAGATTGATAGAAATCTTCCCTAATGAACAAATTGATAATTTCTGAGGAAAAAAAATGAAGATGCTCAATTTTTCTAACATGCTATGTTTCTGTTCCATTTCATATTCAGTGACTTTATTATGCTTCTAGTTGCTCTGTTACATGGATTTCAGTCTGCTTTTGTGGAACAGCATGAGAGATGTTTACCAAGAAGATGGTGGTAGGAATTCCTCAGGCTGTAGTGTGTTGGGTAACAGTTTCTATAGTGATTTTGAACCACAGTACAGAATGCTACTTCTGATCACACAGGAGAACAGAAGCTTAAATAACAATGAGTTCAGTATAAAGTGAATATTGTGAGACTTTTGTACAGCAAGGTTTGTTAGTTTTCACTTTAGTGATCCTCTCATAAATCCAAGGCCTAATGGGGCTGTTGTTGGTGCCCATTAACTTGTCAATGCATCAGTGTCTACCTAAGAAAAGCCTCTCCAGCCTGCTTCTGACACTACTGTATAGTGCTTCCTCCCTCAAGCCTTCATGGTCTTGCATTAAGAGGCCATGCAGAAAGATGGTTTCCTTATAATAATTTTCTCCAGCCTACATGGTACGAAATACTACTGTCTTATGCTGCTATGTGCTGATATACATGTATGCCAATTATGTGCATATATGTATTTATATGCAGGTACTACTCTGCTTTTGCTGACCTGAGACATCTCTCAATGCCAAAAGCCATTTCCATGTCACTTTACAAAATATGCTTGTTTTAATTCCTTCACTGATCACCATCTTAATGCTAGTTTTAGCATGCTTGAAAGCTTGCAGCTACAATTATTTATTCTCCTTAAATGCCTATCTAGCACAGTTTTACCTATTTGAGCTATTTATTAATTATTTGTTTGAATAACACCCATGAGTCCAAGGTAAGGCCTCACTGCAACAAGTACTGTGCAACTACCTAGTAAAAATGCCTGCTTTGAAGAGATTCAATATAGACTGTATTCCTTTGATCACAGTGGACTGCTGTGCCAATCTTGGTCCTCTCTGAAGCTGTCAGGCTTCTAATTTAGGCTCTACTTGATCCTGTGAATTGCAGAATGGAGGCCTAGATTGGCAAGATGGCTGAGGTGGGAGGAAGGAGAGAAGTACAGTGGAAACAAGAGCAACAAAAATGATGGAGTATTTTCTATAACTGAGCAGTGACTAAAAAACAATGGAAAAATGTCTGAAGATATGACAGGTCCATAGGAATGATATGCTGAATGGAAATAGGGGTAGGATATTGTCTCTTCTAGCACAAGAGCTACAAGGCATTGTGGTAACCTAGTAAGTGGCTAGTAGGTGTGCAGGATGAGTTAAAAGAGATAATCTGTTACACAACAGGTAGTTAAGCTGTTGACGTACTTGCCACAGGATACTGCACATGCTGAAAGCTTATATGGGCTCTAAGTGTGACTACAAATTAATGGAATAAAAAGGCATCGCAGGCTATTTAACAGAGCCATTGCCTCTGGCACAGGACAAATGGGAAACAACTTTCTGGTGGCCCAGAAAGTAACAACTTTTCTCCCCAGTTTTAACCCCTCATGTTTGCAGATATCCATGTCTGGACACTGTCTGTCGTGGGACATTAGTCCTGGCTGTGACGTGGTACATCCTGGTCTTATCCTTCTATGCTTTTTAATTTGACATCATCTTCTTGAAGAAGTCTGGTGTGATAACTTGCTGGTAGCCACTAGACTTTGTTACTGGTAAGTTTGCCAAAACTTTTTTTGCGTTGTGAAGACACACTGGCCTTTATTACCCTTTCCCCAACACCATAGTTGGTCATTTCTCTAAACGAGTCATTGCTCTTCCTTGAGTAACTTGTCATGGCCGAACTCTTGAACAGAACATGGACATGTCCCTACTGTGCCTACCAGTTGGATCTGTTCCCTCAACTATTACAAAAGGCTGTCTCCTGTTGGTCTTCCTAATGTCTACTAGCCCTGAGAGCTGCTGTTTCTCTTACACTGAAGCCAAAATGACTGATTCAAAGGTCTAGGAAGACATATAACAAAGCTGGAATCAAATAAATGAAGCTGAGAAAAGGCTAAAATCAGATGTAGACATAAATTCCAGTTGTGCATAAATGTGCAGATAACTTTGGCAATGGATGCTTTATAGTGGTAGCTGCATTAAGGGCATAGGAGGCCAGAATAAAGGAAGCTTGCATGGATGTAAGACTGATTCATAGCTTGTCTCCTTTGGACCCACTGAGATAAAATAAGGGAGTGCATGCAGACTTAATTCCCAAGCCAAGAAGCCAGATATTTGGATGTGTCTGTTAAAGGAGAGGCCATCTCATTTGACATAGCAACCCTATGAAGTCCTCTGCCTGAAGAGCAGAAGCTTGGAGTGTTCTGCCTTGCTAGCAGAGGCAGCGGGTTAATCCCAAGATGGTGGTGCAGCAGGGAAGGGATGCAAGCAGATAGTATTTACTAAACCTTGATGCATCTAAGTTGCTATCCTAGTATTTCTGTGCAAGAATTGTAGCTATATGAACAGAGGCAAAGGGGTGGTT
The DNA here is from genome assembly GCA_003993805.1 of Himantopus leucocephalus. Taxonomy (NCBI): domain Eukaryota; kingdom Metazoa; phylum Chordata; class Aves; order Charadriiformes; family Recurvirostridae; genus Himantopus; species Himantopus leucocephalus. The sequence goes on along the minus strand of RSEF01000004.1, from coordinate 58,228,560 downwards.
GTGAAAAGCAGTAGCGTGTGGAGGGGAAACAAGGTAGGACCTATAGAAACTATGGAAAGCTCTTCCTTCTGGAGGAGGATTAGCAGATTGAGGCACAAGAAGACACAACAAGCCGTCTGAAGTGGTAAGAATTAAACTCAGGTTTTGTACTGATTGAGAGGATCTAGGCACCAGCATTTGTCATGGAGGTCAAGAGATACTCAAAGAGCCTTGAAAATCAAGGCTTGGTTGCCTAAATATGGTTTGTTTTTTTTTTATTATTTATTTCTGAAACTCTCTGCCTATGATATTTAGGCCCTAATCATGGTGAGTCTTTTCTGTGCAATGCACTCTGTAGGTGCAAAGTGCTTGGTTCAGTCTTCCTTCTGCCTCAGATGCCTGCAGGTTTTCCCTAGTTACGCAGGGAGATACTAGAATATCTCCTATGGAGATGCATTTTAATACATGGACCTGCCACGCTTCCAGTTCATTTCTGAATCCATGTATTTTTGACAAGTTATCACTATCTTTGCACAAGGCACAGATGCAGAGGGTTACATAGAAATCAGATAATAACCTAGAGAAAGCTGCAGGAATATAAGTGATACAAACACTTTTCATGATAGAAATATCTGTATGGCGCACTTAAGTATATCCTGCGTACTGAATATCTTTTCTTCTTTGAGACCCAATGGGTAACTTTGATGAGCAACAGTACCTGCAGAGACAGTATAATCATCACAGCTGTCAGTAAAGCCTACATTAATGTGTCTTGAAAGAGTGATTAATGGGTTTTGACAATATCATTGCATTTCATATTTAATCAGATTATGCATCTGTTAGGAATGGTGCACTCCTAACATCTGCAGTCAGAGCCCATGATCTGCATCCAGATCATCAGTTTGGCAGGAGCGTGAGGCAAGGTCTATGGCAGGCCTTTGACAAGTTAAAGCTATGTTCTATCTATTGTGTTTTTAAAATAGGTTGTGTTCACCTGCATGCCTCTTGTATGTGTGTATGTATGCTCATAGTCTCCTTTCCTGGTGAAAATCCCACTATGGCAAAGCATACAGCCTGAAGGCAAACTAAACTGAGTATTTTACTGAAGAGGAAGGCTGGTGTAAGCTAATGTTAGTACACATTCCTCAGTAAACGTGCGCCTAATGCTTGGTTCCCAGCTCTGCTAGGTGCTTCTTGTGTGACTGCTGTCAAGTTGGCTGCACACTAGTCTTAAAGGCTTGCCCTATTTTTCTCTGGACCTTGTGTTCATCTATAATTTGGTTGGTAGCACTTTCCTATGTTGTGGGGCTGTGGGAAGATGGAGGCAACATCAGGTACTGCAGTAGTGGAGGTTTATCTGTACAATAGAAATAAAAAGGCTTATGATTTGAAGATGATCATATATATATTTGGGCAGCTCTTGGGCACTCCTGCTATGCTGTGTGGTGCCTTTGTATGAGGTAGTACTTGCTGGGCAGGAGCAGGCAGGGAATGGCAGTGGAGCTGATCATAGGATGCACAGCACAGTGTATACAACGGTTTTTGTTTTCCCAGGCACCCAACAGGGAGCACTTGCTGAGCAGCGCCCCCCCCCATAGCAAGTTGAGGGATGTAGCAGAGGATAAGCTGTGCTCTGGAGTGAAATAAGTTACTGGTGGTATTACACAGTGAGGAGTAATTGTGGCTCTGAACAGCCCCATTCTCTCATCTTTGCAGATGTCTCAGGGCTTAAAAGCAGACTATAAAAGTACACTCCAGGGTGAGTGTGAGCAGGAGCTAAGTGAGAGCCTTTATTGTACAGTCAGACACTGTCTCCCTAGGATTTGTTGGACTGTCACCACTGTTGCATGAGTGTTACTCCTCTGCTACCCTACAGACGCTCCCCCCCTACCCCCTCCCCGGGGCATGTGGAAGTAGGGCTTTGCAAGCAAGCTGCAGCTTTCATGGGGAAAGATGATTTCTAGTTTCATCTCACTCATTTGTTCTTCCTGTCAGTGACTTCATGATATGCAGGGTCTTAAGCAATCTCACACTTTCTTTGGAAGATGAGGTCCCTGTTTTGACAGACTGAGAAGAATTAATTTTCCATTTAAATACCAGCTGTCACCCCAGACTGGTTGCATGACCATCTACGTCTGCAGGGCAATTTTCTTTTCAGAAAAACAAGTCCTCTTATTTGCTCTGTGAATCTTTAAAATGGTGGATTATTGTTTTTTAAATAAACAATAAGTAGTTAAAAGGCATTCCAACCAACAAAAACAGAATAACAGCCTATAATTCCCTTGTTGTGACTATTGTGAAAAGCAGTATGTTATTGGACAGGCTTATGTCATCTCTTGGTGTCTATTTGCCTTCAGAAGTGTCAAAACCTGTCCAAATGTCCACGAACAAATGCAGGGAGCTGCTTTGACTGAGGTATAATTACACACTGGTACAACAAAAAGATATTGGTGATTCATAGTTTGGTTAGATAAATCATCAGTCTCAATATCAGGGGGAAGGGATAAGAATCTCTTGTTCAACAATGTTATCTCCAAAATGATCTTAAAGCTTTACTCCACATTTCAGATATTTCTTTTTTGCCGTGAGGTTGGAGCCCTGTTGTGGGAGATCCTGTTTTCATCCGATGTAGAAAAGCTGCCTGTTTAGGTGATATATTAGTCAAAGCTAGAGAAAGACAAAAACCAAAGGCACTGCTGAAGGAAGAAGCAAGATGAGACACCTGGTTGAGAGAAACCATGAAAGCACGTGAATACCCATGTGCATACTCCCCTGAGCAAGGAGCAATGTAAGCACTAGCAGAAATGGTTTCCTAACTCAAGCCTTCTCTGGCAGTTTCTCTTGGGGGGGGTGGGGGTGGTAGTGGTGTAAGTTTTGGGGAGGCTGGACTGTTTCCATCTTCTTACAGTATGTAGCCTTGGGTATAATGAATAAGCTGGGGAAAATCTTGGAGAATAAAGCTCGACTGCATTTGGATCTGAGTATGGCACTGTTCTAAAGAGTCAGAAAAGACTCCAGGTAAACATTGGCTTAGTGAACATTGTTGGCTACGAACCCATTCCCATTTCCTTGGCATTTGTTTGCCAACAGGGAAACATGTCTGTGTGAGCTAGCTTGAATTTTGACAGTTGAGTTCTGGGATTTGGTGTGGGTACTGTGCCTGGAGGGCTTTCACTATGTCCCTTACACACTGTTAGAGTCAGAATTGCAGCTGCATTTCTTTTCCTTGAGCACCACATTTTACTGCTGAAGAATTTTGAAGTGCTCCCAACTTTTAAAAAATGTGGGGAAAAAACATAACCACAAAGGCTTGCTGAATTTAAAAGCCTGGGAGCTGGTATAAAAACTGGCACAGGGCTTCATTACTTGTGCTTCGTCCATTAACCTCTGGACTAAGTTTGCCATGGGGCACCACTAAAAGCAAAAGTCTTGTGCCTTAGACACAAAGACCTTTCTGCTTGCCTGCTCTGTAGTCACCCAGCATCTTTGAGAATAAATCAGATCCAGATTTTCCAAAGCCTCTAGAAATGGAAGTTTCCAAATCGGTAGTTAGTCCATCAAATTGGGACTTGGTGGTCAGATATTTGACTGAAACTCAGTATGAGGGTGTATGAATACGTGTCTATCAGAGCTAGATGGTCACATCCTGTTTCTTAAGCCAGGTGCCAAAGTTCATACCTACAAATACATGTTTATGCTGATTCTGAAATAAGCATTTGTCAGACACCCAGCTCTGGCAGTGCTGATGCTATATGGAATACAGCTGAGATCAGTTTCAGGCTGTGAGTTGCATTGCTGTGCAGTGAATTGTATGTTTTTAAACCTCTTCCCTGTGTCTTCCCTGTTAGTCTGCCTCCCTCAGAATTCAGTCTAACATTGCAAACAGCTTTAAATACTGCAAGGTAAAAACTATTTGAAGAGCAACACCTTGTCTGACAAAGAAATGTCTTGCTGTGCTGCTTACATCCAGTCACAAAGATCAAATTTAACTTTATTTCAAAATAGTTCTAATCTAAGACCTTGGGTAGGCAATGTAGAGTCCTGGCATGGAGATGAATGTAATAATATCACATATGCTTAGAAACAGCAGTAGACTTCCTCTGCCATTGGGAAGCAACTACTGTCATGTCCCATTAGAACAATCCACTGGCATTATTCCTGCAACATCCTGCAGTGCTGCTACAGTGAACTACTCTAAAGAAATTTATCTTATTTTCCCCCTTTTTTGAGTCCTTGTAAGGCTACATTCATGGTCCTGAGAGCCCCATGTTATGTCAAAAGTTTTAAAAATGGACCAGTGAAAAGAATAGAAATAACTCCCCAATGAAACCAAGTGTTTATTCTACTGTGGAGCAATGTGGTATCAAGGTTTTAGCAGCACTGACTTAGTGACCTGAACTGTTAGTAGTTCTGCACAACTGCTTATTCAAGGGAATGAAATTATCTGTAAAGGGAATGAAATTATCTGTATTATTTAATTTCAGTGGTATTTAGAATTTACTCAGGCTTTTCTGAAAATTGCAGCCAAAATCTGAGATGTGATGCTGCTCCACAGCATAGAAGTTCTATGTCTGCAGGGAATCCTGACTCCCTTGTGAGCTTATATCATCCTTAGAGAAGAGAACTAGATCTGTAATTTGAAGTTTGTGCTTCCTGTGTATAGCCAAATGTATTAAACTCATTTTTCATTACTTCTGGTGTATTTTCTGGGCTTTCTAGTTTGTCATTTACCAGTGTAGCAACCATACTTGAATTTAGCAATTAAGATGCCCGAGCTATCCTATGGTCCTGCAAAGTCCATCAACTACTGTTCTACTTAAAGATAAGTTTTAGCAAAGCACTGTTATTAAGAAGATACAATTCCCATGTTTGCTGCACTTTGGCATCTTTTGAATTGTTTTATCTTCTCTGAGCATTACATATATATGTATAAGTGTGTATATATATAAAAAACAATGTCTGGCAGTTACAAGTAGTACAAGGCTCTTGTGAAAGCCAATGAGCATACTAATGTGCATTATAAAAGCTGAAATTCATAATAGCTACAGCAGTGCAGAGTTATTTTCTTTTTCAAGGAAATTTTCCATAAAGTAAGAATTGTGTTGCCTTTTATTATGCAGCTACAGTACTTACCATGCTGGAAAACTTTGAAAAAGAATACAGCATAGATATGACCTTAGAAAGGAACATGATAAATTAGAGTTGCTTTTAAGAATTCAAATTAGATCTGCAAACTTGTTAGTTTCATTGAGCCAGGATGATCTTGTAAAGAATGGGGAAGATGATGGTATCAAGCTAGACATTTGGCCATTAAATCCTACAGAAAGTCTTTTTTACTTTCTCCAGTTTCCCCCCTGGTTTTGTTTGCTCATTAGCAAACACTGGTAAGTGACATCTTTCCACTGTTTAAACTAGGGAGAGGAATTTTTATTTTTTGAAAGGACTTCCTCTTAGGGGTTTTGTCTTTGCTCAATCTAACTCTTCAAGGCAATGAACTGGGGATCTGTGAAGTTTTGTTTACTAAAGGCTACAGAAGCTGAAGCCTGCTTTTCTGACAAACTATTAAGGGAGAGCAAAGGAGGCAGCTTACTTGTAGGGACGACACAGAAGGGCTAAGGGGAAAAGCTTGGCATATTCATTGTGAGCATCTGGTGTGAGACGTCAGGGAGAAGAACATCTCTCAGATAGTGGGCAGTGCAGTGGGGTGAACACCTCCTGTGAAAAGGCATCCTCCAGAGGCCAGACCCCACCAAATCCTTCCCAGGGGGACAAGCAGAACTGGGTGAGCTGGGTTCTCACAGTCCAGTCTTCTACCTAGGATCAGGGGGAAAAGCCTGCAGTGCACAAAAACAAAGGGCAAATGCAACCTGTTGATTAAACTGCCCATTTTGCTCACAGGGGTCTGAATCTGTCTTCTGATTCTGACTTCTTGATTTCCTTTTCATTTCCAGACGTTTTGCCAAGCAGAAGCATTGTAATAGGGTGAAAAGAAGGAATGGGAGTGAAAGATGAGGGGCGCTAATAGGTCTGAAAGTGAATGAAGTAGAGCACAGAGAACTACAACTTAAGCAGTTCCTCGTTCAGGAGGAATTTTCTGTTTGTAATTCAGCTTGATATTTTGACCCCTATTTGGCAGCTGAAAGAAGAGACCTCACCTGGTAACTTTTTATTTTAGAGAGGCTGAAGTGTGGTGGGAGAAGCTTCTTCTGATCTGTGAATACAAATCAGTTGGACAAAATGGTTTGGCTTCTAACAACTGGCTCATTTTCAAGGGTGGTTCTTAATTCCTGTCATTGCTTGAGGAGTGGTGGGTTAGAGGATGAGAAGCAGACTAGGTCAGGAGCACTAGTGCTGCCCTGGGAACAAGGAGCAATTGCACTTTGCTCTAAGATTGTCATGGTGGTCCTATGGGGAGTCTCATGAGGGCTATAAATGCCTGTGTGGTGCCCCAAAAGAAGGCAGGGTTTGCCCCGATATCTCATTTCATGGGGTCCCTCATGCCCTTCAGTTTTGTGTGGGTCTTTGTCACCAGTTTAAGGCCAGGGCCACCAGCTTGCATACCTTACGTGTCTGTCCTGTTTAATGTGTCCAGCATCCCCTGCCAAGTTGCTTGAGGTTCAGCTCTAGCTGGGTCTCACTGCCAGAACTTTTGCAGCTGGAAACAGCCTGAATTGAAGTTGTCTGGATTTCAAGTGTACTGTGTTTTCAGCAATTGCTCAACGCCGGTGTCTGCTTCTCACTCAGAACTTGGGTGGATTCTTGGTGTCATTTTGAGCATCAGCTAATTGAAAAGTGAGTGCTTGAGGAAATCCTTTGCTTGACCTGTACCTGTGGAAACTGTATAGTCCTTGCTTTGCCAGGCACTTTGGCTCTTGAGTTGGGGTAGAAACTTTTCTTCAAAATGCAATGCATTTACAGTACACTTTTAAACTGTGGAGGAGCAAGCATACACCTTTACACTTTCAGGAGAGCTGTAAACCAAAATGCAAAGCACTGTCACAGCTGTAAGTGCACAGGCTGGGGTGTGCCATGGCCTTTTCCTATACCCAGCTCCCAGCAGTTATGGGGTTGCCACCTGGTCTGGCACCTGATTTTTCAGGCGACTTCTCTTACACAAAGAAGGATTTTAAAGCTGTCTCAACATGTTTTCAGTATGTGACCAGGTCAGTTACTACTTTCTGCTTTTGTGGAGGAGGGGAAAAAGAAGCAAGATCTCTGAGCTTAAGTGCTCTATATGTATAGCAGTAAATCAAGGGCAAACATAGATGCACACAAAGGTGAGTTTCAAAAAAACAAACCTCAGTTTATTCTAAATGAATAAAGACAGATTCTTGGATTTTCTGTTACAAACAAAGTATTTAATGAAGTCTGACAACTTTGTTGAATGCAATAGCTGCATGTGACTTTAGGAGTGTCAACTTTAGACTAGATCAAATCCACAACCTAGCTAAGTCTTTGCTACCTGCAGTGGTCGTCAGCACTGGATGCTTCAGGGGGAGATGTAAGCATCCTGCAAGCAAGTTGTCTATAAGGAATGTTTCCTTCCATGTCTGAATACCTGTTGATTTAACTCCTAAAGTAACTTCATTTACTTAATCTTCTTCTTTAACACCGGTAATATTCTGTATACCGAAACAAATGCTGCTATTTTGAATGCTTCCACAGTATCTTCCACTGGCATATTATGGTAGAGCTCTGCAGATTAGTAATGAGGAAAGTGTTTTATCAGTTCTGCATCTAGCACTTTTCATTTTCATATGGGCCCCTAGTCTTATTCAGAGTGTGAACAATAGATCTCAGAGGAGCTAGTTTAGAGTTATCCTCTGTGTAGCCATTTTAAAGATATCACATTTTCCTATAGCTGAAATGCTCACAGCAAACAACATTCCTTCTTCGATATATTTTCTTAAATTTGTATTTCTCAGATCTCTGGAGTTTTTGTTCTTGTGGTTTTATATGAACACTTACTTGAGAATCACATTTTTATGTTTAAAAACTATATGATACAGCCAGAACTTTGGAACCTGCACTCAGTTCAGACTTCAACATCCAAAGACAGAAGATAATCTTCTATTTCAGAAGCTGCACACTGCAGCAGCTGCTCCATACCAGCCTCGCTATTTTTAATTTACTCAGAATGGAAAGTGCCCATGGTTCTAGCTTAATACCTGCCATTGATGAAATCACTGGTATTATAGATCCTGATTCAGACCACCAAAACCTTCCACAAAATTTCTCTAAACTGAAGAGGCTAAAAAAGCATGGATATGTCTTCAAAGCACTTTGCTATTAAGTAAAAGATGTTTCTATCTTTTTCAGGGACATAAAGAAAAGCTGAAGGCTACAGGTGGTAATGACCCACAATCTAGGGTTGCAATTAAGTTATAGGAGTTAAGATGCAGTTGTAAAGAGTTCTGAACCTACATTTACTAAGTGGCTAAGATATAATGCTGGTAGCAATCTGTTAAAAGCTCCAGTGTAGATCCAACACTGTGAAGCACTTAAAGCAACAGTGCCCATCAACAGTACTGCTCTGTATCAGCTAACCTGTGGCAGTGCGGTAGTGTGTCCTCTGCTTGCTTGGTGTTTATCTGTTCCAAAAAATCTGCTTCTGAGGAGTCTGAAAGCCAAGAATAATCCCTGGAAACTGCATTGCTGCTAAGTGATATGGGTCATATGGGTTGTGTGTTAGTTGTAACTTCCATGCTCCCCATATTTCAGTGTGTGATGTCTATTTACCAGAAAAGCTTAATTAGTATTGTGCTTTCACTAAATTAATACTTATTTATGTTTTAGTGAACACTGATATATCTAGAAAAGAAAAAATCTATCATTTTAGCCAAGAGGCGGTATGGATAAGGAACAAAAAATGGCTTGTTTTGTACAATAAGATACTGTGCTAATGGAAATGCTATGAAATAAGGTGTTATGATAAGGAATTGTACAAAGGAAGCTGGTAGCAGCTGCCAAGACTTCCAGGCAATGCTGTCCATCCTTAAGTCCTACCTACAGACCACAAATTTGTGTGTATATAGGCAAGGGATGTTCTTACAGCAGCTTCTTGTCAGTTAATAGACACGTTTAGGAGGATGGATCTACATAAGGATGAAATGCATGTCAAGGCCAAAAAGCATTCCTGAACAAGAGGTCTCTGGGGCTTAGTGTGGAGAAGTGAATAGGAAACCCAGGATGAGATTGCTGGCTTGCATTTGACAATGGCAGTCGACAGGATAAAAAAAAAATAAATAAAATATTGCCTGCATTCCCAGAGACTGACAAAATAAACCCACATCATAATGTACCCGAATTAGGGAAATTGAAAGTGGCTTACAGAGGGGAGAGAAATACTCCGATTTCTTCATGAGGAGCAGAAGTTACATGGTGTGGAGACCCTTGGGCTCTTGAAAGGCCTGACCCAAATAATGCCTGAGATCTGTGAATATGGAGGGAGACATGCTCAAGAGGTAGGCTTGTCTTAACTATAACTGTACATTTCTCTTGCTATCCAAAGCACTGAGCAATTGTTGGAAGCTTGAAAGTCACTTTTGTGGGGTGCTGGCTGTGTGTCTCCAGGAGGCTGAAGAGCAAGCTGAGGAAGTCACAAAGCTGACTTCTGGGAAAGACCTTCTTTAGCCCATGGAGCTTGTGGCAGCAGCCACGAGTGATGGGGAAAGGGGCTTTGTTTTCAACACTAGAAAGAATACTCCTCTAGAAGGGTCTTGGAAAAGACTCTAGAGCCCAGGTTGTGCTTAATCTCGGAAAACTTGAAACCCAGCTGTTTATGCCATGTTAACATCCAGAGCAGAGCTATTTCAAGCTGGTGCTAACTACTCAAGGACAGGTCTCTATAGAGGCTATTCTATAAAATCACTTCTGACACCTTACATCTTTCACTGAAAAGAATTACAGCAAGTCCAGCCAGCCCTGTCGAGGGCACAGCACACATAACAGACTGCTAGAACATATGCAAAGCTCTTTCAGACTACTTTATTTTTGCAGTGAGTTAATATCTCTGGTTGGTAGCACAGATGAGATGCAGCTAATAGTTAATCTGCTGAGGGCATTGCAGGTGCAGTAACAATCATACCCCTCATATAGTGCCATCTGGGGACAGAATGCCTAACTGTACTCGGAGCACTTTCCATTGAAATAACAGCACTGTAAGGGGAGTGCTGATTACAGCCTTCCATGAAAAATTAAATCTACAGATAACGTGCTGTTTGTAACTTGCCAAGTACATTGCTCATGAGCAATGCAGGAGAATCAATTCCCTAGTTAGTACAAATTAGTATACATCTTTTTTCTGAATGCTGGGGAATATTGGGTTATGTGAGTTCTTGTGCACAAGGTCTTTTGATCATGGAAGTGATTTGTATGTCTTGTCAGAAAACGTCTTTTCAGTTGCTAAGACACATTTTGCAATGTATAAGGCTCCAAACATGCGGAAGGAATGGAGTTGCTAACATACCTGAAGTCAGGCTGATAATATTTTGCTGTTACACTTGTAAAGTTAGTGTACTTCCACAAAGGAATCTGCATCTGTAATCTAAAGGATGGGCAGTCAGACTTTTTGAAGTGCTTCTAAACTCGTTCTGTGTATTCCTTCAACATCATTCACATTGGTGTTGATCTGAGGTTCAAAAGATCGTATTGTAAGATCTTTTAGTGGCTTGAATAGCAATTCAGTCCTGCTTAATGTGTCTGTTATAAAATGTTAGAATGGAGTGAGTGTAAATGATATTTAAAAATATCAATGCTTATCATGCTGTCTTGACAATGAGACTGCAACTTCATTCAAATCTGGTAGTTATTATGTACTTAATAGCAAAGGAATTTTAAAATTGGCCCAAACCTGTTCTTCTTGAAGCAAGTGGTAAAATCCAGTTTAGTCAAATAGAAGAAGGATTAGATAAATGCTGACTGCTTGTAAAGTCCCATCTGTTAACATTCAACTTCAGTAGAAATTTTCCATACGTTCTACTTGCAAGACTAGATGACTATGTTAACTAATTAGAAGCGCTGTTAAAATATTTACGATTTGGACTTTCAAACACATGAAAACATTAATGAAATTCTGATGGTTTTTTTCAGAGTTTTTGTAGAAAAATCTCTACTTTGCTAACTGAAAAACAGAACCACTAAAACAAGGCTTACCAAAACCTCCATACCTGTCCCTTAAAATTCTGAGTAGCTGTAAAGAACCTCCCTTCATGCCTGCATATCTGACTACTAGTGGAAGGAACCTTGAGGGGTTCAGTATTAAGGGATCTTGTGTTTTTACACTAAATCTTCAGTAAGTGCAAACCAGCTCCTGATTCTACTGTTAGAAGCCCTGGTGTTGATTGATATAAATCTTTCATGTTCTTACCCTTGTCTACACTCTGAGTAGGAAACAGGCTCTCGGGCCAAGGCTCTGGCTTGTGCTCTGGAGTTGATGCTTGTGAACTGGTCTCACAAGTCCTGACTCCAGAAAGGACCTCCTCAGTCTCTATGCATATCTCACCCTAAGTAGCTGAGCAAGTGCCTGCAGGATTACCAACTGGACCCTCAGTCTCCAAGCCGCTGGGCTGGATAGTATTAAAAAGCAAAAAACAAAAAACAACCAAACAAAAAAAACCACAAAAAACCACCCCCAAACAAAAACAGCAAATGAAAACCAAACCCAACAACGTTAAGGGTCTGTTGAATTTGAAACTTTTCTACAATGCGTAACATTGAAATATGATTTGTTTTCCCAGCGTAATGCATATAGTATTTGTGGAAATTGATTGTAAATGACATTCTCCCTGAGTGGCAAAAGCACTGAAAGCAGCCAGAGGGTTAGCAGAAATATATAGTGTATTAACAGACTATGACCACTTGGTCCCATAGTTTTTCTCATTGGCAACTGAAAAAACTTTTTTCAAATTGAACATCTAAGTCCATTGGAAAAAATGCAGTTTCTTCAGAAGTAATAGCACAATTATTGTTTTTAGCAGTCTTTTCCCCTCCACCTCTCCTGAGTACTACTAATTCTAATAGAATAAGTGGAAAAATACATAGCAATTTAAGTTACTGAATTATATCACAATATATTAGTCTAAAGTTCCTTCTTTCCATTTGAGAGACCTGGCTATTGTCTGCACGCTAGATCATACTTTTTTTTAATCTCAGAGTGAAAACGTATGTACCAGGAAACTTTTTAAATTAACTGAGGCCAGAAGGCACAATAAGTGTCATTTAATCTAACATCCATTTTTTCTCTGGGCAAAGTAGCCCAGAGTCTCCCTAGGATGAGACATGCTGGCCATTAGCATAATAAAAAAGCTGTTTTTGCGAAATGCTTAATCTGACTCCACTAAAAGCTGTTCTCTGGGTGCATATCTACTGCATGTCTGAGTGGCCCTATCATGGTATAAAGCAGGTGAATATCTGGCCCAAGGTGTCAAAAGACACTTGCCAACTCACAAGCTCTGTATCTGGCTTACAGCTTTAAATGTTCTGATGACACACTGGGAGGCAGGAAAGATAGCTGGAGAGCTCACTGCCATGTCAAATCAATGGGGCTTTTGCTAAATAACTCAGTAAATCATTAACCTGCTGCATTTTAAAAAAACTCAATAGTAAGATGACTCCCATTGTGAGATGGTGCTTCAAAGAAATAATTTGGAGGTTCGTTGCAGAGACTTAAATTGATGCCTTTCAACTTTGCAATGAAGCTGAAAAGAAATGAAGAATTAGAAAAAATAATAACCAGGATCTTTAAATAATTCAGTCATCTCAGACACCTGCTACGAGGGCTGTGAGTCTTATAAAAAGAGAGACTGAGTAATGAGTGAACTGTTGTGGGAATCTTGGTATTTTATTGATGGAAATAGGCAAATGCCACAGGAGATGACATTGATTAAGCAGAGACTAAACTTCAGGGAGCTGGGTTTCAGTTCCAGTATCTGCTGCAGACTCCATGTAATGCTGCTATCACTTCACTGTTGTGCTAAGTTTTATTACGGTTGCATCTACAAACCCTGACTGAAATCAGAGCCACATCATGCTACACACAGCACAAATATCCTGGAACAAAGAGCCTTTTCCTCCAAGACCTTCCTGTGCAATTAAGCAACAAAAGGGATAAAAAGAAGATAGGGTTGCACAAAGCTGCACAGCAGCAGTATTGAATCCCAAAGCAGCAGTCTCCTGGTACCCAACTCAAGGCTGTTCTACTAGATCACAGTAAAACCAAGATTTGACCCAAGTTTGCTCAGACAAATAGACCACATATCTATCTTCACTACTACAGTGAAATCAGTTACAGGGGAATCATAGGAGCAGTAAATGGTCTCTTGAGGTCCCTTCCAGACTGAATTTTCCTAGATCATAGGATAAGGTTTATCTTGGTCTATTTGTTGCCAGCTGTTAGGGAAAAAATAAAATAAAACACATTTGCTACATTTTCTGTAGCAGGCAGCACTGAAGAAGGATAATATCTTTAAAATGGCTTGGCTGTGGAATGGCTGTTAAGCTCTTGCTTGACATCTAATACAGAGTCAAACTTCAGTCACATCTGCATATACCATTAATTGGACTGATGCGCAAGTATTTGTCCTGTACTGTTCGTTATTTGGAAGGGTCTTGGATGCCTAGCAGGATCCTGCAAACCAGCCTCCAGGAGAATTATTTTGAATGCTTGGGTGCCAAACTCCCTTCAAGCATTTCAGTTTGTGGTGAAACTCTACTCAATAGCTCCTATTACACTAAAATCAGCCAGCAGGACTTACCCTCCCATGCGCTGTTCCATACAGGCAGTGGAAAAAAAAATAATCTAGCACTTAAATACAGCCAGTAATGCTTACAGATTGGGACCAGAGTGCTGATGTGCCAAGGGTGTAGCAATCCAAAAGACAGATTCATTGCAGATCTGACTTATCCATCAATCTTTATTCAGCAAAGTATTTAAGCCTTGCTGAGCTCTTAAGTACATGCAGATGATTTCATGCTACTCCAAAAGATGAACGTAATTATGCTTTCTGCTGCAATTATTTAGAGATCATCTATAGGGAACCCCTCCCATTTGTCAAAATTCAATATCCAAACACTAGATATAGGGGAAAACATTGAAAAAGGTTTGTTTTGCTGATACTGGATTAGACTGAGTGATATGTGTTAAAAATGTGGTGTGGTACATAAAGCACTTGCATCCCACACTGCATGTGAATGTATTGCTTAAATGAATATGGTGAATTCATAATGTGGTGCAATAGTTGTTGAACAACGCATGAATCTGTTGTTTGTGTTCATCTCACACTGGAGCCATGACACATTGGAATTTAGACAGAGAAGAGCAATGGCTACCTGCCAAAACTAACTATCTTTGTGCACTTAAAGGAAACAGTTTCTCTGTCATGCAGCAAAAGTTGTGGCACTACAGAATGATGTGATTATGTAGAGTGACCTGCTAGACAAGGAGCCCAGTTTCAGGGTAAGAGTTTGCTGTGGGACTTGCCCAGTCAGTGGACTCCCATCATTCAGGATAGTGTTTGCTGAAGGAACCTGAGGCAGTCAGACTCCGAAACATGCAAACTTCTAAATTGAAGAAGGGTTTTATTTGTGGTACTTGATGCCTTTAGAGAAATAATGATATAAGGTATTGTCCCAAGCGAAATGAAGCAATTGTTTCAGCTGAAACACAGCCTTCTACCTTGCAGAGATGTGACTGTAACATGCCTGCTGCCAGAGTCAGGTTATTTTCATTTAGTCAGGTTGGAAGCTTCACCTCTAGTGAGGACTCCCTCTCTAAGTGGCACTCAATCACTGAATGGTAGTGGTTGGAAGAGATCTTCGGAGGTCATCTAGTCCCAACCACCTGCCAAAGTAGGTTCACCTACAGCATGTTGGATAAGAATGTATCCAGGCAGGTTTTGAATATCTCCAGAGAAGGAGACTCCACAACCTCTCTGGGAAGCCTGTTCCAGTGCTCTGTCACCCTCAAAGTAAAGAAGTTTTTCCTCATGTTGAGATGGAATTTCCATCAGCTTGTGCCTGTTGCCCCTTGTCCTGTTTCTGGACACCACTGAAGAGAGTCTGGCCCCATCCTCTTGACACCCTCCCTTTAGATACTTAATAAGCACTGATGAGATCCCCTCTGAGTCTTCCCTTCTCCAGGCTAGACAGACCCGGGTCTCTCAGCCTTTCCTCATAAGAGAGGTGCTCTATTCCCTTGGTTATCTTTGTAGCCCTCTGCTGGAACTGCTCCAGCAGTTCCTTGTCTTTCTTTAACTGGGGAGCCCAGAACTAGACACGGTACTCCAGATGTGGCCTCACCAGGGCAAAGTAGAGGGGGAGGATAACCTCCCTCGATGTGCTGGCCATGTTCTTTTTAATGCACCTCAGGATACCATTGGCCTTCTTGGTCACAAGGGCACATTTCTGCCTCATGGTCAACTTATTGTCCACCAGGACTCCCAGGTCAACCCCTAACTTGTACTGGTGCATGGGGTTATTCCTCCCTAGGTGCAGGACCCTTCACTTGCCCTTGTTGAACCTCATTAGGTTCCTCTCCACGCAACTCTCTAGCCTGTCCAGGTCTCACTGTATGGCAGCACAGCCTTCTGGGGTGTCAGCCACCCCTCCCAGTTTTGTGTCATCAGCAAACTTGCTGCAGGTACACTCTGTCCCCTCTACCAGGTCGTTGGTTAATATGTTGACTAAGACTGGGCCCAGTACTGACCCCTGGGGAACAGCGCTAGCTATAGGCCTCCAACTAGACTCTGCGCTGCTGATCACAACCCTCTGAGCTCTACCATTCAGCCAGTTCTCAATCCACCTCACTGTCTACTCATCTAACCCACACTTCCTAAGCTTACCTATGAGGATGTTAGGGGAGACAGTGTCAAAAGCCTTGCTGAAGTCAAGGTAGGCAACGTCCACTGCTCTCCCCTCATCCACCCAGCCAGCCATGCCACCATAGAAGACTATCAGATTGGTCAAGCATGACTTCCCCTGGTGAATACACATTGACCACTCCTGATAACCTTTTCTTCTACATGCTTGGAGATGACATCCAGAAAGAGTTGTTCCATCACCTTTGTAGGAGTGGAGGTGAGGCTGACTGGCCTGTAGTTTCCCAGGTCCTCCTTCTTGCTCTTTTTGAAGACTGGCATGACATTGGCTTTCCTCCAGTCCCCAGGCACCTCTCCTGTTCTCCGTGACTTTTCAAAGATGATGGACAGCGGCTTTGCAGTAATATCTGCCAGCTCCCTCAGCACTCGTGGGTGCATTAGGGCCCAAGGATTTGTGGGTCTCGAGTTTGGCTATGTGACGGAGATGAGCTGTCAGCCAACTCAAGGACAGGATACTTAAGGACTTCATAAAAAGAAGTATTTTAGGAAGATGTCGGTCATGGGATCTGGGGATCATGTTGAGCCTAGTGAGGATCCTCAGTGCAGACATTCTGACCTCAGAACATGTTGATAGATCCTCTGGTCTGCACCCCAGTGTATTACAAGACGTTAAAACAATATGTAGTGCTCCTGTACTGGGAACAGTAAACCCTGGGTAAGAGAAACATTTCCTCAGAAAAAGATGCAGGTTTGATTTGAACTTATCTAATGGTATGACTCCACCCCTGCCCCAATGTTTTATTGCAATAATTAAGCTCCTTCACTGTTAAAAGCTGTATCCTCTTCTGTTTGAATCTATCTCCCTTTTCCTCTCAGCTGCTGCCTTTTTACATCTTTCTCCATTATTTAAATGTATCTTCAATACCCAGAATTTTATCCACATTAAGCTATTCCACTCTTAATTCACCTTTTGATCTTTGTTTTGGTAATTTAAGCACAGTGCACTAATTAAACCTCTTGATGCAAGGTTTTTTTTCATCCTCAAACTAAGACATTCTGCTTCCTCTCCAGCTTTCTGGTATCTTTTCAGAAATGCAGAAATGGCTGCATGTAGTATTCTAGCAATGGTGTCAGACATGTCCTAGCAAACACTGTTCTTGAATTGCCATATGCAGAGCTATGCAACAGCTTTATGGCAAATAGTTTAAGGCATAGCTTATAAAGAATACATTTCAAGAATCCTTTAAGGACCCCAAATTGGATCCTTCTACTGGTGAAAGCTCGTAAGTGCTCCCACATAACATCCCTTAAGTAAAAGTACTTGCTTGGAACATTACTTAGCCCATATGCAAGCTCACTTGGTGGGGTGCTGTTGTTGTGATTGACTTACTTACTACAAGAATAAGCCTTACCCTCTCTGGAAATCCCAAAGCATACATAAGCTGCATAGGGTCTAATTTGTTTGCCAAAATAAGAGGCCAGGAAAAGACAACTTTGTACAAGCTGAGTTTTCCTTTTTCCCTTTTCCTCAGTAAGGTAGGCTGGGTTGTCATTTTGGCTGGTATTTTACACAATGGAGATGCATCAGCACGCTTTCCCAGTGCAGACGTGCTTCTTTCAGTGACAAAGTCCTTTGGGCTTTTAGGGTCTGTATTAATGCCAGGCAGATTTCCCAGTGGCTGTCAAAGGATTTCGGAGTGCCAGGCTCACCATTTCTCGGTGGCACTTCTGCTTCTAACTTTCTTCAGTGCTTTTTCAGAGCTCTGCAGCAACACATTCCTGTCATGGCAAAGGAGCAAAGCACTGAAAGCAAGACAGAATCTACTGTCTTGCCTTTATACAGAACAAGCACAGAAATTAGGAGAGATTTTTCAATACAAGAATCCCAAGTAAAGAAAAATACTGTCACACTGGGCAGGGTGCCTGTTCCTGGAGATACTATGGGTTTTGAAAAGCTTCTGATTTATCTAATCTGTTTTGCAAGCCACAGGGGACCGCAGGTCATGCTGCAGTTCTGCTTCCTGAGACTGAAGCTCCACAGCTCTCTGCTGCTTCTGTCTGACAGTATCTCTGGCAGCCAGGTTTGGGTTGTGCATTGGGACCACAGAATGGGGTCCCCAGGAAGAGCCTTTTCAGGGAAAAACAGTGTCCTGCATCCTTCCAGCAGCATTTCTTAGGTAAACAATAAGGTCTATGCATAGTTTTGCACACATACATCCCTACCTACCCACACATACATAGGCAAACAGAATATTTATCATAATCAGTTCTTTCTGGCCTTTAAAGTAGGCTGTGAACACCTCCGCCAGTCCCAGTGCACTGGGAGCAGCCTGTTTATGCCATTGCACTGAGTCAACATAAACTCCACCAGTCTGAATCCAACCTGCGCTGTTTGTTTTGCTGCCAGGAGGAAAGGACAAATCCTTGAACAAAATGGCCCCCTTTAGGGGCATGATATGTTTTCAGTTCGGCTTGCTGGTAGGGCAAGAAGTCACAGCTGTATTTTTTGGATCCATGGAGGCAGAATTTGACCTCTGACAAATAAGTATTCAATTTATCCATCGTCTTCTCCTACCAGGTGATCTGTGAACGCTGCCCATGGGTGTTTCACCCTTGTGCTGGGACAGCACTGTGTCACTAGCATCTGCTGCCTATTCCTATTTCTTCCCTGACTGCAGTCAGGGAATCTCTCTGCTGACTTCCTAGACATGTAACACAAATCCACCTTCCCTCATGGCTTAGCTTCTTACCTGTTCGTGCATTGTCTACATAGTACATGGCCATTTCCTCTTGTCCAGTTCATCCTTTTCTACTCCCAGAAGTGTCTTGGTACTGCACTGTTGAATAGACTCAGCAAAGTTCCTCAGAAAGAAATGCACAGCTTTTTCTTCTTTGTTCATATCACATGCTCTGAAATTCACAGCCAGGTGACATACAGGAAAAACTTAACTCTGCATTGTGAGATCATTGATTGAGAGTGAGTGAGAGCATTGATTGAGAGCTTTGGCGCTAAATGCTGTAAAGTAATTAGCAGCATGAGGCAAGCAAGCTTGCTCATGCTACCTCCATGCAAGCATACACCTGCAAATCCGGAGTGAACACACACAGAAACAATGGCACCATGTTGATGAAAGAGCAAATTGCTCCTAATGGCATGCCTGATCTTCTGAAACCAAGCTTACTTGGTGGCGGTGGGGGGGGGACGGGGACAGATAAATTATGTGAGCAACTCTCAGTTATTTAAGTGCACAATCCAGCTTGAGAACTCATTAGCAGATCGCAGAGTGTAATTTGCATGTACTAACACAGCCAACGGTTATCCAAGTAGTCTAGAGAAAACTGACACCACAGAAGGAAACTTTTAGATTCAGTGATGTCTTACTATGGATGGCTCAAAGCCAGAAAGCACAGAGCTACCTAATGCAACATAGAAACCTGCTGGAGGTTTTGGAAAGGACTAAACAAACCCATTTATTCATATATGCTCCAAATGATTCAAGATTATGTGGAGATTGCAATATACTGCCTACAACTAGTAGTGGTGGGATCAATAAGGAGCTTGTGAGCCAAAGCAGCCACATAGCTTCTTGGAGTCTTGGAACATGAATCTCCTCTAAAACGAAAGAAATACTGTTTCTTTTGGCATGCCCAGTCATCTCCTGGATTCCTGGCTTTGTACCAGCAAAATCCAGTTGGGAGGAGAGTTCTTTGAAGGCTGTAGCACTTATGCACAGCAAAGGCATCTCTTTGCCTACCCTGATGCGAGTGCCATGTGCAGGGTGCAGCTTGCAGTTTATACACTGCACAAAATCCAGTTGCCCTACTGTAATTTTTCATTTTTCCAGGGCAAGAGAAAGACTTGCTTCTCTTCATATCTTCCCATCCACTCGTACATCTAGGAGAAATACAGGACTTTGTCCTCTCCTGCGTGAAGAGCTCTGAAACCCAAATTTACCTCCTTGGAAAGCATTTGATCTCTTCTGGAGTGGATATAGCAATCTTTCCCCTTCTGCATAAGCAGTGCATGGAGTAGCTAAGAATCACTGGAGGGACAGAGAGCTTGCGTGCCTCTTCAACCTAGGGAGCAGGATTGTCTGTGAGGAACAGGAACTGGGATTAACGAATAGGAACTGGGATTAGCAAATAGGAACTGGGATTAGCTATAGGATTTAAATGCAGTCACATGCTGTGAATCTAAGGACTAGATCACCCTTCCCCTCAAGCAGATGCTTCTCCTATAGTTACAATCAGCCTGGATTTTTTAGTCATGGTACAATTCACTGCCACTGAGCTGATCAAATT
Source organism: Himantopus leucocephalus (assembly GCA_003993805.1). NCBI lineage: Eukaryota > Metazoa > Chordata > Aves > Charadriiformes > Recurvirostridae > Himantopus > Himantopus leucocephalus. Next base: position 58,208,464 of record RSEF01000004.1, on the reverse strand, counting down.
ATCACAGTGTCTGGTTTACAATATCACTGATTAAGTCACAGAGGAGGAAGCTAATTATAGAGGAGCATGCTATTTACACACAGGGATGCTGTAGCAAGCTCTGCAGGAGGCAGATGGAAGCATCTTGAAAGAAAAAAGGGGGAAAGGCATACGGCAATAAAACACAATTTTTGTGGGGAATGCTACAGCCCCTCTTCCTCTTCTTGAGGCATTTCTTTTGTATGGCAGAGGTGGTCTGAGGAGCGCTCTCAGAGTTTGAGGGTACAACTCCAAGAGGCCGCATTAATTTTATTACTGGGCATATGATCATTATGCTACAGACTAGAATAGCTCAAACTTGGCTTTAATGTCAACCTATCAGTGTATTCATCACTGAACAAGCATTACATAATTACACTGAATCACAAGATTAGAATATAAGGGATTGTTTGGGGGGGGGGATATCTTAATACAGAATGATCTAATTTGTATTGATCTTTCCATAACATGTTTAAGGGTAAGTGTACTTAGGAGCCAACCACATCATAAAAACAAGGTCTGGAGTCAAATGCAGGAAAGCTGTGGCACAACCACACTGTAGGTACTTGCTCAGAAAATTCATTGCTGCAAATGGAACCGATAACTATCTTCAGTGCACTTGAAGTGAAATATTTTAAATGCAAAACAATTTAATATTGTACTTACGACTGACATTATTTTCTACAATGATCAAGGATGCTGTTGCCGTCCAACTTTACAATGGGAAGCACAAGTTTCCGGAATGTGAATCTGACATTGCCTTAATTTGTGTCTTGTGTGGTGGTTTACAAAGGGAGTATAATAAAGAACTGCTGATACAACAGCCTTTACACCCATTTAGCATGTGTGTTAAGGCCAGAGAAAGACATCGGCCAATAAAGGCTAACCTGTTTTATAAATCCTCTGGTATAAAGCTTTCTGACTTGTAACCATACGATTAAAAAAAAAAAAAATCTGTTCACCAGGAATTCATGGAAATGCTGCTTTGGCTGTACAGGAAGCCTGCACTGGAATATAAAGCTGTTTTGGTAGGATGGCTGGCAAGCAGTGTTATACAAGCTGAGCTTTTCCAAGGGTGGAGCAAGCCAGACCTGGTCCTTGCAAAAGCTGGCAGAGAAAAGTTTACCTAGCAAACTATAATATGCTACTTTTCCTATAGGAGTTTAACAGACCAGGGGGGCTTAAGGGACTTTTCTACAGGACACGTATGAATCCCCTGCAGTCACATCTTTAAGCCCCTAATAGGTCAGCAGAAGTGCAGATAGCACAAGCAGAGGGAGGAATCGGATTACTCCACTTTGGCTGGTTCTTGAAGGACATTTAGCAGACCATTTTCAGCTTGAGAGAATCAATTAGCACAGTAGGAAGGGGAGAAGGCCATAATTTCCTCTCTGTGGGAATGACCATTGAGAAATCAGGTGGTAGGAGAGCTATAAGCATTTACTTTGTGAGGGTGAGCTTTGAAACAGGGGTCATCTATTTTGCCTCTGCTTATAGAGAGCCTAAGTAGCAGTCAGCTGGATTCTGAGATTTTTTTTGTCCACAGCCTGGTAGGTAATTTTTTGAAAGAGGAATGGGAATGAGGAGTAGGAGATGTTGTGTGAACTACCTCTGTCTGGGGTATTAGTAATACCACCTCTTCCACATCATTACTAAAAGCCTGAGCTATCAGCAGAGAGTTGCTGCTTGCAGTCCAACAGCCCTGTCTGGCATGCTGAAGATGAGACAGAGAGACAGGCTGTCAGTGCATGTTCGCACAGAGGAAGGAACAAGCTGCTTGAAAAACGTATCTGAGACAGGAGCTATTTTTCCTTCAGCTGGCACAACCTTGGCTTTGTCTGGACCCATGCGCAACATGGAAATGCCTAGTGGAAGCATGCCAGTGCCAGGCTAGTCTCTAGTTCTCAGAAAGGAGGGAAGATCAGCAGCTGGTGTCTAAACCAGGGAAAGTCACCCTTCCACAGGGAAAAAAAGAAAAAAAAATACGAAAAAAGTGTCATATATTTGGAAAGACAAGGAGAGGTGATTTTGTACATTGCAGCACAAAGTTTGCGGTGTACAGAGGATGAGCCTGACATATTTTTTTAGCTAAAGGTAATTATGTGGGAAACTCCTGGCATGGAGAATGCCAACACCCTAATGGATTATTCCTGTGGCTGTGCCGGAGACAGGTCCACTGGTGCCGATTTGTGGCAATACACAGAGGTTTGCCTCTGTGTGAGTTGTTATTCCTGAGGTAGTTTCTCTTCTGCTAGTCAAGGTCTCACCCATCTATTAGAGCACTGCTTGCAAGTCCTGATAATGGACTATACATACGGACTCTCTGGGGTCCATAATCTCTGGGGTTATGTGCCCAATAGTGCTCTTCTCTGAAGTTACCTGTGCGGCACTATAGAAGGGACTAAATGCCCTATTGTATTGCAACTGCCTCAGAAGAATGGGTCAAGTGTTGAGGTAAATCTTCCATAAGTAGGTTCAGTATGTATGCCCTGGAGGGATTGAAAAACTGTAAGGAAAGGAATATAACTCATCTTTGCAACTTTATAAAAGCAGAGTTCCCCTGTAGACAGTTTCTCTAGTTGGTCTGCTTTGGTGTAGAGTGCCATTTCAAAGAGAAATTAGAAATTCAAGACTTTTCCACACACATGTGCAGCCTTGTGCTGTCTCACACCAGCTTGCCCCTGGGAGAGCATCGTTTGCTTTCCCACTGTGTCTGAGTAAGATTGGTTTGTTCTGTCACAGGGGTAAGAAAAACAGGTCATGTCCAGTTGTGGCAAATTCAGCATTCTAATGAGATGGTAAAATAGTCAGATACCACTTTTCAGCTTGATTCCTTCAGTAGTAAGTTGCAAGGCACCTACAATATAGGCTTGAAAATAAGGCATGTTAGATAATTGTGTCCTAGTATTTACTTTCTGAACTGGTCTAAGGAGGATGTTTTAATGCTGTGAACAGACCTGCTTAAATGTTCATAAGAGTCTCAGTATAAAATCCTAATGAACAATAATCTGTCTCTAATTCCTCTAATGTAGTCTCTGGTCTGAATGATAGCACTTGTATTACTTTCTATGAAACACATTTACCTCCTGCAATTCATTTGACTGTAATTCTCTTGCAGTTTATATTTGGCTGGTTTTGTTTTATACTTAATAGTAATTCTATCTAAGCACAAATACATTTCTTTAAAAAAAAAACCAACAAAACAAAAACATGTTTAAATAGTATCAGAATAAGATTCTTCTAGCTGCAGCTATAATAACACCTCTAATGTTTAACAAGCCACAAGGACTGGAAGAATAGAATAATTTACTTGGCCCATAAAAGAGCAGAAGTAGTTACATAAAATGAACATATCAGTCTGCTGTTATTCCTATTCCACACAGTTCCCTGTGGCTTATTTCATTTTAGGCTTCTTTTTTTTTTTTGAGGAAAATTAATTCAATGATGATACAGTTTCTTCTGGGTCAGAGAGACCAGGTTAGCCAGAAAGAAATGACTTCTTAGAAATATAAAGATATTACGCTTCCTGGCTTTCAACCTGGTTACTAGGATAATAGATGGATATAAATTTCAACAAATACAAAATAAGCCCAATTGGAGAGCTACTCCAGAGGGACTCTGAAATGAGACAAAAACAAATGGGTTTATAGAACTGGAAAACAAAATACTACATTACTTACATCACTTTTCCTGAAGGCATAAAAAGATATTAAAAAGTCATTAGCCATGCTAGCTTAGTCACCTGAGAATCTTTGGGAATGACACTTCAATTCCACTTTCTTAATGACCATGTGGGTTTGTGGAAGTGGAAAGACAACAGAATTAATTCTTCTGGAGGAGTTCCGTGCAGGGAAGATGGCAAAGTGTTCCTAGCAGCTCCGAGACGAGCTCCTGCTCCAAACACACATTTAAAGGTCAGGCCCTGTGTCAGATCTAGTCATCGTGGCTGATATTTCAGCCTGTGCTAAGTCTGCAGAGGTAGTGCTGGCAGCTTCTGCAGAAGTCTCGTTATGTGTCTAGGAACCTTTCCATTTGTCCAATAGTTTTATGTCTTCTAGTCTTATGAGGCTGTGCATTGTACCTCTCTAATTTTATGCTCTTTTAGAGAACAGCGTAACTTTTGGGACAGGGTGAAAACTACTCCTAGCTGGCTGATATTGTCACTTGGCAGTCGGAGGTCTGTCTTCCCAGGAGGGGACACTTGCACTGTGTTCAGGAAGAAGTGGGCTTTGGGACCAGATGTCCAACTGCCTCAGTGAGTGGTCTAGTGGCATTACTGGCTTACAGCCAATATACCTCCGTGGTGAGCCCCATAACTCAGCTGCTATTGACTTGTCTCCACTGAAGTGCACAGTGTTCTGACTGCTTTCTTTTCTGTAGAACAGTTCTGCTACTTGTCTTGGATGATGTAGGGGAGAAGGGAATTTGTTGTTGCATATTCTACGTTTTAGCCAAACCCTTTGTCCTGCTTTGGTGTAGGGGAAATAGCAAACTCCTGTACAAAGTAATTGCATTCTGTGGCTTGTTGACTGGAAGCAAGGGCGATTGTTTTTCATCAAGTTTATTTGCTAGCGTGCTTTCCAACTTTTTGAGTGAAAGATGAGCTTGTGGAATCCAAGCCTACGTTTAAGGCCTATAAAACATGACATGTTGAGAGAGGGATATGTGTATATATATATACGTGAATTTCGCCCAAGGGATTTCACAGAGACCCAGACTGGAGCTATCAATACTGTAGGGATGTGTTTCCTTACCTGGCGTGACCAGATGAAAGGTGATCTCACTACTGGGAGTTAGCACTGCTGGTGCTTTCAGTCCTGGAAATCCTTACGGCAAAAGGGATTGCTGACAGCAGTCCCTGCGCCGTTTTGCAAGGCCAGAAGTTTGGTCGTTTTCATGTTTCTTGCTCCACCTCTGCACAGCCCCACTGAGCCTACATTCTTGCTCTGGCTCCAGCTGTTGACATGGTACTGGAGTATCTACATATCACAGACAGCAGGAAATCAAGGTAATGATAGGGCTAGGAGAATAACCATTGATTCTGAATATAGTCTATCTTGTGCTTAGATCTTATTTGTATTCCTTCTCCTAGTCAGTTTTAAGCCCTTAATAGCCTGTCATTGCTGATAATTATCACAGTTGAGAAACCATTGCTGGATAATATATTGTTTCTGAAGGAGCTTGAGGGGCAGCAAATGAGGAGATTTGGTGTTCTGCAAATCACGGCCGTCTCTGTACAGCTTTGCTCTACTGGGAAAATATCCTGTATTTGCCTCTTGGTTTTTCCTTCCAGTCCTCCAGAGCAAGGGTGGGGGGACAGGCCCTTGTGAGGGCACGTGCTGGGTCTGAGCATCATGCAAGGGTTTTCCACAGCTGAGGGACATAGCAGGGTACAGACCTCTCCCCTGACATGCAGAGGCTGCTTTCCTTGGCCTAGGGGCTTGCCTACTTCTGGTTTAGCCAAGACTGCAGCAAATAAAACCCTTCCTGGCGATGCCAGCCACAGCGGAGCAAGTTTTCAGGGGGCTAGTGGACAAGAGCTCCCTCTTAGGACTCTCCCTCCTCGGACATCTAGGTATCCCCCTCACAGGTGGTCTCTGGATTCTTCCTATCCCCAGTCTTTGTCCCTGTCCCTCAGTAGCACAGTGTGGCTAAGCAAGGTGCAATGAATCACTCTTCCACCACCGCCTGGGCCTCCACACCATCACCCCCTGTCAGGAGGGTCTGCACTGTCAGCAGACCTGAGGCAAATGCCTCTCTGCGGCACAGTAACCAGGGGCTGGGCTGAATATTTCTTTTCTATTTGCTATTTTTTTCCTTCCCAGTTTGCCTTGCATTTTCTCTCACTTTTAAAAGTGCTTTTGTAAAATTTCACTTATGAGGCTTGACCTACCAGTTCTTTTTTGTGGGGTGGGAGTGACACTGGGAGCTTCATGGTGGCTGGAGTGAGGCTGAGCTTAAAAGTCTGAGCATCGTGATGTTTGTGAAAATAAAGTAGAATTAGAGAGTGAAGTTATTGGAGGTGTCTGAGAAACTTGCTGCTGGGTAGAGCCAAAGTAGGGTAGCTGGCTGGCTGGAGTTCCCATTGCAAAATGAGGGCTGCTTTTTTTTTAACTCCTGTGGTTTATTAGTGGATTTTGGGATGTGAGGGACAATGCAGAGATGTTTCTTCTTCCTTAATTTTGCCTGGGATCTCACTTTGGACTTTAAACATGCCAGCAATAAACTGGTTATGCTTTTAATTTGTTGGGGGTTTTTTTGTTGATTGTTTTTTTGGGTTTATGTTTGTTTGGGGTTTTTTTTGTTGGTTTTTTTTTAAGTTAAGCCATGTCAAAAAGGGTTTATATCATTATTAAATAATGGCCATACTTAGGCATTTAGAAGCTCTGGTGCTCCTAGGAGGCCTATGGCTCTGGCAGTGATGGGCAGCCCTGAGAATATGCCAAGCTTTCTTGCTCTCTCCAGGTTTCCTAAAGTGTGTGAGTTAAGTGCCTGAAATTTGTTGGGATGAAACCAGCCCCCAGGGCCTGATCCAGAGTCAGGTGTTATTTCACCTGAGTGGGATCAGGCTTTTATTTATTTTGAGGTGATTTCAGGATGTCTGTTGACATGGCACCAAGTGATACTCGATGCAGCCAGGTGTCTCCTGCAGGGCTGTGCAAGCTGGCTCTGTCCATGTTGCTGTTTGATGTAGTAACTGAAGGGAGACAAATGACACAGAATCATAATAATCAGGTTGCTGGGGATGGGAGGAAATCAATGTCCAAGGCAGGATTTCAGTCTTGGGAAACAAATGTCAGCAAAGTCAGGCAATATTCAAGAGATGGAGAATGGACTGGGGCGGGGGGGGGAACAGTGAGTGGGTTTTTGCTTTTTTTTGTTTGGTTTTTTTTGGCATTTTTTTTGTTTTTATTGGTGTTTTGTTCGGTTGTGTTGGTTTGGGGTTTTGTTGTTTGATTTTTTTAACAGCCTTCAAGTTCTGCATCTAATTCATATGGTGGGTTACAGTCGAAATTGATTTTGAAGGCAAGGCTTTATCCAAAAGTTCTATCTGTTGAAAGCAGCTGGAAGTGGACTATTAATTATGAGGGCAGTGAGGTGATAAGGTATCATAATTTCAGGTTTGGGTGCATTTACTTGTGAGAAAACCTGATGACATTTGAATTTTCACTGTTGCACAGGGCTGGGGAGAAGGGAGCCCAGCATAACAGCATCAAACGAGGTAAACGTGAAATAAATCTATAAAGTAATAGAAAGCTTTGAGAAATGCAGAGTTTCAGTAAAGGGCTATAGCATAAATGCTAGCATGGCCTATGGATTTGGAGTAAAATTAAATTTCAAGCAACTTTTTATGCAGTAACCAGCTGAGCTGAAAAGGGAGAGGAGGAGTATACCGGACAATAAGGATTTGTCTCTGGGGGGCAGCTAAGTTCTAAATCAATCATACGGTGTTCTTGAAATGCCAGTGGATGTTTCCAAGCATTATATTAAAATTTCATGATCGATAGTGCTGAAAGCTGCACTACACGCAGGTTAAAATAACTGCTGACAATTCACCAGTATATGAATTTAATAAAATGTTGTTCACCAGTGTTAGCTGCAATGCACTGTCCAGATTATCCTCTTGATTAGAAATTACCTGTCAAAACAGTCCTTTTCTGTTAGGTGAGCATAGATCAAAGACGGTATTGCTTGTTCTCTTGTGTATTTACTGCCAGAAATAGGTGGCTGCTTATTCAAACTTGGTCTAGCTGCTAAAGAACATAGCCTTTTTCCTTTCTATAAACATATTATGCTCTGCATCACAGGAATGCCTGCGGGCCCAGCTGAGTTCAGGACTGCATCATACAGACAGCAGCAATCCCTGCCCTACAGACTTAAAATTGTAAATAGACGAGAGCCAGCGGGCTGGGAAGTGGGATCAGGTATTTCAAAAGCAGGTAGAATGGGATTACAAAGGCTACTTTATTTATCCTTGGAAAACCCAAATAACTCGGTATTAAACTTACGTTCCAAACATGGTTTTATCTGTCCAAGATGCTTCTTAAAATGGGACTTAATTATGCAGGAGCTTCTTTAAAGATTTACCTGAAGAACTGGATTTTTATTTTTCATTAAAAACGAGAATTGTTTTTAGACATATCAACTTGAATATAGACAGAAGGTTTGTGCGTTATGACACCGAGTGCAAAGTTACCTAACTTTTGACGCCTAGGTCATTAGGGTCCCCGTATGATGCTGTGGCGAGCTCTGTGTTTACTTGCGAGCTCAGTGGTTTGCATCTTTTTTTCCTTCCATTTCTGCAGCGTGTGAGACACATCCAAATCCTTCATCTGCCTGAAAGATTTTGAAAGCAACTATTTCCCAGGTCTTGCAACTATTTGGATGTCCGTAGGATATTCCAGGATGTTCTGGCTTTTCTTGAAGCTCTTCCACTTCTTGTGAATGAGCAAGTATTTGGTGGAGTACAAGCAAGGGCGGGAATGTCTTTCAGAGAGCCACCTAAGATGGGTGAACCCTGGCTTCTTAGCTGTGCTGCATGGACTATTTATATTTTTTCATATTTCAGGGTTCTTTAGGAATGGAATCTGGAATGCAGTGACCCCTCTGCTCGAGGAATTTGTTCCAGGAATGCAAGTATGCTATTTGTTTTAGTTGATAATTAGGTGCATATTGTGCCGTGTGAAATAGCACAATTTCAGGAATGAGAGCATTCTGTCACATCTTCTTATGCCTAGAGGTATACTATCATTTAATGATGATGCGCTCTCCTGAGAGATGGTAAAACTGGATTTACATCACTGTTTATTCTTATAAGTTGTTATGCTTAATAAACAAAAAATGAGGGAACAGTTGGGGCATACCAACACTGCTATCTTCATGAATGTTACACTTACGTTCTCTGAGGCATTTCATCTTTATCGGTATGTAAGAGCTTTTGGTAATTCTGCAGCAGCTGGCAACTTCTAGATGGTATCGCCTGAAGGATGTGGGTATAGGCTTGTCTCATACTGGGGATTACATGAAGATGTTTGAGTAAGGTAATACAATATTACATATTTTGTGCTAGGAAAATCTTTCATTAGCTCCAAGTGACTCTGACAATTAGAACCTTTAATGCACTTCCCTAACTAGTTTGCTGAAGCTTCTACTTTGACTAGTTGTTCACAGTGTCAGTGAATTGATTCCTTTTCCCTTATAATGGCAGGGGTTGCTGTCTGAAACAGTTCTTTTTAATGTAGTTTGTGTGTCTTGAAATACTCTGGTGTTTCCTATGTGGCTGGATATCTGCCCAGGATTTGCTTGGAAGTATGAAACATAAAAAAAATTATCTGATTTTATTGTATTTGTCAGGGATATGATAAACCAAAACAATATAACATACTGTAGGACTATACTAACTCACAGTAATGGCCTGGAAGCCTTCTGTGGGAGACTAGTTATTACAAATTAGCAAGCAAATGTGTATTCACAAATAAGCAGTACCTCATTTATTTGGACAATTGTTCTTTAAATAATTTATGACAAGACTTCATAGTGATCAACTAGTACAGATACCATAGTAGTATGTCTTGCAAGAGTAAAGAGGGAACGGTGATGCGTAACTTCCTTAGAGAAATTTGCTACTAAGTCTTTGTTTGAGAAACAGGCTTGGTCTAGTGGGAAAAATTATGCTTGTGGAATATGCAGGATGTGCATAAGTAGCAGTCAGTACACCTTGGAGACCCTGGTGAACCTAGAGAGAAAACTGGGGAAGACAAGGTGTCCTGCTCCGTACAGGTCCATGGTCCTGCCATGCCACTGTCTGAGGGTTTTGGCTTGATTAATTCTGCTTTCTGTTATTGCAAGCACTGTCAAGGCAACTGTTTGGATTCATATTTAAAGTCATGTTTAGCTACTGCTGCTAGGTGTGAAAGATACGCATAGACACCCTCAAAGCTCATCTTTTATTTTTTAATATAACACTGTTTTGAAAACTGTCAAGGAGAGACAGGGTGGTGTAGTGGTAGAGTGCTAGCTCAGAAGACAAGAGATTATTTCCTCTTCGACTGCTGAGCTCTGTGAGACGGGGCAGGGGCAAATATTGTTCTGTGCCACAGTTCACTCAGTATTGTCTTATCTCACCTGATAGGCTGGGAATAATTACAGCAGGATACTGTAAGGTTGGATACACTGTATGTATTTTAGAGTAAGTCCAAAACTTGCTGCTAGGGGGTTTCGGTTCTAAACCTGTTAGCAGCTTTGGTATCACAAAGACACATTCCATTACCTGTGGGAGTCTTTGTCCAAAAACACTGGTATTTCATTTCAGAGATGAACTGATTTGACCAAAAGTAGAAAGCAGTCTTGGAAAATTGCTGTGCCCAAACAAATGGACTGTGACTGTACCTTTTACAGAACAGACAGTGTGAGAAAGATATTTTAAAAGACAAGCACCTTGCCCCCGCCCCCCCCGCCCCGCCCCCTTCCTCCTGAAGTCACCAGTACAACTGTTTTGCAGTTTGGTTTTCCAAAGCAACACCCATTCTAATGATTCAACACAATTTCTCTCTATTTTTATTTAATGATGTGGAAGAAAAGTGCCACTGAGAACTTCTTCCAGAACTGTTTTTGGTTAAATTTGTCTTTTTGCTTTAATATCATCTTCAGATCTCAACTTTTGACTTTAATAAAAAAAGATTTTGAGCCTTGCTTTGGCACTCTGATAGGCCACAGGAGGTATCTATCCCTTGGAGAATCCCCTGCTGGATCAAAGCATCTCAGCACGGCAGGGCAGAGCGGTACAGCATGTGGTTAATGCAGAGGAGTGACAACCAGGGAAACCACTGCAGGAGACAGGGTTACATCTTGACATGTCCTAACTGTCAGTCGCTCATATATGATGGCACATATTTGACTATAAATGCCAAAGATTTTAAAGATTCTCTGGAGAATGTGGCTGTCCTCTAGGCAGAGCTGTGATTGGGTGGTTGTGGCACAAAATGTGCTCTACAGCTCCAGTTTGAATCTTTCTGGTAAGAAAGGCAGGTGAGAAATTGGGAAACGCCAGGCTATCACAGCTACCTCCACCCAAATGAGTTAACCTTAGTTTATTTTATTCCCTGCTACCTGCCTCCAGCCTGCCCCACCCCTGCAGAAAACACACTCTATTTTTCTTTTCTTTTTGATTAACTGCTTGTTCATTTGAAAATGCAGTTTCAGTTGACTAGAACTTCTCCTGTACTAAGTGAATTTGATGTAAATTAGGTTTGGTCAAGTTATTTGGAGTTTTTTGTTTGTTTGTTGTGGTTTGGGGTGGGGTTTTTTGTTTGTTTGGTTGATTGGTTGTTTTTTAAACAATAGAATCTCTGAACAGTGAAGTAGCTTGAACTTTTCTGGCTCAATTTACAAGGGGGCAGCAGTGTGTTGAGGCATCTTTGCTTGACCAGAAGACAGAGCTTAACTTCTACAATACTAGAAAGTAATTTTGTATCAGCCCAGCTGTGAATTTGCCAGGTTGTGACATAAGAAATGCTAGTTCCTTCTTTTATCTGCTGGTCCAACTGGAAAACTCCACAACTGCCCTGTTGTCTCTTTGGAACTTCATGTCATCTCCAATATTTGTTAATTCACAGCTGGTCTAATACATGATTGCTTTTGGTCTGTCATTTTTTTGGATTTAATATCTTTTTTCTCCCCAGGATGCTCCCCTGGGTGTAAGCTTAAGAAGCCACAACACGTTTGGTTATTTTTAGGAGCAATGTTCATCTTAAGCCGTAATCCCCCCCTTTACTTTATGCCAGTAGCTCTCCATTGTACCTCTTCTGTTAGTTAATTTATCCTAAACTGAAGACTGATTCTGAATTATTGCTGTCAGGAAGGCTCTTGGTCTCGAACCAACTTTCACTATCCCTGTTTATTAGTGGTTCACAAGACTCTTTGGGTATTGACTGCCCTGTGACAATCCTTGTGTGGCATGTAGCAAAGTAATCCTAGTCTTAAACAGTGCATAGATTATTCATCTGCAATAATTTGGGCAAAATAAAATTCATTTTTGTGTTAGTATGGTGGCTGTCACTGCAGAGTCAACAATTGCTCAAGGTTACTGTGCATTGGATAATGAAGATTTTTGCTCTTTTTTCTTTTCTTTTTTTCTTCCCAGTATGCTAAGAACAGGGAAATATCCATGGTAACTGTATGTTATGTCATGGCAAATGTTGAATTTCTGTGTGTGTATGAAACAGTGACAGCTGCATGATACCATTTCTAAGTATTTTCAGTGTATGTGTGTTGGGCAGGATAAGAAGGTTACCTCATACATTACCAACTTTAAAGCATCAGAGATTCACTGTCCTGTGTTTGTACTTCTCTTCACGCTTTGCTTTAATCTATAGCAGTGAGGTGCTGGGAAAGTACGCCTTGCCAGCAAACTCGCCAAGCTTGTGAATTTTTGGAGAGTGTAATTAATGTCCTTTGAGTCACTTCCAAGTGAGGAGAGAAAAAGAGGAGTGTAAATTTACTCTTCTTATTGTTTCTGGGCTCAAAAGCTCTATGTCCTACTGGTTTTACTCAGAATCAAATATCACTTCAAAACCCCCTAGAATTATTGACAACTTCCAGGTTTCTCAACAGGATTGTGGCAAGTTCTTAATATTTTTCTGTGAAGTTAACTACTAACAAATCTTAGGGCACATAAGCTCAACATGAGCTGGCAATGTGCACTTGCAGCCCAGAA
>RSEF01000004.1:58165520-58195631 GCA_003993805.1 Himantopus leucocephalus | reverse complement strand
CCAGGTGGGGTCTCACCAGAGTGGAGTAGAGGTGCAGAATCACGAGATGGTTTCCAGAGGTCCCTTCCAAACCCAACTGTTCTGTGATTCTATGGTTCTGTAGTCTGTTTTGGAGGTTTTGTAGCAGTGGTTGGCTGGGAGCTGAGCTCTTCTAAAACTTCTATGTTCTAGAGTTCCTGAAAAGTCTCTGGTAGATGAGAAACTGAGACACCATGTTTGAATCACCAAGAGTGATTCAGTTCCTGCTCACCGCCTGGCACAGTTCTTTGTGTATCTACTTTCTCCAACAGATTTCTTCCAGGCAGTGCAGAGAAATTCAAAGATCTGAGTGTTTTGCTTTGCCTTGAAGGGAGGCAACTCTGCAATTTCTGCTGATTTTTAAGTCTGAAGGGAGAAAATAACACTTTCTGTGCAAGGATGTAATAATAGGGCAGATTAAAACTATGCTATGGCACTTCATTGGATTTTCAACTTGAAATCTTATTTAAAATAAACACTTTTTAAAATTCAGGACTGAATTTCTTAGTTTTATCACTGAGGCCATGTTATAGGGCTGCCTCATTTATATCCTCCTACCTGCTAAGGTTTGGTAGCCAAAAGTCACTAATATATCTTGCAAACTAAAGACAGGTCTTCTATGAAAATATGAGCGTGAATCTGTGAATTATCATTCTTTGGTCCTGGTGGGCTTTCTGTCTGGGATGTGCATGTGGGAAGTACAATGCCCTTTGATGCTTCCACTAAAGATATTTTTTTCCCCCTTATGATTCAAGTATTAGTAGCAATACTTGTTGCTGAACTGCTGCTGCTCTTTGCCACTGAAGGCACTAAAGATTTTGGGATATGAGGGTATGTGATAGGCTTTTCTACGCCAGGGTAATACTGATTAATGTGGTACAACGTTCAGAGCCAGACATGTGGCTCTTGTGACGTTTTCAAGGACGTTGTACATATCCTTTTTAACATTCAGTGTGCCTGTTTTCATTCCCATTTATTTGACTGTAGGTTCTGTAAATTTAGCTAGGACCAGAAATCCTCCAAGTTCAATAGTAACTACACACATTTCATTACTCATGTTCACACTTTTTCCCAGCCCAGCATTTAAAAGCTAGGCAAGCAATGAATTTAATTATACTGTAAAATATTGGAATTATTTCCAGACATAATATTGAGACTCTAGGGACAGTAACTTTTTGATTCTTGAAATATAACATGCCTATTTAGGTCATAATTTCAGCTGCAATGTTATTTGCTCTTTGTAACAGATTTCAAGGAAGACTCAGCTTCTTTGTTTAGAGGAGTATTGTACTGCACAGTGTGTTTGGTAGATGATGACCCAAACCACATGGGTTAAGAATTTCTTTTTCTGTGTTTCCAGTGATGTTAGTGGATTTATATCTTCGTGTGAATGTAGTGTTTACTTGCTTGTCTGAACGATGCATTCATATTTTAGTTCTGAAAGAACAATAACCTGTAACCTGTTAATATTTTGCTTAAAGGGAAAGGGTGAGATAAAGGCATTCACAAGAGTACTCGGCTTGCTGAAACAGCACAGGTATTACAAACAAACCTCTGGACTGTGCTACTGCCATAGAGAACTGCAGGGGCAGATCTGGGTGCCAATTGATTGGATTTTCAGGATTCTTTCTGGAAATACATATGTATAAGGAGAGTGTTCTTCAGAATATCACAGCCACAGATGAATTGCTTAAGGTAGGTAGTGGTCTGCAGCTCTGGAGACTTCTGTCCCTACCATTGTTCAGTATCCAGGATGTGACTTATGTGTACACTCAGTTTGCACGTGAAAAGCAAGTGGGCAAGACTGATGATCATCTGTTAACTTCAATGCAACTAAATATAAGAAGGATGGATATAGCATGTGATGCTTTTTATAATAAGAATACTCTGTTGCCCCACTGTGACCCACTATTGCTCTGTTACACTGTTACTGCAACTGTCAAAGCAGCCAAATAAGTTAGGACTTAAGATATATTTCTCATTGGTTTTTGTGACAATTATGGATGTGCTTGTTGATAATCACATGTGCAGTTAGGCACATGATGCTCAGAAATGTGTCCAAGCCCATACTCTTGCAGCCTTTGGGGGGGGGTCAGTAGAGTGTTTTCAAAGTTTGTGTGCCTATGACAGGCAGGTATGCCTACAGAACTGCTGCCTTCAGCCAAGCTGCAGTGCTTGGCCCTGGCAGTGCTCCTGGGCTCCTTCAGCTGCGTTGTAAAACATTTTGAACAGTGGCTCAATCTGTTGGTAATGATGGCCAGGTTATTTTCCTGCACTGATTATTTACACCTTGCTATGATGAATAAATTCAGCTGATCTCTGCCTTTGGGCATAATTTTGTTTGCAATTACAAGTGCTGTTCTCCTAGGCTGTTTGCAGCTTTCTCTTTGTTCTAATTACACTAGAAGAAAGTTCATGACTTTTGCAGATTTGGTTTCCTCCTTTCCAGAAATTTTCCCCAGATTGTTAATCCAAATGTTAAATAAGGTCATAGCAGGGAACCTTGATGCAGTCTGAGTTTCTTGTAGCATCAGTATAACTGATAGGGCTAATGGAAGCTAAAACTGCAAGACTGTCATCTTGTCAGTGAACCTACCAGTGATAGTACGTTTTGCAAAAGCTGGGTCTGTTCTGCCCTCAGAGTGTTTTGATCGCCTTAAGTCTGATCTCTTTTGTTCACCACCGTCCCTCCAGAGGACTGTGTATGAACCTGTGGAGAGCTTGGGGTGTAAAATGCGCAAGCCATGTGTTTGTTTTTTTTTTTCACTGGGGCCAGGACTGCATTTCAGGTGTCTGCAAAGGAACAAGTAATAGGAGGAAGAGTAAAAGTGATGAGAGAAAGGGAGAACTGCTGGCTGCTACTCGCTACTCATCCTGGGGAATAAAAGCACTACTCTGAACTGCTAAAAGAAGATGACTGAGTGCGAGCTTCTTCAACCTCTTGATGGTTCAGTAAATTATGTGCATGTGTGTAGATGGGTTATTTAGAATAATACAGTGAATTTAATTTAGATTTATCTTCAAAGGAATGTCAACAAACTGTTTCATTTGTCAGGGGAAATCACCTTTTATTGTTTTTAAATGAGAATGGTAATTAGAAGGAAGTTTGGGTGAAAATTGCTTCTTGGGCTAGCTTGTTACTTCACTATTCACTACATTACCAAAGGGAAATAGCCATGTCCCCATCTAATCTGAAGTCATCGACAAGTGCTCAAAAACAGATGTGGCTTGTTAGTAAGGTCTATAATTAAAAGGAGGAAGGGAAATCCCTAGGACTAGCATGTAGTAGGACCTGAAAAAAGGGTCAGCTTTCTCCCTTGCTGTCCATTCCCTCCAAGGTCTGCATGGTCTAGTCCTAACTCAGAACTGCTGCTCTAATTGTAAGTGTTATTTGCCCATGAAGTAGAAGGACAAATTGAGAACTATAATCTGAACAGGCTAAGAAAACTAGTGCTGAGTTCTATCAAGTCGAGAAGCTGATACTCTTCTCTAAAGGAATATGCAGATTCATCGTGATCAAATAGCAAGGTCACTATTCCCTTAAGTGGATGGTCGTAAGTAGTAATGTGGAAGGGTAAGGGCCAGAGTTTAACCTAAAACCCATAAAGAAATCTGATTTTTTCAAATATTTGGAACTTAAAGTTTGAAAGCAAATGGACGCTTAAAGAAAGGAGTACCTAATATCCTTGCATCTCCAAGATCTTCATCTTCCTTTTCATGCGTTCGTAGAGAGTGTTGGCTCTCCTTCTGGCAACTTTTTTAAGAAAAGCTGCAGATGAATGTATCCCACTTTAGGTGTACAATTAATACTTGCGTTCTGAAGTTTTGAGATGGCTTCTGTTGGTAGGGCTTTGTGGGATAATGAACCAATGCCTTGGACTTCATTTGATACTCGTGTTCTCAAACTTCCCTTGTCTGTTTCCACAGCAGCGTACATACATTATCTTAAGAAGAAAATAGGGGTTTAGCCATTTGGGTTTTTTTAAAGTATGGTTATTCATGGGAGGGAAGCGGGATGTAAGGGGGAAGAATTATCATGGGCATCTTAACAGACAACTGTGTTGCAAAGTGGCTTTATCTTTCATGCACAGTTCCTCAGTCCTGTCAGCAGTAAATGTCTGAATAATACACAGAGGGGGAAAAAAGTGTTTGGGTAGGTGTGGATTTCTACCAGAATGCAGTTTTTGAAATGTTAGTGATATTCTTAAGGTGTGCATACTCAGCACAACACATTCATTCTTGGTTGCCTCCTTATTCTTTTAGCCAATTAAAGCAATTTATTGGGGCATGAATATGCAACAAAAATAACTCTCAAAAGATTTTTTCCCTTCATACTGGTTATGAATGTAGTCTGCATTTTTTTCCATATGCCATTCCAACTGCTGGCACATGCTTTTTAGTGTTATAATCTTCCACATCATTTCTTGAATGGCTTTGATTAAAGCTATGTACTTTTCTATCATTGGTTATATCTTTGGGTTTAAAAACCGAAATAATAATAAAAAAACCAAAGGGAAAAAAAGACCGAACTAGCTTTCACTGTGCATGATTCTTGTATCTATTGAAGGAGATATATTAGGAAATGTAATATATAGTGCTTCTAAACCCACACATACCATGATAGGTGCATTTATAGATAGTAGGCAATATTGTGAATAACTAATGGTGTGGGAATTGCCGTGGAGACACCCAAGAGTAAGTCATTGGGGTTTTTCAATGCTAACAAGTAAGTAGAAAGTATAAAAATCTCAGGTTCCTATTAGCTATGGTATTACAATGGTTGTGCTATCAAGACATTTAATTGTTAATGGTGCATTTTTTTTATGCTTGCATCACAGTTTCCAGTCACTTGAAATCTTGGAAAGCACATGTACACATATAGCAAGTAAGCAGATCTGCTTCATAGAGGCATCTTAATTCGGGTGGAAGTTTAGAATCATTTATATTCTGCTTTTGTTGCTCTTGTAAATTGCTGGATGACTCTGGATATAAGATAGTTTTTGTTGTAAGATTGTGGCTTGTAGGTGTTGCACTTTTATAATGTCACCTTGTCAGCATGTGCCTGATCCAAAGAGGACTGGGAATATGGTTTACAGCTGTTGGGCTAGCTAATGAATGGCTGTAACTTAAGACTGTGAAGTGATGCTATTTTACACTTGTCTGTCCAGAGTGGGTGCTCTGGTTGCTGAGCACTTTTGAGGAAGTAGCGTGCACTGCAGTGGGTCAGGTCCAGTGCCAGCAAGACGTAGAAGACAATTTAATCTGTCCGCACAGATTGGCCAGCTGGATGCTTCCAAAGCAGGTGGCAGCATCTTTGTACTTGAGAGAGAAAAATAAAATGTGAGAACTTTAAATTGGACACATTATCCCCTACTAAAAAGCTATGCAAATTAGAAACCTCTCATTAAATGCAAGATAGAAGGAGCAGCCTCCCATGTATTTGATCAGATTGTGTGGTTTTGACTGAAATTATTTCATTTTGTTCTGAGGATTTACCTTTTTATAAATTATGTTTAGTTAACTTGAATGTAATGTGAGATGTCTATCTCTGGTCCCTAGATAACACTGAAATTATACTAGTTACAATTTTACAAATCTAACAAATCCCTGGTAATCGTTATCTTGGTTGAAATCTAATTAATAGTAGTATAGCGTTACAGTCATACCTCCTTTGTGAAATTTAATAGTCACTTGGTGACTTTCAGACACGAGCTGCCTGGTAGGCATACATGCTGCAGTGGCAGAGTAGGAAGACGGCAATACACAGTTTACTGTGATGTGCAACACTTAAGAAAGTTCCTGTTGCTCAAGGAGGCATTTGAAAGAGCTTTTTCCTTGTGTGGGTGTTCTTTGGTTTTGTTTTGTTTGTTTGTTTGCTTTTGTTTTTGTTTTTAATGGAATATCAGTGCACCCTGGGGAAGTGTTCCTCTAGATTTTTTTTTTTTTTTGGTTTAACTCTCTGCACGTGACATGCATATACATGGATAGAGCTGATTTATTTTTTCCTTTTTTTTATTTCCAGATCCTTGTGAAATATATAGTTTCATATGTTTGCAGGATTATGCTCTGCTATGTTGTCTTAAGTTCGTTAGGCAGGAATGCTTTTCCTTTAGGATAGCACATAGTATTGTTCAGCTGAAGCTTAATAGCTCTGTTCATGCTTTGGTTCAGAAACAGAGTGGAAGTCAGGTCAAAGCCATGATAAAACTACTGTTCAATTAAAGGTCAGAATGTCACTTGCTCTCCCTCTGAATTTTAGTGTGTGTCAGAAACAGCACACTCTGATCATCAAGTTCTCTACCAAAGCAGTGGGGTCAACCTGAACTCATGCAGTATAGCGAAGGAAAGAGGAAGGTGAGCATTCAACTCGGTTTTCTGATAACTCGAGTCCTCTTACAAAGCTTTAGACCTTCTAGCCTGTTGTCAATGCAGGTGGTTGAAATTCATGTTTTTAATGGACTTCCTTACCCAAACACAAGTGCCCAACTGCATGGGTAGATCACAGGACAGCTTAGCTTTGGCATATGTTTGAAGGGTAATGTAATGGCACGGCAAAGTGATTTATTGATTTGGTGCTATTTGTGATTCAAACAGAAACATCACCCACCTGGAAAGACTACAAAGGAAAAAGTGAACAGAAAGAGGGAGTTTTTCTTTTCCGGAATCTGCCTATTTCACTGACTGCTACCTGTTGGAGGTTTGGCTAGTGATCTGTTTGCTATGGCTGAATGCTAGGAGTAAGTCCATGACTCTCTGGATCTGTTTCAGACTTGGATACACCCTTTGGGCTTCTTTCATTCGGGTAGTGTGGCAAATGGGAACGCATCACAATCCTGTGCACTGGGGTCAAAACCACCCATAAGCCACTCCAGCAAGCAGAGCATTGTATACTTGTAATGCAATAAATATAACCAGTAAGAAAGTAGAATATCTTCTTGCATGACTGTGCTGATAATTTCTCAGCTGATCAGTTGTTGCACATTCAAACTCTAATTGCCACTACCACAGTGTGTTCTGTCCGCTAGGCCCCCTAATACTGAATGCAGTAGCTGGAAGGCTACCTGCTCTTCCTTGTCTCTCGTGTGCTAGCATTTTTTGAGGTGGTAGGAGTTGGTTTGGTGACAAGCATCCCCTGTTAATGCAAAGTTGTAAAGATGTATGCAAAGTTGTAAAGGTTGTAATGCAAAGATGTAAAGTTGCGTGCTGGAATACTGGTAACCAAAGGAAACACGACCACATAGCAAAATTACTCATTGATAGTACCTTTCACTAAGCAATTGCATTAGTCCCATTGACAGTTCAGCCCATTTCAGATGCTGGCAGTGCCACTGGAATTACCTCTCCTAGACTGGTCTTGGGCTACAGAAGAAGCAGCATCTTCACAAAAATCTTAGTGCATTAGTTTTCATTTTAGTCCTGATGAACACAAGCCTGAAGCAAAATAG
Source organism: Himantopus leucocephalus (assembly GCA_003993805.1). Lineage (NCBI taxonomy): Eukaryota > Metazoa > Chordata > Aves > Charadriiformes > Recurvirostridae > Himantopus > Himantopus leucocephalus. The sequence goes on along the minus strand of RSEF01000004.1, from coordinate 58,188,168 downwards.
TAGGAAGGGAGGAGATGAGCAGTAAAAAGCATAACCACTTTGAAAATACCTAGAAGACTTTTAAAAAATAGGAAACCAAAGAAAACTAGAGACAGCCTACAGGCAAACATAACTTGTCTCTAACACACATCTAGTCTGGAATTTCATCATACCTCTGATTGAGGAAAGAAAGACCAATTATCCCAGGAAAACATGGATTGCATTACATATGCATTGACTGCCAAAGGGGGAGAATGTCGATTACTTAACACAAAAGTGCTGAAGCCATTAGTACAGCCTTTTAGAGTTGAAATAAACATGTGTATTATATGCCTGTAAATCCCAGTGGACAGCACAACTGGTGTCATGTTCCGCAGTGGATCCATTAGCAACATAATGTCATCTAACCACAGGCCATGCTAATGGTTTAAATTAGAATGTGTGGGGATTTTTTAATTTCTAAAAGACACTGCTTCCTGATTAAAATAAACCTCTTCAGCATAAAGCTGCTGCTCTTGTATGAAAATCCTCGTGATACGTCACTTCAAGCAATATCAATGAATGGGAAGGTGCTTTCTGAGTGTGCAAGAACTGAGTTGAACAAAATCAAATGCGTCCATGTGGTGCTTGATAGCTCAGAAAAAAGAGCTGGTGAAAAAAGTAACTGAAATCCAGTGTGGGGCAGCTGACAAAGGATGTACAATGGTATGTTTGTGCAAACCCATTTTATAGCTGAAGATAATTGGCTCCACCATACTATGGGCAACAATGCCCCACTGGCAGTAGTGGTGCTAATTGCTTGGGGCAGAGAAATGGGCAATTGTCATGGGTCTAATGCAGAAAAGAGTCTGTGTAAAGCAAAACTTTAAAAATCAAAACCATGACCTCAGCACAGAAAACAGAAGGACACGTGAACTTGGAGGCTGCTGCCCTTCTTACATGATTGCTTTAAATGCCTCTGCCAGAGGTATAGAAGCTACTGCTGGGGTTTCAAACCTTTTCAGAAAACACAGCACTCATACTATACAGCTTCCCACATAATTTCTCTATGAAAGCATTTCACCAGAAGGCTGTGTTACAGTTGGACACCAGTAATTCACGCTCTCCTGTGGAGCTGGAGGGCAGACTACTAACCTTGATACTGTATGGCTAACTAATAGTACTGTTAGCAGTACTTCATTTAAGTCCTCTATCTACATACTACTCTTTCCTTCAGAAAATGCAGATGTGTTTTCCCTGCTCATCCTCTGCATTTCTCACAGGCCTAAAAATTCATGTTCCAATTAGGAGTATCAGTTAAGCACAATAAATGAAGAACTGCTGACAAAACATGTCTCACGTAGTTTGGTTTGGGGAGAAAAGAGAAATGGAAATAACCTCTTTTTTGATGGATAGAGAAGCAGGATGGGGACCCTGTGCTCATAAAACTTATCTGAAATAGTTCTCACTTTTTTTAAATGAGACAGTAACTCCACCACAGAGTTCCTCCCCAAAGGTACTGGAGCGTGTCAATAAGCTCAATTCTCGTACCTTACAAGCACTCATTCTCACTGCAAAGATTATTTGATCATAATTAGAGAGGCCTCTGGTCTAAATGCAGTAGTGCTCTTACCTTGGAGTGGCTGGCCTACTGGAGAGTGTGAGCAGAGCTCACAAACTATTTAGTGGACCACATCACAGCCTGAGCTTGCTTCCCTGCTGCACCAAGAGACACAACTTTTTCTTTCTCGGTAAAAGCACTATGGAGTGGCAGCAATACCTGTTTTCTAAATGGGTTTGCGTGGGTCAGCTACTAGAGTGGAACAAACCCATGCTGTGCTCACAGAAATCAAAAAGCTAAGTACCACATCCCTGAGAGAAGGAGGACAACTGTAATCCAATTTGTTGTATGGAGATGACAGCAGAGGTTCAGACAGAAGGAAAGCAGGGTGAAGCATGGTGGGAAAGCGATCACCTTCAATCTCTATTGAAAAGAGGGCAAGACAGCCTTCAGGGAAGTACATGATGTTAGTATTTCTGCAGTGAAATAAGCTCTAGACAGGCAAATCCTAACTCCTCACTGTACAGTGTCCCTCTTTGGGAAAAACTCTATTGTGTTTTGTTCTACCAAAAGGATTTCCGAATTCCACTGTCTGTTCAGAAGTTTTATGTATATATCTATGCATATTTTAGGAGTGCCATTCAAGGGAATGTTTTAATTTCCTAGCTGTGTGCAGTTAGACCTCCCATACATTATTGTTTATATATGCCCTTTGGTGAAAGCGAAGTACATGCTAGGAGTTTGATCTGATGACTTTAGCTGAAATACTGACCTCTGACTGCAATATGGAAGGTGATACTCGCTTCTTTTTAAACACTTTCTTAAAGCCAAAACCAACTCTTAGGTTGTTTGTCTTTTCCCTGACAGAGCTAAAGGAAGCTGAAGTGTTCATTTAGTTTTCTTCGGCATGAGGAACGGACACTTTCTGTGAGAACTGATAACAAGGGCATTTTAAAAAGTACCTGTAGCTGACACCCCGTACGGTGTGATTTCTTTTGGACAGGCTAAGAAGGTTAAATTGTAGCCTTAAGTAGAGCTGCAGGACTGTACTTGTGACTCCTAGCTCTGGAGATAACCCTGATCCCTGTCAGGATCGGCTGACAGGACTAGAGTAGACTTCACCAGCTCCGTGCTGAGCTCAGACAAGGTGACACAGCTCTGCCCTGGTTCTGCAGGTCTGCTGCGTGAAGTACTGTTCTGTGTTGCACATATTTAGCATTAGCTTAGTGCACAAAGTAACAAGAACTCAACAATCCCCCAGTATATACAAGCTTGAAAAGGATACTTTTACAACCAGCCTTGGTTGCTGCATTGGTAGAGGGCATCTCTAATCTTGTTCCTAATCCTGTTGTGGCAGCTGCTCTCACATGCTGGCTTTAGCTGCTGAGATGGTGCAGCTACCTTCCTGCTCTGCTCATTCACAATGGAGCATGTCCCTTTTCTTCTAAGAAATCTGTGAAATAAAGCAGGAGATAACAAAAAATGAGTTATTCACTAACATCTCTGATCCCCTAAAGAAGGCAGCACTGGTTTGCTTTGACTTATGGTACATCATGCCTCACTGGCATCTCGATTCGCTGACAGGGGAGGTGCGTAACTGTGTTGGTTAGATTGGGATGTCCAAAGTCAAGGTAACAGTGGTTGGGTAGAGTCTCTCTGAGCTGAACATGAAGAGAGTTGACTGGTTTTGAGCTGGGCAGGTAAAGACTATATTCCTTTTGTGATTTCTGAGCAGCAGTTTTTGAAAGCTCTTGCTGAGCCCACTTTAACTAGCTTAGGGTGAATGCTCCAATGTTTTTCTTGATCCTTGAAAGCCTCTGTTAGAGTGAAAGGCCTTTCCGTGTGACTTATGCCCATTTCTTTATTGGTGAGCTAGCTTGCTACCTTGGGAACCTTGAATTTTGTTTTTTAAAATGCTGGGAAACGCAAGCATGCATAAGCACTAATAGTGCATCCCCTAGTTTGTTGAGCTAGCCAAATACAAGTCTGGTTTCCCATTTGCTATCACTGTTGTGGGATTTATCACATGACTGTGAACAGTCTCATGTAGTAGACCTTCTTCTATAATGTTACCTACCACATATACTTTCTGCTTCAGAACCTTACAGTCTGCTTAACATTTTCAAAATTACAAAAGGCAGTCCTGCAGGAATTAGACACCAACTCCTTGAAATCCTTAAAAAAATAAATAAGGCTGCTGCACATTCTGAGGTACGCCCCATACACAAAGAGCAGTCTCTTGAGTCTGAGTTTTCTGTGGGTCTGACTTCCCATCTTTAAGTGAAGAATTTTCAAAACTTCACTGCACCTTTTCCAAGAGAGGCTTGATTGCTATTAGTAAAGCTGCTAAACCCATTTGCTTCTTCTGACCTCAGCATATAATCAGCATTCAGTGTTTCTTAGAGCCTTTAACTGAGCCAGGAAATCAGTTTTACAGTTCACATTTGTATGAGAATGCTTAAGAAATGCACGTTCCTTTTTTTTTTTCCATAGTTCAACAGAAGTTACAACGGAATTTGCATTTCCCCAGTTAAGAAATTTGTCTTCAGTTGGGGTAAGAAGACAAAACTTCAAAAACTGCATTCAAAAATGGGAATGCAAAATAAAAATTGGCAGCATGGCATAGTTTGCTCATCATATTTTTAAATATCAGACATTAATGTGTAATGTAACAGAGGTGAAAATAAAACACTCAAAGTGAACATTTGGTGTTGAAACGTAGTTGAGATAACTCTGAACAATCTCTTCTGTAGTTGTCATGTTTTTGCAGATTGTTTGAATATTCCCTCCTCAGGGGGGAAGCTGATCCAACAGAGACGTTTGGGATAGGTCGTAATAAAAGCAAATGCCAAGTGGTTTTCTTTTGAGAAAGTCTAGTTTGCTGTTTCTGCCAGTTCTGATGTTTTCATGGGGGTCGTGTTCAAAATGCCTGTGTAACTCTCCCCAGTGCGTACAGCTCCAGTGGAAATCCTTGGCACGGGATTATTTTAGCCTGGTTATCCACAGCTAGCATTCTTCACACACAAATACAGTCTATAAGAGGCAAACCGAGCACGGATTTGGCTTGAAACATCAAAATTAGTCACTGAAGTAAATCTAGAAGGGCAGTAGTATCTTCTTGTCATTGTTTTCCCCTCTTTGAGGGGAAGAGTCATCTTTTGTCAGATGTCGTCTTTGGCACCTATGGTAGCAGATACTTGAGGGACTTTGCCTGTGCACGGTAGCAACAAGGAGAAGCCAGGCTAGCCAGGACAACTGAGCCTTTGAAACTGCAGCGAGGGCCCAGCATGGAGGGGGGTTGGGGTATGAAGCTGATCTGTTTCATTGTGTTCACTTGAGGGAAAAGGAAAAAGTAAACATTTGAGAAGCTTGGGAAGCTTCAAACCAAATCTTATTCTCTGTTTTTTATCATAGTGTGGACTGACTCAGAGAAGCCTTCAGAGACATCACTTTCTCATCTTTGATACCCCCACTAAGCTTTTTAGGGTTGAGTTGCCTCAGCTACAACAAGAGCAGAATAAAAAGTGAGCTCATCTATTATTTTTTGAGCATGTATCTTGATGACTTGGCTTCAGTAGTGATATATGGGACTTTCTCTTCCACAATAGATTCTTTCCAGCATCTGACTTGGAGAGCTTTCAGTGCCCTCACCATAGCCTTCACTGGAGTGCCAACTTAGCAGAGACCTCTCAGTTTCAAATGACATGATAGATTGCTATGGTGACAGTTCTGTTGTGCAAAGCTGCCAGCAGGGATGGGTTAGACTTAGAGGAAATTAATTAAAATAAATGAAACCAATGCATTGTCTTAGTTTCAAGCTGATGAGTGACGGAGTAGTTTCTTTTTTAAACCTGATTGTGTTGAAAAGGGTCCCAAAAATTCTACCATTTTTTTTGTGGGGCCAAGAGTTTTATGTGTCATTATAAGGCCCTTTATCATGTTTGTGCTTTCTGTTTTGAGCTAAGGTGCAACTTCAGAAGCACATCCAGTAAGCTTTGGATTATCAAAATAGTAAATGATCAAAAATTAAATCGTGTACGTAAATTTCAAATCTGGATTTGTCCACACTCAGATTCCAGACCTTTGTTTCTCCATTGAGGATTTCTGTCATCAGAGATCTCTTCATGCAGAAATTTAGGAGAGAGTATTTCTTACTTCCTTTCTCCTTTTTCTAGACCTTAACTTATTTATGTGGCTTTTTTCTAAAATTCGTCTAATATGGTACCCCTTGTCTCTCCCTTCTTCTTAAGTAAAGACACCTGGACTACACAGAGCATTTCAGGTAATTCTCTGGCTGCTTTCTCAGTCCTGCCTCATATCTCCTGCTTGAAGACCTGGCAGTCAGGTTGACCCTCTGCTGTAACATGGGGAAGCCTTAACTATGGGGAAATTCGGTTCACCTTTCTACCTTACAGTCCTTAGTCATTCACTAAGTGGCACTGTATTTCAGAATTTCACATTTTTCCCTATCTTACAAGCACAGCTTTACATCCAAGATATTTTGTCATGTATTTGATATGTTTAACAATCCCTACCACTCAAATGAGTCATCTTATTCCAAGATTGAGTTCATCTGTGTAACAGATCCATTGTCATTATTATTAACGAGACTTCCAGTTTTCAGTACTGCATGAATCCTGCTTACGAGGATTTAATAATGATCTGAAGGAAAATGATACTGTGTCATTGAATGTTTCTGACTTAAATTTTTTTCTGTGCTTTACTGCTGCAGTAGTTACTGGCTTACAAGTTGCAAATGTACACATTTTTCTGTATTGCCGTGTGAGATTAAATCAAATATTTTAGAGTCCTCACTGTCTGTAGAAAAATATCAACAATATGACTGTATCTTTTATCTGGCTGACTTTTTCATACCAGTTTCTACTACATTTAAATCAATGTCAAGCTTATCAGCCTAGGAATTGCCTGGATATCACCTGGATTTTCATAGGGAGATGCAAAACATTTAAGAATACATTACTAGATCCCCTTGAATAAAGGCATTGCTAATATATGAATAAGGACTACTGATATATTTAAATATGTTAATACCTGTCTTCCTCCTTATGAACCTGTATTCTAATCCATCCCATCCACTGAAGGGATGCCACAAATAAATAAAAAGGACAGAAAGGACCAAACCCCCACCCCAGAAAATTCTGAGTATAACAGAAGTGTGAACAGGGACAGTATGATGAGTATGGTCTGTCATATGCATGTGACTTTCTTGTTCTGTTCTAATGGAAAATGACATTAGGTGAGGAAAAAATAGCTGAAATAGTCCTAATCTTCTCTGTTTTATCTGTTTAGCAATGGTGCCAGCTATGCTGTCACACATGTGGATGTGACTGAAGCATTTGTTGTGGTGTTCTCCCAAATGCTACTAGAAAAATGAATTCCGATAAATTTGGACTGAGATCTGGTGAACTGAAGATTGTCAGGAAGACCATAAATGACAAACAGCAATGTATAGTGTGCAATGAAGAGAGGAGAAATAGTCAGAGGCTGCTGAGGGGTGAGGTGTTCCTCAGTTTTCATTAATGATCCATGAGAACAAGTAAACAAAATGTGACTTGTTTTCACAGATACTGCTGTGTTCTGAAGGACTGAGAATGCCTTTTAGAGTAAAAAAACAATGCAGAGGGGAATGAGTGGGATTAGAAACAAGGAGAGAAGATGGAGTCCAGAAATCTAGTATATGTGTCTAGAAGGAAAGAACATAAAAAGCATGAGTTTGTCTACAAACATAGACTTCATTAGAGGAAAAACTTAAGCAACAGGAATGTTTAAGGAAATGTTTACCCTCTGACCAAACTGAAAAGGCTGTTGGAGTGTAATATGGCTGGTCATGCTAACATGTTTGTGCTGTTCTGTGTACATGCAGAAGCATCGTTACACATATAGTGGGCAGTGGAGTGTGTGTTTCCAAGTAAGGTGTAAAATAAGCAGTCTCTATGGGAAAGGAATTCTTTAATCAGCAGGTCTGTTCTATAAGGAAAGGAGGTGAGATTGTCTCAATCTTTACCTGCATACATAGAACATAGCTTTTCTGATGCCAACCATCTGGCCAACAATTTCAGTAATCTGAAAACCAACTGTCCAGCCTCAACCGCCAGCTGATACGGCCTCTTCAGGTTTCCTAAAGCCCCTGTGAGCAGTGCTTCATAGCAGAGAAACTTTGGAGGCACAGTGGATGGCTTGTGAGGCTGCCACTTGAGGTGCAAATATAAGGTGATGGGGAGTCTCATGACTGTTAGGCATAGCTGTAGAACCACCTCCTCTTATTTGCTTTTTGATTCTAGCACCTCTGGGTTTCCCCAATGTCCCCTAGTGTCTTTATTGGGAAAGACTATGAACAAACTTTTTTATCTTTGATTGCTTTCTCCAAACCTCTTATCATTTCCTTCCATTCCCCCATTCCCTTTGCCAGGTTGGAGTCCTCTAATTGAGTATTCTTTACATAGAAGCTGTTCTGTTACCTTTGATTGCCTTTCTTGGCTTTTTTTATTAGCATAAGAATACTTAGTAATTTTTTGAAGGGAGAGAAATGGAAGTGTTTCTGTTAATTGCCACTAAATATGAGTTTACTGTTTCCTATCAGTGCAAATTCAGGTTTCCGAAAATTGCCGAGATAAAAGATTAGAACAGAGATGGCTAAGTTCCATATCCTGCAAGTTGAGTATCCAAAAGCTCATTTGGCCAAGCAGTGCAAAGTACAGTCTGAACAGTAAGAAACAAGGACAGAGAGGAACTGAGGAGCTGGTTGCAAGTGAGTATCCTGCTGCTTCCCAGGGCTTCATCTGTTCACTTCCAATGAGGGAGGTAGGTCGTTGTTGTGCAGCAGCCTTTGGCTGCTGGCCTCACAGATGCTCTTGGGTCACTTTTTCTCACAAATAGGGATTGAGATTCCCTGTGCTCTAGTGTTGCAGAAGTGGCATTTTACATTTCTGCCATCTCTTGTGCCGGACTGTGTTTTTAAGGAATATCAGAGCCCTGGTCTCCAACAGTGCATCTACAGCACACTAAATTTGTACTCTGCATGCTCAGATGCAAGCATGTGTGGCATACTAATATATTGCTCCCACATTGCCTGTTTTTAAGATTATGAAAAAGCATAAAGTGCTTCAACTAAGACAACTTATTTTTGTTCTCTGTTTTGCCATTTACTGAAAATATATTTGGCAAACCTGCTAATCAATGTTGACTAGTCTGCTGTGTGCTGTCTTATCTGTGTTTGACTATCTTGTCCGTTATGATTTGTTGAATATAATTTTGTTTTGTTATAGCCTAAATTTCGATGAAAATTCTTAACATGTCTGCTCACTCAAAATGAGATTTATTGAGGGTGATGGAATAACACTTATAATGTGCAGTGTACTGAATGAAAATACGCTCATAATAATTGCATTTGTTTTATGTCTGCATTGGTAAAATATTGCAAAGAGCTTGAATTAAGGAAAGATGACTGCCAAAAAGAGGACAGGATACAGATTACGAAAAGATGCAGAAAGTTTTCCTTTGCCTTGCCTTATTACTCTCAAGACTGAGTATTTTATCTCCAAGCTGCACAGTATATATGGGGTTTCTTCTGGACCCCTGCTTCTTGTAAGGAAAACTAGTTCAGATGTCAATGAAACTCCTGAGATTTAAGCCTCAAACAGAGAACAAGTTTTGCATGCTCTTGCTTCCAGTCATATGTAGCTGCTCCCTGGACCATGAGTAGAAGGGACTTTGAGGAGAAGAATGTGACTGCATCAGCGTCATGGTGCTACTGGGCAGTGCTAGTGAGGAGAGGCTGTACCACAATCCTGCCTTATCCTCTGCCTTCCCTGCCCTACTGGCACATTCCTGGCTCAATTGCTCTCTTGTCATTGTGATATCTGAAGCAGAGATTCTTGCTATGAGTGGGTCTGGCACAACAAAATCTTGAAGCGGAGGTATTGGTATCTAATAAAGGTAAATAGTTCAAGAGCATAGAAGAGCTCTGCGCTCAATTCTGTCAGACAGCCCTGGGGCTTGGAGTTGTCCGTGATCTATTAAGGTCTTGCTGGTACTCAAAGGCCATGTCATAATGCTAACTATCTTTTTCTAAGCCTTGCTGAAATATTTTGGTGCAATTATGGTCCTTTTTTTTACCCTCATGGCTACTGCATGACTGTTAATTGTTACCCTTGTCTGGCAAATTTTCAGTATAGGTGCTGTGTCGAGTGTCCTGCACTTTTGTATGTGATTCAGGATGTGTAAGAAGAGTCCTAACCTTAAGAAACCAAACCAAACCAAACCAAACCAAAACCACACCACAAAAACCTCCAGGTGCTCCCCCACAATATTCTTGTCACCTTGCTTTAATTTCTTTCATTGCACTAACAGGGGTAATCCAAAAACTTCACGGTAGATCTATCATCAAACCATGTGGCACAGAAAGGCAGAAAGGTGGTGGTATGTGGAATATGTCAAACAGAACAGAAGCATGCAACATGGCCTTACTTGGTAACTTCAAAATCATAATCTTTCTTGCTGTATACTGAATGCAGCACCTGGCATCATGCTGTGTCGTGCAGCAGCGTCCCTCCCCCATGTGTTTGGAAAGTGCCATTCAGTGAGGGTAACCATGCTGTAGAAAACACATATTCAGCGAAAACGGCATATTTTCTGCATGCTTCTGGAGTTTAGAAAAAGTTGTTACCTTTCTTCTTCTCTTTATTAATTGGAAGTAAAAAAAATAAAAATCTAGTTATCTTCTAGTAGGTGAGTCCAGGACAAATAGTCAAATGGACTGTTGTCCAGGAAGGGTGGCGTGGGCCCAGTGAATGGCATGTTGGCTCTGCTTCGGGCTCACTGATCTGCTGGATAACCTTGGGCAAGTGCATCTAGCACTACACTTGTGTGTCTTGTCAGCTTCTTGGGACCGTGAGTGATTTTTGCTACCTGTTTGCATAATTGTTGCTGTTTACATTCCTATCCATAAAAGCACTGTGGCTTGCTTTCTTTCACTTGTTGGGAGAATAATGCTGTCACCCGTATTATCTAGAAGCAGGCGGCTGTGGCTTCTCCCCCTTGACTCAAATCAGCAAGGCCTTGCTAAAATGCCTTGTATCTAGTAATCTGGTTAAGAAGTCAGCAACCTGATGATATGTAAGGTAAAACCTGCAGAGACCGTGCTTCCATGTCTAAGTCTATTAAAATGAAAGAACAGAAGGCTTACAGCCTAAAGCTTAATTAAACAAGTGGATTTTCAGCTAATGTACTGGAGAGAGGAATTGCTGTGTGTAAATGATAATAAGAGACTTCCCTGTTTAAAAAACAAAAAAAGAGAGGAAAAAACCTGAAGAAAAATAGCTGTCAAATTATTCTGAAAGCCGCTGGTTTACGTGTCAGTCAGAGGATCTTGCTGCTCATGGCAACAGCCTTTACTGACACAAGATTAGAAACTGCTTTTTCAACTGTCATCCAGGCCTGTACAAATAATTGATTTTTTGGTTCAGCTGCCAAACTAAAAATAACAATAATAATAAAAAATGAGTTAGAATGGACCACATGTAAGACTTCCACTCCGCATCCAACTGGAAACCCACCATTATTTTACGTGAATAAAATATTACATTTTTTAAATGCTATTTAATGTTATTTTTTAATAAAAGTGAAAAAAAATTGACAGACTACTTATAGGTGTATTAATTGGTTTTGTCTTCTGATATGGCAAAGATAGGGGTTTTTAAGTATTTCATACTGGATTTGAATATTTCGTAATATCAATTAGTTATACTTTTTTCTCATAAAGGGTCAAATTTTGAAAGCTGTATGTGGCTATGTACTGTATTGTTGTCAAGGGAGACAACTTGAGCATCTGATAACATTTGATTGCATGTTCATAAGATTCATAAGGGGAAAGATTATGATGTGAAAGCTACCTTCAAGATCTGAATCCTCATTTTCCCTTAAAGTAATCAAGTACTTGAAGCCTCTAATGTAACAAAACGCAAGTGAAAGTGTACAGCTCCTTTTCATCTCCATGTAGGTAGGTAGGTCCAAATAATATCTTGTGACAACACAGTGAAATCAAAGGTGGCGTTTGTCTTCAGGTTGTATTAAAATGCCTTTTGAAATCAGCAGGGAGTTAGACCCTCGCTCACTCCAGGTGCTGGCAGTGCTCACAAGCCCCTGAGACCCAAGGTGCCACAGTTGCTGATACTTAAGTTCACTCACTCCAGTCTTTCCAGCTGCTGGCACTGCAGACCCCCATACACACCCATGCACACAGAAAAGAGGATCCCTCACCTAGCAAAATAGATAGAAATGGAATTTCGTAAGAAAATAGGACAGACTGTGCTGATCAGGTATTGTCAGACACGTGTACAGAGGTGCCCTGTTAACAGGAGATTGGTCTCTTATCCCTCTATTTCCCACAGTTGTTCCTTTACAAATCACCTAGATCCATCCTTTTCCCTGCCTTCAATTCCTCTCCTAAACATCACGTAATAAGTCCTGTGCAATCCTCAAATGCTCTTTGTCTGCATCCTGTAATATGTACGTGCTGCCATTGTGCGTCTGTGCTCCTTTATGTGTGTGCAGACCAGCTTTTATCACATAACCTAATGCTGTTATCTTGGCTTATTTTTTCAGCCCGTTCATGTGTTTAAGGGGGTTATGGTGCCTCAAGGGCCATGTGCATTCACTCTTCCACGAAAGCCTGGGGTTTTTTTGCTGAGTACAGCACAGCCTTCAGTAGCATCGAGCTGTTTCAAGAAAACTATCTCTGGGAGTGTGTTGCCTGAGTTTTTGCTTTCCCTGAGACTCTGGTCCAGGAAAGACTGAGATCAAGAGGTGACGGAGTTTACTGGCAAATGAAGTTTAATGTCAAAGAGGCTTAAATATTTTGCCACCACCAAATTGGAATTTTGTTCACTTCTGAGAAAAATATCAGCACTTGTCCTAAGTCTGGAAGAAAACATTGATTTATTATTTTTTTTTAAACTCAGCTCTATCATTCAGTTCTTAGTCCTTGTGATTTCTGGTTTCTGTCTATCAGCTTCAAGTGCAAGAAAGCCCATAGATAAATTGTGTTCGTTCAGACAGATCCGTCTTCTAACAACTTTACGCTACACCGCTTAGTGTGCCAAAACCTACATTAAACTCAGTCAGTTAGGAGTAAAAGGGCTCTGGTAAAAGAGCCTGCTGAAAAGTAGGCTGTTGTTAGAAGAATATTTTTTTAATCATAGAATCATAGAATTGTTATGGCTGGAAAAGACCTTTACGATCATCAAGTCCAACCGTTATATAACTCTACCAGGCCCATTTCTAAACCATGTCCCTGAGCACCATATCTAGGTGGCTTTTAAATACATCCAAGGATGGCAATTCAACCACTTCTCTAGGCAGCCTGTTCCAGTCTTTCACAACCCTTCCATTGTAGAATTTTTTCCTAATGTCTAACCTAAACATCCCCTTGCACAACTTGAGGCCATTTCCTCTTGTTCTATTGGTTGTAATGTGTGAGAAGAGGCAGACCCCCACCTCTCTACAGCCTCCTTTCAGGTAGTTGTAGACAGTGATAAAGTCTCCCCTCAGCCTCCTGTTCTTCAGACTAAACAACCCCACGTCCTTCAGCTGCTCCTCATAAGACTTATTCTCAAGACCTTTCACCAGCTTCATTGCCCTTCTCTGGACCCTCTCCAGCACCTCAATGTCCTTATACTGCGGTGCCCAAAATTCAACACAGTACTCGAGGTGCAGCCTCACCAGTGCTGAGTACAGTGGGACAATCACTCCTCTAGTCCTGCTGGCTACACTATTTGTGATGCAGGCCAGGATGCCGTTGGCCTTCTTGGCCACCTGGGCACACCGCTGGCTCTTGTTCCGCCAGCTGTCAATCAACACCCCCAGGTCCTTTTCTGTCTTTTCTTCCTCTGTCAAGACTCCAGTCACTCTGTGGCTTTGACTTAAGTCAGAGCCAATGGAAACCTGTTCTCTGCATCATGCTGGGTTTCCATAAAATAGTATTTGTGGAACTCAGATCTCCTAGTTATTTCTGTTGCCAATAGTCTGGAGGCAAAAATGAGTTTATTTCTGCAGCTACCACAAAGTCACCAGGCTCTAGGGTAATGGGAATTTCCATGGAGTAAAACTATCTAGGGACTTTTCTCCTTTCTGACCAGAATCCAGTGACTGGTTTTGACTATTGCTCTTGCCAAGCAGGAGACATTAAAAGAAGATATCAGTTCAGAGATAACCTGGTCCTAGGTAAAGTCCTTTCTAGCCATTTTGGCAAACCTACCTTTCTGGTTGTTATGTTCTTGGAAGTAGCTGTGGATGTTCCTTTTGTCCCAAAGCAGCTAACCCCTCTGTGCTCTGGCTGTGCTCCCAGCCTGGGTGGCCGTGGCTGCAGCCGTCCTGAGCTGCACACAGGCAAGAGGTAGCTCTGCTTCCGTGCTATCTGCACAGATATATCTGCAAGGAACAAGGACTTTCAAATAGCAAAACAATAGAAGATCAGTAAAGAGATACGAAAAATAAACAGCAAATGTTAATCACTGGGATGCTCGTAAAGCAGTGTTTAAAAATGCTTTTGGATGCACGCTGTATTCATCAGCCTGATTTTTCTCTCGGGTTTGCTTAGTCAGATTTTGAGGTAATGATTTTCAAAACTTCCTAGGTGACTTCAGTGCAAGCTTTGTAATTTAAGGGAGAAAGATCTTTTATCTTCCTATGTAACTCAGCTGAGAGACTGGCTTCATCGTAAAGAGCTTGCTTACCTTTGTCTAAATAAGCCATGTGTGATAGCGTTGAGAGCTCTGTTCTTTTCCCTTACCACATGGCAGTGTTCACACCTCAGCTGTTCGCTGCCTATACATATTCAGGAGGAAGTTGCAAGACCGTGGATTTTTTATTAATAGAAAAAAATGTTTTCTCTGTCCCTATGTAAATTTGTAAATTTTTTTTATAGCTGCAATTGGATTTTTTTCATGTAATCACAGGAATCCAGGGGTAGGAGACTTAAGAAAAACAGAAAGCATTGTGAGCATCTCGATCAAACTCATGATGATTTTTTGAAACATATGCTGAAAGAAGGTGTTTTTGCCATGTGGACATACTTCAGTGTGGACTTGCCATAGGTGAAGGAAAGACTTTCATGTAATGTGTAAATGACTCGCCTAGTGATGAGGATATTATATAGGACACAACTGCAATTTACTATGCACATGTGAACTTGCTGTAAGCTGTGCTGACGTTTCTGTTTGGTACAGTGTGTATAACTTCTTCTGTGATAGGTGACAGTCTGTGACAGATCCTTTCTGAATAAAGGGCAGTTTCTCTGAGGCTCTGTCACATCTCATCTCCTTGCAGAGAAACATCAGGAAGTTCCCAAGGTTTTCAACCCAAGTTGCATGGGCTTCTCTTCCACGTTGTCCCTCTTTGCTGCTTTTTCTTTGGTTGATTTCTGCTCGTCACCTAACATGAACTCACCTTGGCTGCTCTTTAGTGCTAAACAAAACAGCCTTGTCCTGAGGAAAACAGCACAAAGTGGAGATTCCAGTGACTTTCTCTAGCCTCTGAAGAAAAAGCTTGTGCTGTGCAAGACATTTTCTTTATGTTCTAGACAAATATGGTTTTACCAGAGACATAAGTGATTGTCTCCACAGCAGTTGAAGACCATTTTAGAGAACATTTCACAAGGCAGAGCTGGGAAGCTAATGTATGTAGTGCCATGAGAGCCCCCTGTTGCTAACAGGAATCTTTCTGTGGAGCCTATCAGCAGCAGGTGAGGCTCTATCATCAGTCTGCTTAGCATATCTGACACGCAGAGCTCCAGGCAGTGTGGTGTGGATGTGAGACGGTATGGCTGCTCCGTGATGTGAAGCTTGGTGTGGTGTGTGCAGAACTAATGGTGGAGAAAAACCTGCTATCCCTGCAGGTCCCCTTCTCTCCTTCTGAATCTGCCCTATGCAATCGGAGCATCTCCTCCAGTAATAACTAACTTTGTTTCCTGTAAGGTCTTGTGAAAACACAGGCTTGGGGGATTTGCTTCACAGTAATTTTATTTTTTTCAAATAAGGAGGTAGACATTAGGAACATAGAGCATCTGGGTCAGGGTAGAGGTATGGGCCACAGACTGTGGGCATGGAGGCTCCCAGATAGGTGACAAGTAACACAGAGCCATTGGGGCTTCTCTTTCCTCTCCACCTCAAGCAGTGGCAAGGCTTGCCCTTCATCCCAGCCCTTTGGCAGCCCCTCCAGGAGGCCAGTGACCTACAGACAAGGATGCAAGTAGGCTCAGTGTTGCCACCTGTTGCATGGCTCTCTATATGGCCTTTAAGGCTCCCTGGTGTCTTAGCAGGCAGGCTGCTGGTGACCAGTGAGGCCCCATGTAAACTCTGACAGTGTTTCGGCTGTCCTAACACAGGCCATTTCCATGAAATGCTCTGGATTTGATGAATTGCCCTCCCTTTGCTTCCATCGAATGCCTTCTCACCTGCTTTAGCTGTAGGTATTGTGTTGTTCACAGAGAGAAGTACAAATCCGAAGAGCAGTCCTGTGACAATGGCAATGTTTGAGAGCGCAGTGTTTGCCATTCCCTCTGTGGATAAGGGGAGAGAGCAAAGGCTTATTGAAATCCGAAAGTCTGTTTGAGTTCAGTCGCAGTGGCTCTGACTTGGCCATCTACCCTGCACCTGTAACTTGCTGTTCTAGAGGGCTGAAAAGTAAAGTGGTGTCACAGTGGTCTCACTGGTACAACAGGTAAATGGAAGCAGTTGGAAACCTCAGATATGAATTTGTCTGCTCTTGGCATAAGGCTCTGCAACATGGAAAACACTTGTTTTTTTGTCAAAGGTGGTTCTAAAAAACTAAGCACTAAAAAGAAGATTATTAAGAGTTAGGGGACGTTCCTGAAAATGTTGTTCTTGCAAGGACTTCCATTGTTACACCACTGGAAACATATACGTACTCTTGTGTCCCAATCCTTATCTACAAGAAACTTAAGGGAGTTGGATATTCAGTTTGTGACCTTTTCTTTTATCTTGCCTAATTCTGTTATCCCACCTTCTTAAACTTTTTTTAAAATGTATTTGAGGTTCTTGTGCTTCTGTTTTGGTGCCCAGGGCTAGATCTGCAAGCTAAAACTTTCCTTGACCTTCAGTCAGCGATGTTGGGCAGTCACCTAGACATTGCTGACTGCCTCAAACTTTGGTTTCTAATTCATCTGATATGAGAACAAAGTATGTTCCCCAGCGTTGGGGTTAACTTGATACAAAGAGAGGATACCACATGAAATAGCTTATCACACTTAGTGGTGAATGGTGTGGCTGAGAACAACTCCACCAAATTTTTTATTTTAGCAGTGGGTTTGTTCTTAAGCTTTCCGGGGATGATTTCTCCCAGTCCCTCCAACAGCAGTAAGGAAAAATGAAAGTCAAGAGGGGGTCACTGCCACTGAGTTGCTGTGCCAGGCTGAAAGCTCAGCCCATGAAATGTGAAAATCCATTCGTTGTTTAAGTTTTGATTATGTTTTTCTTTTAGACCAAGGACAGCATAGCCTTAGCAACATAAATAGGTGGATGTATATTGGATCACATAATTTGCAGGGTGTCTCTAAGTGTGGAAAATTTTGTTGTAAATGTGTGATTAATGCCTTCAATTATTATCTCTAATTGAACAGACATGGAAAGGGCCCACTTTGTAAGTCACGATAAGCCTCCTGCACAGCTGCTAGGAGAGTATGGAGACCTAGTGGGATCGAACTGTATTGCATTTTGGCTTTTGTAAGCATAGCGTGTTGTTGAAGCCTAGCAGAAAAATATGAGTGACTGTTGAAATTCCATTCCTTTAATCTGCTGAGTACTGATGTCTGAGAAGACAGAAAGGCTGTTTAGCAAATACACCCTCGCATTGTATTTAGTATTAAGTAATGGGACTTTAATATATTTAGATCATAATAATCTATCAGCTTAATATCAAGTACTCAGCATGAAGTCCTCGACCACAGTCCTACCTCCTCTTCTTCATTTATCAACAAGACCAACAAATAGAAGCCTGCAACAGTGTAAATACAGTACCTATTGAAGGACAGAAGCAGCTTGCAGGCCATATCTTTTTAATCACTGATATATGAGGAATGAAAATTGCTTGAAGACATTTTTTCAGATGCAAATACAAGTTTTAGAAGCAAAACCCTGTTTTCCCCCTCAAAAAGTAGTTTTGATGCGATTCTGGCACTTTTCCATTTGGAAACTTTAAATTAAAATTGTAGTCCTGCTTTATTTCATAAATCACCTACTTTTCCCTCTTCCCTCCACTCCCTTCCCCCCTCACCCCCCACCCCCCTGTTTTTAAATCTGGGACCAACATGTCCGTTGAAAAAAAATTCTTTTGAAAACGTCCAACTGAAGAGAGAAATTTTTTTGGTAAATTTTTATCTGTGTGCAGTGGGGAGATAATTTTTCAAGCATGTCTCAATGACTTGCTTGAATTTGTAAAGCAATGGCAAGTCTGGAATTAGAAATCATGTCTGCTGAACCTCAGCTCTGCATTTCTAATGCAGTTAGTGCTTCTGCCAAGGTGGGTCCTTTTAAAATGATGGCACAATCACTGAAATCTGAGATGTTATGAAAAAGGAAAACACAGTATTTTTTAAAAACCTTGATAGCACAATGGGGCAGATGGCAGTGGGAGAGAGATGAAAAGCAGTCCCTTGTGCAAATAAAATACATTATATTCCATTCACTTTGGTTATGGAGCACATTGCACTGAATTTCATAGCCCAGTGTTATCGCATAAAAAGTATGCGACTAGAAGTCCACGTTGCTGCAATTGCTGGCACTTAAAAAAGGCAACAACCTCCCTGGCCCCAAGCCACCCATATGAGGAAGCAAGTAGAAAACCCCCAAAGGGCCTTTATTACCAGGAAGGTTTGGAGCTAGGAGCTTGCAGTTCATTGGGCTACCATGACCAGCTATTGCAGTCGGTGCTACAGGGATTCGCCTTCAGCTGAGGTGTCTCTGGTTTCCCTAGAGATGCTGCCTGGGGTTGTGATTAAGCAGTTAGGGCTAGAATAGTGGGGAGCTAGGGTGAGACATTGCAGAGAAACCTGGGTGGGGACAGTACTTTAGCTTCAGCATCAACGTGTTACTACATGATTTCTGCAAGTGTAAAATCACTGAGACACACATCCTGCTGGTGGTGTAAGCTGAGTGCTGATATATATATATACACATTTTTATGTGGGCGGGCTGGGATGCAGACAGTGCTCTAATTTGATCTCTTGGCCAATGGCAGCACCAAGAAGCTTAATTTACATGGTCAAAGAGATAATGGACCAAATATTAGGACTGCCACATCCTAGATCTCTCAAGCATGAATAGAGAAAAGAAATTTGCATGAGTCCAATTAATTACTTCAGTCCTGGTCTAAGGCTGTATACCTGTGCCTTCTGCTGCTATGAAAGAGGGCATGCACTGGCTTGACTCACCTTAGCAAAGTATGTGGGGTTCCAGCTGCAGGAAGGTGGGTGTTCCCCACAGGTAGTTACAGCTCAGCAGCAAACATCAATGCAAAGAAAAGTGTGGTCTGGAGAAAATCTCTGCTGGCTGTCCACTTGGTGCTGGTACTTCCTGCCTTGAGTCTGAATAGGTTAGACCTAAATATCAGACCAACGGTGAGACAGTGTGAGAGCATATACTCTCATCTTCCTAAAATTGAAAGCGAGAGGGGAGCCCCTTGTGTTTTCTCTTCACCGATACAAGCCTACCATGAATAACGTACATCTGTTGTTGTGCCTTAGGTTCCTCTTTACTAGTCATGCTTCCTTGTGTGGGATCTGTTCTGGAAAGAAAGGTGATCTCCCTGCCTAAAAAGGGCTGTATAAGCATGAGGTGTTGTAATATATCCATGGAGTAAGCTGCCGAGGTTAGCAGTTATCTCAACAGAGGTGAGAACACTAGGCGCTGCTTGAATGCGGCTGACTTGGGGGTATTGTTGGTGCAGCAGGAATATACCAACCTGGCCTTTGAGCCAGTAGGATTTGCTTGTTGCTGATTTCACGTTTGAGCTCCATAGAAATGTAATTTCCCAGGGGTCTGGCAGCTCAGTCTAGACCATGTTTCTGAACAAAAGAATGACTTTAGCATTTAGAGATCACGTAAGTACTTCCTTATAGCAGTGACCCTGCAGGAGATGAAAGCTATGTTTCTAATGTCAATTCATTAATAGAAGGCCTTTATGCCACACTACAGCTACCTGAATGGTTATCCCGTAGATTTTTCACCATGTGTTGGGATCACAGCAGGAAACTTATTAGTTGTGACCTCATCAGAGGGGAGAAAAAGGTGAGAAAAGGTGATAGATTCATGAAATCAATTTGGACTTGCACAGCTGATATTTAGAGAGTGAATTTTCTTTACTTGTTCCCTATTTTTAATAAGCCTTCTTTATAGAAGAAACTGTTTTCTTCTGCCTTGCCTCCCAGGGTTTGTCTTTTAAGAACTAGCCTCAAATTGCCAAAAAGCAAAGCAATCAGCTATTTCATTTGGTGAACCACTGACTTTTTCCATACCACTGTTGGGTAATGAATGACTTCAAAATGGGAAGACAGATCAAAGACTGCTTGCTGCAGGGCAGGTGGGGTTTTGGCAGAATGTCTCAAGTCTTTTCCTCTGTCTGTATACCTGTGAGTCATGTTGGGTCTGTCCGTCTGTGTCCACCCCGCCCCTCCCCACCTCCAGCCCTCTGTCATCAATCTCAAGTGTGAGGCAGAGCTGAGCTGCTTCAGGGCCTGTGAGGGAATCACACTCTTGCTCCCAAAGGCAAAACACTTTCTGCTATGTGTAACAAAGCCAGGTAACTCCTTCCTTTGCACCAGCTCATCTCTAGCCAGGATGTCTAGTATGCCTGGGAAGGTCTTGCAATTGAGCATTTAACGATGTCTTGTTATACCTGCCTCCTGCACACTCTTTCTTGGGGTTGTGGCTCTTTCTTGTTTGTGTAGTGGTTGTCTGTGTGGTTTCAGCTGACTTTCTACATTGAAGTGTGACAGCAGCAAACAGATCTTTGCATGTTTCTCTTAGTTTGCATGGAGAAACTTCGCTCCATTTTGTTCCCTGTAGGAGGTTGTTTGGTTTTTTTTTTAAATGCATTCTCCATGAAAGAAATATCCCAGTCTGAAATTCACCTGTGGCAATGTGTGTAGCAGCTCACAAAATTATCTCTCTGAATTGACAGATCTGTCTAAATTGGTTGCACGAAGAACTAGGAACCAGGGGGCATTGAAGGAGCCTGGCAGGTTGCAAGCATAAAATAAGCGAGAGGAGATGGCTCTTCGTTGAAGTTTACCTATGGAGCCACTTGCCACATAATTTAGTGGTTGCCATTTATTGCTGATATAAGCTCTCACTCTTGCAGAAGCTTTATTGAAAATAAATTGATTGAAACATGCTAAATCCATAAAAACAACATTTGGCTCAAAGTCCCGGAGTCCACAAATGTTAGAAGAGGACCATGAGGAAGATATACCTGTTTGTTGTTAACCCGTTCTTAATGAATGCCTAAGGTCAAGGATGGGGGTTGGCTTCTGTCCAAGGGTGTCTATGGGGCTAAGGATGCCCTTGCTCTGAACAAGTATGACCATTCCTATGATTTTTGCTGTTCTTAAGAGCGTGAAACTTGTATTAAGAGGAGCCTGCCTAGCTAAAGAAAAGACTCTGCTAATCGGCTTTTTGAGGTTATGCTTTATCAAGTTCAACAATTTCTTCTTTTCTATGTTTGTTAGAGAGCATGTGCAAATGTGAGTCATGTCATAGGATCATTTCTAGCAAGCGAGACCTAGAAAAAATTTAACCCTTTTTTTTTCCCTCTCCCAAACTTCAAACTGTGAAAGGGGAGAAGTACACGTTATCTATCTGGATTTGTTGTGTTTTTTTTTTTTCTTGCCTCCTGTACTATTTTTTCCTGATTTAAAAAATGTAACAATCATTCTTAATTGGTCGAAAAGGGGAGGAGAAAAATGAGTTTTATTTTCCTACCCTTAAGCATGGTCTTATGTGGTGTTAAACTTACCTTTGTTTTGCCTGATTTTGTTCACCTTTCCTGGGTCACTCTGTCTTACACAGGCAGGAAGTGGGACCGTATTCAAGTGAATTTTGTATACTGCATTCTGGTACATATTCTGTATACTGGTCTTCTGGTTGTTAAGGCCTGTGTGTAGCCAGCAATGGAAACATTTGCATTTTGTGCTTGGAGCAGTTTAACAGGGAGCGCCAAAAAGGTGACTCAACATTAGTGATATTCATCTTCATTGTATTGATCTCACATTTTAATGATAGAGGAAACCCGTTAACTTGATGCTAGTTCATTTCCAGCTAATCCTAATGGGAAAGGTTCTAAAGAAAATTTATTTTTAAATACTTAATCTCTTTAGCAATTAGATGAAAATAATGTAGTGTGTGTGCAGGATTTGGGCTTTCAAATACTGTAAAAGACTGCAATTTACAACTTAAATAGTGTAGTTTGTGGTTACCCTCAGTCAGGAAAATGAATCCTGTGAAGGATTTAATAGAAGTTGTAAGATGATGGAAAACATAATATCTTTATGATTAAAGTGCTCCAAATTTTGTGTTTTGGCAACTTTATTGTACAAACACCACTAACTGCAAAATCTGGCTCGAGGTGGATCTTGAAAAACACTTGAAAAGCTGGAATGCCGTGCCAAAAATGTGCATCTCAGGAAAGGAAAAAAGCTGTCTGGATTTCTTGCCATGTATCTAAAGATAGAGAAGCTGGTGGGCAGGAACACAAAATAGGAGAACATTCTCCCCTCAGGACTTTATTTATTCTGTTACCTCCAACCCTAAACAGAAAAGTATTGAGCAAGTACCAGAACTCTGAGGAGAACAAATTCTTGCCTTCCTCCTTATTTTCTGTTTCCACGTTCAGGAGCTCAAGGGTCTCTCCAGCTTGGGAGACCGCAATTGGCTCCGCAGTCCCAGTGATGGGAAGAGAAGTAGCAGCACCTTCTTCTGTGTCTGTCTCAATGAGGGAATGGCTATTCCATGGGCATGCAAGTTGGTAATGCTGGGAGCTGCTCTGTGGCATAGCAGGAGTCCTGGTTTGAGGTAAAACAGGACCAATTTTGTTCAGTAA
>RSEF01000004.1:58138938-58165420 GCA_003993805.1 Himantopus leucocephalus | reverse complement strand
TTATTATTAATATTTCATTAAAGTACTTTAGTTCCTTCTAAACACGTAAGTCTCTCTCTCTCTCTCTCCTCTGCCTCTCTCTTTGAAGAGAGTTGGCGAGGGGGAGCATCTGTTGGTTGCCCAGTGGCCGGTTTGGCCCAAACTATGACAGCAGGATAAATGGAGAAAACAATTGCATGGTTTCTTTCAGGGCAAAGCTAATTTCTCAACAAAAAGTAAGACAATGCCATGACTGCTGGGTATTCTGGTAACAAAAATAGATTGTTTTTGTTAAACAGCTGAAAACGCAACAAACTTTCATGTTTTGTGTAGAATGTCTGATGATGGGAAATTATGCATAAAGAAAAGAGATGTGTTTTGGCTTTTTTTTTTTTTTTTCCCGCTTACTCAGGAGTCAGTTTTACACAGAAATGGAAGTTTTGCTTTGCAGTGGGAGATGCTTCCACTAGCAAATGGTGGAGTGAGGAGACTGAGATCCTTGAGAAGGAGAGTTAATCAAATTCAGGATGCTTGGAGCTGCGTGATGTAGTGCTTTGCAAAGACCTGAGTGACTTGCCATTGTTGCTGTCTGGCAAGGCAGATGAGCTTTGAAATGTGAACTCAGAAGAGATATGTCAGCTGAGGAACAGCTCTGCAGAGGCTCAGCAGTGGGGAATCAGGTCTAACTGTGGTTTGGAGACATGGATATAAAGTCAATGCTGTACCTGCTTTTACAACAAAGCCGAAATGCAAGTAATTTGACAACAGTGAATGTTGTGATGTGTTAATCATAGCCTTAAATAAGTTGCAAGACTGAGTTAAATGGAAGTTACGGTATTTAATTTTGTTTAAATGACAGGGGTTTTGTACTGATTAAGAAGGCTTATGCAAATGTGGAGCTGTTTCCTGTGCAGCCACTTTCCCTGGTCATTTGGAAGTTTCTGCAGCAAGAATGGTGTGGCATGTGAGGGGAAGATGCATCATCCCAGCGCTGTGGAATCTGAAGTGGCATGTGGCATTTCCAAGTGTTCCTACTGAAAGAGAGAGCAGTAAGTCTGCTGTGTCTCAGGCAGGCCTGGTGGAACATGGAACAGAATTAACATGGCTAGTTTCTGTTTGGCTCAACAAAATGGAGTGCAACTTCTTCAGCAGGAAGGTAAAATAAATAATTTCAATTGAGAAACTGTTTAATAAAAATGAAACAGGTTTTTTTCTGAACTCTTTCATTCTGAAAAAAAAAAGTTAATGCTTTCTTGTAAGCACTTCTATTTTCTCCTGCACAGAAGAAAAAAGATTGAATTACTAGAATTTCCCATTCAATAGAAATGTTGATTTCTGCCTGCCCTCTTCCCCCTGCCTCATGAGGCAGAAGATTATTCTTGAAACTGGTAATAAAGGACCAGAAATGGAACACTCAATTACAGTGGAGAGCAAGACACTTGTGTCAATATTGCCATTTAAACATGGATGGTGTCGAAAAGAAATTTTTTTTCAGAGGTGTGCTCCTGCAGTTCCTGGTTAGCCACTGATCCTGAAATATATTTCTGCCTCTAATATCTTCTACTGAGATCTGTTTGCTTTGCCAGGCATGTCTGAAAACTTCATCTTTTCTTACATACAGTTAAAGGAGAAATACACTTTCCTGCAGTACTGGTTGGGGTCATGGTTGCTGGGAGCTTTTCAGAAGCGTGGACTAAAAAGGTTCAAGAAACTCAATTTTGACCTGGGAAAGGAGGTAACAGTAGAGGCAATAAATGGAGGTAAAGGATAAGATAATAGTGAACTCAATGCGTCATACGTGGCAAAGAGTAATTCACTGAATTAACGTTTGGTTTGTCAGCTGGCGTGTTTTGTAGGCCTGGGAACAGATCTAACATCTGGAGATGGCCAGAGAGGTGGTCCTCAGAGCTCTTCTCTCTGCACATAAGAAAAGGGAAAAGAGACTGTAGATGAGTAGCTGATGGATGCGGACATCGTTTAGAGTGAGAAGGAGTTCAGGAAAAGGTAGAAAGAAAATTGGCCCTGATCTGAAGTGGGATGGACATAGACCTGGGAATGTAGCCAAAGGAAAGAATGATTCTTCTCCAAGTTCAAGGGTGCTTAGACCCATATGGATATGGTGGGGGCAGAACACCCTCTCCAGTTCTGGGTTTGGTAGCCATGAATAACATGCTGACTTAACAAATTAGGTTTGTATGTTTTTTGGAAGACTTATCAGCTCCTTTACTGTCATGGCCTATCTGGTCATCAGTGTCTGGTCATCCTCCTCATTGACTGAATGTAAGGTAGAGAGATGGAGACTGCAGTCAAGGTTTACTTGTCTGCAGTGATGTATTGACTTCCTTGCAGGATATTTCAGTGTTTTTTCCTCCCTAGTGCAAATATGAAGTCTGAAATTTGAATGAATACACATTTCTTTTAGCTAAGCATTTGTTCAGGCAGTTTCTAAACAGATAAATCAGAGGCTTCTGTTGCTTGGATATCTTAAAGGGTAATATCTTAGCACTGCAAGGTAATAGCATTCTCCTGCTATAATTTCTCTAGCCCATTAGTTTGTAGACTGATTTACACTTGGAGGAATTAAGAGAGTTGTCCAGCTTGTACAGGATACTGTGGCTAAGGTGGTGCAGGTATTTCTGTAATACAGCTCCCTACAGTGGTTTCTCATCAGCTCTGAATGAGGTGGAGTTCAAACCAGGAAAGGTTCAAGATTTGCTTTGAGGTCCTACTTTATGTTAGTGATATGCCTGCTTAAAAAAGGTTGAACAAAAGTAATAACTGTTGTAAGTATGTTGCATAAATGAATCGCAGAATCACAGAACGGTAGGGGTTGGAAGGGACCAAAATGATAGAATGTGCAACAGCAGTGTCAATATTACAGATGTACCAGATGTACTCAGGAGGTCATTTAGTCCAGCCACCTGCCCTGAGCAGGGCCAACAGCAGGTTCAGAGCATCAGACCAGGTTGCTCAGGGCTTTTTTCAACACAAGGACAGATTCCTGACTGCTCTGGGCAAGCTGTTCCAGTGCTTTGTTATCTCCCAAATGAAATCAGAAAATAGCCAAGAGGCAAAAATTTCTTGTTTGCAAATTTTGTTGTTGTGTTGTTTTGTTGGGTTTGTGTTTGTTTTTTTTTTAAACCAGGCCCTCTCCCTATTTTTGTATGTTTTTGTGACTTGAAGGATGCCAGACCCACTTTTCTGTCTATTTTAATTCACATTTTTAAAACTGAAAAGCAGTGGAGAATGAAAAAAAATGCGTAGGGAGGAAATTTCGGTTTCTTTCTTTTAAGTACTTTTCTATCTGTGCAGAGGATAGAGCAGGACTGGAGGAGATCACCTGCTGTTTCTGACATAATCCTTTGGGATCTGAAGATGTGAGAGTAGAGTCTATTTCTGTTCTTTGTTGCTTTCAACAGCAAAGGCAGCTCTTGGAACTGAAGGACTGAGGCTCAGTCCCTAGTTGTATTGGAACAGATGTGGTTTACTTTCCCGTATCAAACTCATTCCTAATAGAAACTATAGCCCAGCCAGCATGCTGCTGGGGGTGTGGGCAAGTGTGTCGCCAGGGAACACTTGTGTTGCGGTGGAGTGCTATAGCATGGTAGCCAAAAATGGACTTCTCAATTGCTAGGTTCCTTCCTCTGAACCAAAATGTTACTGCCTTAGACTACCACCAGAACACTTGGCCTGTGCCCAGCTACACCCACCTTCCAATCAACGGGTATTTAAAATTTGCCTGTGTACGAGCCAGCTTTTATGCTGCTGCTGGACAAGTGAGCTGTCATGAGGACAAGGCTATTGGAAGGACTTTAGCCAGGCTCCCGAAGCTGAGCTGCTATAGACTACGCTAATAAAAATAAGGAAGTAATCAAAAACAAACAGTTGCAGAGCCAGCTTCTTGCGCAGAAGGCGATGCGGCAGGGAGCAAACCAGCGTTTGCCAAGTGGGAAAAAGGACACTGACTGGCAAGGAGAAACGTTATTTGCTGGTTTGAGGGACAGGCAAGTGGAACAAACCCAAATCACTGCCTATTCATCAGAAGGGGAGGACGTGGAAATTAGAGGTGGCAGTTTGTAGCTGGCATTTTGCAATGACAGGTCTCTTTAAACTTAGTGATAATGCCCGCAATTTTTTCCAGCCAAGCTTGGAACAACTTTGCCTTTGCCTCCGCACTTTCTGCAAGATCTGTGTGAAGCCTGGTGATGACGGGCAGACTGTTAATTTCAATCATCAGCCCAATGGGATCAGGGAAGCGTGACAGCAATAATCGAAAATGGATGCTTAGAGTAAGGAGGCTAACAAAGCAGTAGGAGCAAATATTGGCAAGTATTAGCAAATATTTGTTAGTACCGCTGCTGTTACACAGTGCAACGTGAGTTCCAGCCGGTGTTAGAGAAAGTTTAGATCTCTGCTGGAACAAATCATAAAGCAGTAATGGAAATTTTGGGACCCAGCTGTTGGGGAACAGCTGGAACTTTCTGACAAGCTGAATTGCAGTGGGATCAAGGTGTCTGACACCTTAGATCCTGTGAAAAATCCCATGCTAAGATGTGGCTTTCTGTTTTGCATCAATTCTGCAGGTAGTGCGGGTGTGTTCTGCGTCTGCTCTCACCAGTGGGAGCTTTGCCACATGTTTTCAGTGGGTCTGTGCTTTCACTCTGCTGGCTTTATTTGCCAGATTTGCTTTATATTCTGCAAATGCTGAACCAATTCATTTGGCAGATTTCTGGACTAGCCTCATACCAGTTATGTTTTACTATGGAAAATAAAAAAGTGGATTTCAAGTACCGCACGTTCCAGTATCTCTGTTTGCCAGTAAAAGAGTATATGGAGGGACAGAGCAAATATCAACTGAAATCCAATTTTTGACTGTCTGTTTTATCAGTGAAGGCCAAAAGTTTCTGTGATTCTCCCCAAAGGGACCATCAAAGTTCACAGACATTAAGTATCGAATTAATTTATTGAATTCAGAGATATCCCTGGAGCATATAGTCAGGTCCTCTCATGTATTTAGCACACAGTATTGAATAACTCCTTTATACATCAATGATAGTTAAAAAAAAATATTAAGAACATAGGTTTGGCAGAAATGTTCTGAGGGGTAGTAGGGGTGGTATTTCAACTTTTTATTAGAAAAATTCAAAATTAACTTAAGTTTTGATTTTCAGCTTTGGGTAGGAGAATATTGCGGTGCTGTTGTACATTTCTCTCCTCCATCCCCTGTATAATTGTGGATGTACAGAAAAAGAGAAGGCTCGTTCAAGATTTTGAAAAGATCCCTGCAGTAAAGGAGACTGGATTCACAGCAGCTTTCAGAGTTTCAAAACAAGGTCGAGAATTTGTGCTTGTTTAGAAAACTCGGTACTTCTGACTGTATTCATGATACTACATAGTATCAATAGCTGTGCCTTCAACTTACACATCTTTCTAGTACGAAGAGAAAAGACAGCCCTAGATCTGAGAGGTATTTCTTTGTCAAAAGGAAAAAAAAATTTGTGGAGGCATCTTGAATATGATGTGATTTTTGAAAACAGTTTCTGGAAAAATATTTGCCTTAGCAAAAAATATTTCAGCCAGCTCTCCTCAGGACTCATTGTGTCTAAGGGCAGATCTTGAAATGACTTCAGAAAAGATGTGATGTATCTCACACAGGTGTCAGTGTTAGTGTTTAAACAAGCATTGCTACAATCAGTTAGAATATACAAACAGAAACTATGCAGATAATACAAATAATAAAATATACAAATTTGCTGTTGCAAATAACACTTCTGAGTTACATCTGCAATCCTAATTTCTGATGTTGGTTGAAAAGGATGATGATTTTGGAATATTTACAGAGTGAGTTATGCTAATCATCTCTCCTCAGCTGCTGTAAGGTCAAATTTGGAGGTTACAACTTAGACACTCACACTGAAATGCAGAAGGCCTAATATTTCATTACCGGGAGCTTCCTCGGTTCATTTAAACTAGGGCAAAATAACTACTTTGATTTGTTAGTGCAGTAAACCTGTTTTGCACTGGCATAAATTAGAATGTCAGATGTGAAACAGTAAAGTGAGGATTAGAGATCTGGATTTCTACATGGAAAGTGAAAACTGTAGTAAAAAAATACTACAGCTGAATGGAGGGGGGGTGTACAGTAAGAGATTGTTCTCACACCAGGTTTTAATTATGGTAGTATCAAGCCTCAGAAACTCCACAGAACTATTCAGTTTTGCTGTACTGTATTTGAGCAGAATTTCATCAGTCATGGCTTGCATCTCTAATGTATAATCCTGTGGTAGTTAATATTATGTAAGAGTCATGTCCCTGCTAAGCGGTGCTAAAGGGGCTAAAATGAAGTAGATGCTTACGATAAATAGAAACATTTATCAGTCCTTCAAATGAGAAGCGTTAGTTCTCACTTGCTACTATACACTCCTGTCTATAGAATTTTGAAATGTTTTCTTCTGCCTCTCCGAATCCCTTCCTGCAGTTTTTCTTTTTCCTTTTCATTTTGAAAAACTCGCTGCTCCTCTGCACCTAGCATATGTCAGATGGATTTGTCCTGTTTTGCAAAAAGGAATGCAAATTGTTGAGAGAGCTTGAAAACTGTTTAAACACTATTGCTTATGAACAAAAGGCGTGCAGCTTTCTTCAGCCTCTGGTGTTTGGACTCTTTCATGGATGATGTGAACCTAGAGTGTCTGTTGAACAAATGATTGCCCAGAGAAAGGCTCCCCTACCAGGGATTTTATTGAAATCAAAAGGAGGGATGCAGCATTTGCATGGAGATCAGTGAAATAACTTGCAAACAGCAGTGAGCACTCTTTGCCACGTATCACTGACTTCAGTTTTAACTCCCATGCTACAGATGCAGAAATGCCTGGAGTAGTTTTGTGACTTTGCTTAGCTTTTCCACTTTTGTGTCTCTGCTCTGTATGCCATGGGCACCCAGGTCTTTAGCTGGGCTCCTTCTGGAGCACAATATAGGAGATGTTTCAATCTTAGTCTTTGCTCAGGCAAAAGTGAAGGCGGTTGGATCCAATGCATATGACCCTGCTGTTGCTCAGTTTGCTTCTCCTAGTGATTTCATCTAAGAACCCTGAATGTCTCGCCAAGCTCCTCCTCAGCTCTTGTGCCTTCTCTGCTCATCAAACATCCAGCAAAGGGGACTACTGTAAATTCTTCTCCTGGATAGCAGGCACAGAACTCTAGAAAACAGCCAGCAGGTGCAGAGCTTGGGGAGAAAGGTATGAGAGGGGTTTCTGACTGGGAAGACTGGTGCAGAGCAGGGCATACTTGGAAAAGGATGGTCTGAGCTGATACTAAGGAGGAAGAGGCGAATCTGGGTGTGTGCTGAGTGGCTGCCATAGAGAAAGGATCCCAGAGAAGAGAAGAGGTGCTGAACAAGGGGGTTAAATCACGTGAGATGACCTCTTCTTTGCTAGATGGGAAATGTGGTTGTGTCAAAGAGCATGTAAGGAAACCTGCTAATATGATACAGAAATATGAAAAGAGAGCACTTAATTGTGTACTTACACCAGCATATGCCCAAGTGCCTACTTGAATCAAAGTCCTGCTGCTGCGAAAGAATAAGACAACTGGATTTATCATTATTAATCAATTTCTATTTACTATTAATCTATCTCTGTTTACTATCTCTATTTATATTTACTAACTGTATTTAATGTTTATTTGTCACCTTTCCCTCACTCAGCAAAGAAATGTGTAAAGAATAAGCCTAGACTTAAGTAGAATCAAGGAGATATTGAGATTTTCACAGGTGAAATTATTAGAGTTTCTTGTTCAGCTTGTGGTGGAAGGCATCCTCTCCAGAAATCATCTTATGAATCTGTTCACCTTCCCAGACTTGTGGTTTTGTTTGCACAGTAAACTAAATTAATTTATTAAGCCAAGTAGTCATAAATAGAAGCTAAATTAAAACTGATCTTGGATGATATTCTAATTGCACCTAGCCTCTTGAGGCAATGTGCTGTGAAGAAGCCTGCCATTTTTCAGATGCATTGCAGCAACTGTCTTTGCCTTCATGCTTCGCATGACAAAGACCTGCTTTCAGCCACAACTTCAACCTGCCTATATGCAAGGCTAATAGAGCTAATCAGGGTGTGGGGGAGGGAAATCAGTGGGCGGGTGGGTTGCCTAACAAGGAAAGGTAAGATGGGAGCAGGAGCTTTTTTCCAAATTGTTTATAGAGATTCACAACATTGATATCTGTTTTCCAAAAATCAGGGAAAAAAACTCTAGTGACTGCCTGCCCTTCTGAGTTTTAGTATGCAGCCCACCTACACACAGCCCTTTCTTCTGCAGAAGCTGGCTGTGCAGTCTGTCTTGATTAGAACCTATAGCTTTGGCATTTTTTCAAATTCTTTCGATACCCATCTTGTCAAAACTGTCAATTCATTCTTAAAAACATGCAAGACAAGGTAATGCGTCTAGCCTGGTATTTAAAGCTTGCTTTGTTTTGATGTGCTATTACTCTTTATTCTTCCCCCTGTGAGAGACACAAAAGAGAAAGAATAGATACCAGATCAACAATCAAATTACAATGACTACTTTTTAGCAGTCCGTGCTGTCATGATTTACTGTAATCAGCTGCAGTACTCCCAGTGCAGGAAAGGAATCGAGATAACTTGATAAAGTACCTCTACTGTATCTAGGCTTCCTCTTGCCCAAACTTTTGCTTCGTTAATACTTCAGGTTGCACTAGGATGTAGCCTTCTTAAAAGAGATCAGTTGGGGATGCAATCTCATGGCTGCAGTTTCATAGTAGTAGTGTAGTGGGTTAATAGGCGTGATCTTTTTTTTTAGTACAGCTGTTCCACAGGGAGGCTTCAAGTTAAGTTAAAGATTTGTTATTTTTCATTCTTCTTGGGAAGAATATATCATTTATCTGACTTTGGGAGAGCATAATCAGCAAAGGAATAACATTAGAGAACATAATTATGGTCTTCCATGTTATTGCTGATTGTGTGTGTCTGTGAAGGAGCCTTGGGTAAGGTCAGACTGTGCTCACAGTGTTTGTCCTGACCATGCGTTGTGACAGTGTAAGTGAAATCCGCATGTAAAGGCTGGGTGAGAAAGCTGCAGTGGCTCTGGGTGGCTGAGTGGCTGCTTATGAATGTATACAAGAAAAATGCTTTCTTGGGCCTGAACTTTTGCAGAAGGGGAAGCAGCAATGAAACAGTGGTAGGCCTTGCTCCCAGCAGTCGTGATAATATTAGGACTCAGTCCTGTGGAGTCCATACAAACTCCTTGGCTTCTGGACTCTACACCTCTTTAGGAGGCTGAGGGCTTGTGTTACCTGTCCTAATGACAGTCAAACAAAGCCTCCTTTCCAGAGCATGAGGCTTGTGGAGATGGAAATGAAGGGCCTCACCTGGCTTCTCTTTAGCTGA
Source organism: Himantopus leucocephalus (assembly GCA_003993805.1). Taxonomy (NCBI): domain Eukaryota; kingdom Metazoa; phylum Chordata; class Aves; order Charadriiformes; family Recurvirostridae; genus Himantopus; species Himantopus leucocephalus. The sequence goes on along the minus strand of RSEF01000004.1, from coordinate 58,156,040 downwards.
ATGGGGCCGCACTGTCAAAAGCTTCTCTGCCTTTTCTTCATCCCTCTGAAAGTGTGGATGTATGCAGAGATGAATTAGCGGTGATAAACTTGTGGTGGCTTGTTCTGTGGCTGGGAAGTGGAAGAGGTTTTACAGCTGGGATGACATTTCTGTGCTTGCGTGAAAGAAGCAGAGTAGCTTTAAGAGCCCATGAGCTCCAACGATTAAGTGTCTTATTTTTTACATACATCATAAATAAAACTTCAAAGGCTGGAGAGTGAGGAAGGGGGATGAGAACACATTCTCCCATTCACTAGAAACGTTTTTGCCTGCCAGAACCATTTAGTGAATCTGCTAAACAGCTTTGTTAAGGTGTTTATCCCACCAAGACAGTTCATAGCTGTGGGCATTCAGGGGTATAGAAACGAATTCAGGCTATGCCAAGCATACAGGACAATGTTTCTGAGCCTGACACAATATAGTGGCTCATCTGCATAATCCCTCCATCCTGCTTGAGATGGAGGAGAACGGAAAAGCGGTAGATACTATATGTCAACCCTGACAGCTTTATTAAAACTAGGGAGTCTGTTCTTCTGGTCTTGCTTCTTTCTCCTTGCCAGCATTCAGCCTGTAGAGAGAGGACTGCATTGCCCTCTTTGGGGAGTTTGGAAAAACCTGGAAGGGTGGGAAGGACAGCAGGGATTTCTCTTTATGCTCTCCCCTGCTGCCTCTGAAGATGCTGCAGGTTGTCATTGGGCAGATAATGACATTCAAGAGAGAACGTATGGCTGTGTGGGCTGGCCTGTGTAAGGTAGAGTGCATAGCGTGTGAGTAGGGGAAGCCAAGGGCAGGTTTCCAAACCCGCCAGTTCTTATTTAGGCATGTCCATGAAGTGGCTGATTTTCAATAGGCTACTACTCTCAGCAGGAGTTGCTGGGTGCTGAGCCCTTCTGAAAATTTGGCTTCTTGACAGTACGATGCATCACTTGGTTGAAAAGATTGCTTTCAGCACCCTGTGAATAATCTGTTCTGTTTGAGTGTAAATAATATCGCTAATATTTCCTTTTTGGCTTTTGTGGAATATTGTGGATTTTTTTTTCTCTGAAATAGCAAAGAGAGGCTATCTCTATTTATTGGAGTGGAGAGAATAATTTGCAATGAATAATTTATTCAGGGAATCAAGTCTTTTCTTGCTTGCAAAAATCTCTACTTTTCCATTACTTACTCAAATGCGTGTGATAATTTTTTTTTTACTGTTCTCTCTATTCTCCTACCCTCCCCGCCACCCCCTTCCCCGCACCCACCACCCATCCCTTCTCAGGGATTTGGGACAAGTTCAGTTTGGGACGTTCTTCCTCAAAAATGTTGCATAGTGTGGCAGCAGCTCTTTGGTCAGGTGATCACAAATACAGGCTGGGTGGAGAATAGATTGAGAGCAGCCCTGAGGAGAAGGATCTGAGGGTGCTGATGGATGAAAAGCTCAAAATGAGCCGGCAATGTGCAATCGCAGCCCAGAAGGCCAACCATATCCTGGGCTGCATCAGAAGTGCAGCCAGCAGGTCAAGGGAGGCAATTCTTCCCCTCTGCTCTGCTCTGCTGAGACCCCACCTGGGGTACTGCATTCAGCTCTGGAGCCCTCAACATGGGAAAGACATGGACCTGTTGGAGTGGGTCCAGAGGGGGTCCACAAAGATGATCAGAGGGCTGGTGCATCTCTCCTATGAGGACAGGCTGAGAGAGCTGGGGTTGTTCAGCCTGGAGAAGAGAAGGCTCTGGGAAGACATTATTGTGGCCTTCCAGTACCTAAAGGGGGGCTACAAGAAAGGTGGGGAGGGACATTTTACAAGGGCATGTAATGATAGGACAAGTGGGACTGGCTTTAAACTGGAATAAGGTAGATTTAGATTAGATATTAGATAGAAATTTTTCACTGTGAGGGTGGTGAGGCACTGGAAGAAGTTGCCCAGAGAAGTTGCTGAGGCCCCATCCCTGGAGGTGTTTAAGGCCAGGCTGGATGGGGCTTTGAGCAACTTAGTCTAGTGGGAGGTGTCCCTGTCTATGGCAGGGGGGTTGGAACTTGATGATTTTTAAGGTCCCTTCCAACCTAAACCATTCTATGATTCTATGATCACGTGTGTCTGTCATGCAGGCATTTAAAATGATATTGGTTCCAATAAGCATTTGGGGCAATACAGATCATTTGTTCGTGGTTTGCAGAAAGTACTTCCAAGAGGGAGAATGGAATAATTTACTGAAAAATTTGTGAGACTGAGCACTGACATCAAACCATGTTCAAGCGCTAGATTAGTGTATTTTGTGTGAACCTACTATATAAGCAGTGATGTAGGTGAAAGATACTTATCTACAGATCCTGTCTGAATTTGTATGTGATCAGTACAGCATTGTCCCAGATTGTAGGGCACCTATGCAGCTAATGTTGGCACCATGTCTCTAGCACAGGTGAAAATCAAATTAAGCAGAGTTGAAAGGCTCCATGGACACCTGGAGGACACCTTAAATTTGTTTAAATTTTTAAACAAAATTTAAACCTTACAGAAGTTATGTGAAGGTTAATTTTCTTTAGTGTTCTTTTGTCTGCTTGAGCTAGTTACCTGTTCTATCCTATTTGTCCTGACTTACTGTTGGCAGGAGGATTAGGACTTTTGAGGACTGCTCTCCTCCAGGGGCTATTTCTGGGACTGCAAGGATGGTGTCAGTGAACTGAGAAAGTGTCTTGATAATCTGCATTTACTGCAGCACCCCTGGACCTGCAATGCTTCTCTTTAACAGACAAATCTTTGTCAGGGAAACTAAGTAATGAACTTTATGCAAGCATTTTCCATGAATTAATGCTAACTAATCAATAACAAGCCTAGCCCGCTACTCTTAGCTAATTTCCTTCTCTCTCTATACGTGAGCAAATGCTGACCTGCATGCTAACTGCACAAATAGCACAGACCAGCGGAGGGTGTCCCTAGGATGAAAGCCACAAGCAACTGGGCAGCGTGGCCATCAGTGAGTTTTGGGACCAGGCTTGTAGTGAGAGAAGAGCATGACAAAAGAGCATTCTGGAAGATGCTGGATCAGATGATGTTTCTCACCATGTTTTATGTGCCCATAATTCCCAAAGCAGCCTGCCCTTCAACTTCCCCTTTTAAATTGTTATAAATCATTTAACTTGAACAAAGAACTGTGTACATGAGGTGACAGAATAAATTGCTTTAAGTAAAGCATCCCGTGTTGCTCTTAAATTCCCTCCTGAATTTTGGGTTGTGACTGGCTAGTATCATGTGCTTAGCCAGTTAGCAGAAATCCTGTGGAGGTTGAAGCAGTGGCTTGTGTCTGCCCGAATGACTGTGACCATGCATCTTAACCAGACCAGACTCCACGCCTGTGTGCTGAGGCTGTTAGTCCTTCCCTACATTCCAGTAGAACGATGAATTAAATGCCTTTCTAACATGAGGAGTGTTTTGATTTGGAAGTATTGAGGGCCCTGTAAAAGAGGATTTTTGTTCATGTAAGATCACCATGTTGTTATAAATCATCTTCTGTGAAAATGTTATGCCTTTAGGGAAAAAAATAGGAAAGAAAATAAATACCTGAGGGAGAAAGATAGTGTCTGATAAGTGAAATTAGTCATAACTTGGGAAAAATGTATGGTAAGACATGAAAGCAAGATTTTAGGAAATAATTATGTAGGATTTTTTAGAATAATTTTTGTTTCCTAGATCATGTTTTTCTTGTATAAGAGATTGCTACTGTTCATAAAATGTTGTAATCTACTAATTGCTTACTAAGCCTTTTCAAGCTATTTGGATGTGCAAGTGTTTCAGAGAGAGAAAGCTGCCCGACTAAATATTGCTCAGTGCAGGAAGTGAAAAATGTCTAGCCAGAGAGTCCAAAGCCAAGACAGTAAGCTTAAAAATCATGGCAGAAACTTGATTCTAACCAGATAAAATGCTTCTTGAATCCTCCTATAAACTAAGCCCCAAGGGTGCAAACTACATTTTTATGAGATGGTTCCCCAAACACCGGTTTTGTAACTGCATATAACCTGAATGTGCGTTTCCACAGATTTTCTGTAGCAATTTGTATAAGACTTATTGTATCACACAGACACAATACTAAAAATAACAGTTTAGTTAAAAAATACTCACTGGGCAACAAAAGACAAGGGACCTGTGGGAAATCCTATTTATTTGCATTTGGTGTCTGCATTTCTTGCTGTAAATGTTTAATACATGCCTCCTGTTTCAGACTGCACGAGCCCTTAATTTGGGTTATCCAGCACCATCTGCAGTCAACAGGCTACAAAAAGAGGATAGGCAATGCTCTGGCTGTTGTAATAGCTAAATCAATTTTTTGGTGTCATTTATATGCATACATTACATAGGTGCATAAAATTAGGCATCAGATTCTCTGCCAGCAGAATTTACCAATAGGTAGTTGTGGACCATTGGGGGCTACCATGTGTCAGAAAGCTGTCCATGGAAAAAGCTATTGAACAAACCAAACCAACAGCAAGAAACACTCTCACTTCCCCAGGCAAGCAAATAAATACCCCGTTGGTTAGCTTTGGGTCACCTATCCTGTCTGCTTCTCCTGACAGGTGCGACCTCTCTATGCTTTTCTGTTTCTGACCCTCCAACAGGGCAAATAACAAAGTTAGCTGGCCTTGGGTGTTACAGCAATAAGAATAAGAAAGAGCCTCTCTGCATACCATTCCTTAGTATTAACTATAAACATAAGGCATTATCAATCCAGCCCAAACCATGACAAAAGGCTAGAAGTTGAAAGTGACTCCATTTATTGTTTGTTTTAAATGAAAATCATGGAGGAATTGCTGTACAGAGCAGCGCAGGGTCATGGGTAGTTTACTTAAAACTCGAAAACTGAGTTACATGAATTAATAACACTGACAGGTATTACTGCAGAGTGCTGAATGTCATGTTGGTACCTGAACCAGCAAAAGGTGAGCACAGGTTTTTGTTCATCTGATCTGGTATATGTACCTGATATTGGCTTTAAAAGAAAGCCAGTACTTTGTTTAAAGCAACAAAACGTCTCGACTCTGGCATGGAAATGAGAGGAGAATGACAACATGGAGGTTCACAAAGCATCTAAGTACTGAGAATTTTGTTGGGAATTTTTGTAAATTGTCTCATGGACACTGTGGAGGTGTTTGCAGGAGACAGAAATGAAAAAATATTTTCAATACTTTGGAGACCAAAACACCCAAAGAAATCTCCCTGTCCTCTCACAATTAATTTAAAGATAATCAGCAAAAACTCCAAGCCAAGAAATAATTAAGCAGAGATAGAAATCTCTTACAGAAATGATTCTGCCAGAAATATATTTGTTGTAATATCCCACTAGCGGCCAGTAAAGGAAATGGAAAGCAAAAGTCATGCCAAGATTACATATTCACAGCTCTGCCTACTCTGTTCTCAGTGCCCAAAAGCATGTAGGCCTGAAAAAACATAATTTTTAACATTAAACTAACTCTTGTCATGTGGAAGTGGAAGATGAGCTAGATCTAAGATAAATATAGCCCTTCTGCTACAGAAAAGAAAGTTGGATTCTAAAGATCCGACACACTTGTAGGGCAGGCAGCAAGAAATCCATGCTGCTGCTAAAAGGACTGACCCTTAGCATATTCCTAGCGGTTTAGGTGCTTAGTTGTCCCAGAAAAAACAGATAAAGCAGGGAGCAAGCTGTGTGAAACAGTGCTACCGCTGCAATGCACACCAGTTGTTAAAACTGAAAACCAGCATGTGATTTTTGGCTTGCCAAGGGCAGGGGAAGGCACAGCCAAGGAGAGGGTATCCCAGGTAGGTCTGAGATTTCCACAAGACATGGCATCTCCTCCTGCCAGTGGTCAGTCTGGTATAAGAACCAAAGCCTCTGCAGTGAGAACTATAGTGTAATGGTGGCTTAGGTGAGTGGCCCAGCACACCTGCAAGTGTGTAGGAACTGCCTGTAGTAATATCCAAGAGCGAAGTTTGTTTCCTCACCACACCATCAGGGCTCTGAATGAGCTATTACTGTCTATCAGGCAACTATGTATTTATTTAGGCATTTTTTTAAAAATTGATTTTTGATCCAGTACATGGTAAGAGCTCCTAAGGAACCAGCTATGTAAATCCTTCCTTAGCTGTATAAATACTCTTTTTATTCTCTCTGTAGTTATCTTTCATGTGATGGCACGGAGGATGAATGATGATTAGCTGGAATCAGTGCTCGGCAAAGAGGGAGAACAGGGAAATGGATTCTATTTCATAAATTTTCTTATGAGACTGTAGTAATTAAACACTTTGCAAGCGGGGTAATAACCAGTAGCCTTTATTCATCATGGTATTTATCCTGGCTCTGCCATTCAGGTTGGCCCAGTCGTATCACCTCCATTTCCTCATCTATACAATGGGAATAAAAGTATTGACCTTCTTAATAACATCTCTCTGAGACGGAGAGAGAGCAAATGCTCTGTAAGATCTGCATAATTATTGTTAACTTCGAGCTGTGAGCCATTCCCTTGGAGTCGATGGGACTGCTCACATGTGGGGTTAGTTACAGTACTGGGAGACACTGATGGCTGCAAATCATGGAAAACTGACTTTCTGATGGATCATAAGTCTGCTTCTGGAGAGTTGTTTTTGCTTTCCATATGGGCTGGGACTTTCAGTGATGCTTTAACAAGTTATATGCCTGGGAGCTGGATGCCTAACTCCTTCGGGCTCTTTTGAAAGTCCTCGCAAGAAAGCAGGGGGTTGCTGTTAGAAATTACAAACAAGCATGTACAAAAAAACAATGAAGTAGAAATTGTAGAAGGAGGGGGAAGGGTCTTAAGTTAATTTGGAAAGGGAAACTTTACTGGGAAATGAACATGAAAATCGAAAAAAAGCACTGACAGTTGAGAAGAAATTCTGGTTTTGCTATTCTAATGCGAGTATAAACATTTTACGGGAAAACGGACACTGCTGGCTGGGGTGAATTCTGAAGTACAAAGTGCATGGGAAAACTCATGGTTCTTTTTTTCTTAATTGAGTCTGTCTTAAAATCCTATTTGGATGGACTGAAATACCAAAATAAGTAGCCTGATTTTTAACACTGCTCTGAGCAATCTCTGTTAAAACAAGTGACTGTAGCCACCTACTTTTGAAAACCTCAGCTACTGCTTTTTACTGATGCCACTTGCTTTCTTTTCGTTATGTCAGTACCAGAGAATCATCTCACTTGAGGCATGATTTCTCTTCCATTTTAAGTGGGTAATATCCATATGCAAATTTTCTAGAAAGGTCTCTTGGCAAATGCAGGGGAAAAAAAAAAAAACAACAGCAAAACTTCTTAGCAACAGCTGGGAAGAACATCAAGAAGGAATCTTTTTTTTCTCAGCCTTGGAAACGTGTTGGCATTCACATCTCTGCTCAGCGCTCTGCTTGAACTGTGTGCTTATTAATGCTCTTAGAGTCCAGACAAACTGCACCGATTCAATATATATGCTTGTCCCACATGCTTTGTTGTTATTTTGAGACAAAAGTCTCCTTAGGTGCATGCTACAGTACTGATCCAAAGCTCAGGAAAGCTAGTCCTTGCTGACGACTGCACGTCTTTACTTACACCCTTTTCCCTCAAAGTCCCTAAATCCCTGTGCTGTGTGCCTCTTATACAGGCATTGAACTGATCCAGAATGTCTTTGTGCTTATATTTCAAGTGCTTGCTACCTGTGTGTGGTCTGGGCAAGGAAGAAGTCCCGTGGCTTTTTTTGGGAACTGTTGCAAACAATAGTTTGCAAGTAGAATGACATGCAGGCATGGGATACCCTGTTCTTTATTTGCTTTTAACATCAGTATGGTGCAGGGACATTCAGGGGGTTATCACTAGGATCGGGCTGAAATGAGGACAACCATGGCAGGATTTTTTTCAGCCTGAAATATGAAAAGCCTGTTCCTCTTTTAAGCAGAAAAGCCCAGGAAAATGGCCCTTGTAATTACTGGAAATCGGCAATCTGTCTGCTGTCATTCAATTTAACCCATGCAAACTTGCCATGTGCAATGGATTCACTCAGTGGGTGTGATTTCAGAGAAGGAATAGTCCATCTGGTTTATCCAAATGCTGCTTTAAAGGAAGATGACTGACAGTTTTTTTGAGACCCAGAGTGCAGCAGACTGCCTGGAAGCTGGTTACTTGCCAGCTTGGTTACAAAAGATCTCTATATTAAGCATGCTGTCAAAGTAATAGTAGCTGATAGTATTAGCAGAAGCAGGCAAGTAGGCAGTGGGAGCGTTGTGGCAGAGCAGGTAAGCCAGAGCTCAGCAAACTGTAATGTGAGATGACTCACATACATGGAAGAAGAAAGGCTCACATCTTTGGCTGGACAGTGATTTTTGTAAATAACTCTAATTTGTAAAACCTGCAGTAGAGTTTGAGAATGTGCCTTACAGCAAAAGAGATTCAAAGGGGTCACAAAAATGAAGAGTAATCATAAGTACAACTGCATCCTCATTTCCTCTCCTGAGTATGGTTCTTCTGTTCTGATCTAGCTGTTCCGGCATTATGTTTCAGAATAATTAAAAGACAATTGGACCTATTTCTCTTATTCAAAGTTCCCAAAGCTGCTGCTAAATATGTTGTCTTGCATATTTGTCTGCTTAATTTGTGCCTAGAGATGCTTTCTCTTTATTTTTCTTTCCCTCTTTGAGATTTCAGATTACTGGTCTGGAGAAAATGGGCAGTTTGCCTTTACATTATATGAATAGCAGAATAGGATCCCGTCACAGATGAAAGTACTATATTTATGACTCATTATAATCCATTCATTGCTTCACAGACCCAGAGGCCTCCAGGGAGTGCCACAAACCCACATAATTTTCCCAAATGCTACATTTTGCTTTTGGATCTTTGGTTTAGCTGACAGATATGAAAAAGGAAGAAAAAAGTGCAGGAAGGCAGACAGTCTGTGCGACTCTGCCTGTACAGATGCTGAGCAATGATACCAGCAATTTCATTTCAGACCCACTCCATCGTGCTGCTGCTCCCTGTTCCCTCTGATGCTGTAGCAACCACGAGGGGCAGGGGTGAGCTTCAGGAGCTTGCAGAGATTTGCATGCCTTAAATGACAGCAGGCCCATTGCAGTAGGTGAGTGTTGGCACAAAACATCTCTGTTGTGCTGGAGCAGGCTAACAGAGGGGCTTTAAGGGTCTTTACGCATCAGGATGTCATCCAGAGAGACCTGGACAGGCTTGAGAAGTGAGCCTGTACAAACCTCATGAGGTTCAACAAGGTAAAGTGCAGGGTCTTGCACCTAGGCAGGGACACCCCCAGTATCGATACAGGCTGGGAGATGAAGAGATTGAGAGCAGCCCTGCCAAGAAGGATATGAGGGTACTGGTGGATGAAAAGCTGGACATGAGCCAGCGATGTGCACTCACAGCCCAGAAAGCCAACCATATCCTGGGCTGCATCAACAGAAGCATGGCCAGCAGGTCGAGGGAGGTGATTCTGCTCTCATAAGACCCCACCTGGAGTACTGCGTCCGGCTCTGGAGGCCCCTGCATAAGAAGGACATGGACCTGTTGGAGCGGGTCCAGAGGAAGGTCATGAAGATGATCAGAGGGCTACAGCACCCCTCCTGTATAAGGAAAGGCTGAGAGAGTTGGGGTTGTTCAGCCTGGAGAAGAGAAGGCTCCAGCGAGACCTTATAGCAGCCTTCCAGTACCTGAAGGGGGCTTATCAGAAAGATGGGGACAAACTTTTTAGCAGGGACTGTTGTGATAAGACAAGGGGTAATGCTTTTAAATTAAAACAGTCAGGCTAGATATAAAGAAGAAATTTTTTACAATGAGGATGGTGAAACACTGGAATGGGTTGCTGAGACAGGATGTTCCACCCCCGGAAACGTCCAAGGTCAGGATGTACGGGGCTCTGAGCAACTCGATCTAGTTAAAGATGTCCCTGTGCATTGCAGGGGGGTTGGATTAGATGACCTTTGAAGGTCCCTTCCAACCCAAACTATTCTACGCTTCTGTGATCTTGCTGCAGAAAGGAGCTCAAAGTCCTATGCAGGAAAGCTACTGCGCTACCTTTTCACTACGATGTCTGTCAGTACTTGGAATTGCCTAAAAATGCAACTTCTGGTATTTATGCCTGCAAGTGCCCCAAAATGCACTGATCTGGTATTACTGAGAAGATTTCTTGGATAGAGAAATTAATAGTTCTCAGACAGGTGCTATCAAATCTTTATGCAGACAGAGTGTTTTGGGCAATGGTGACACCGAGCAGGTGCTTTGGATGTGCCTTGCACATAAGCTGATTGCCACTTTAGTCAACAGTTTTCTGATTGTTGTGCTCAGCTGGTGTGTTGGTGTGATGTCTGCATAGTAGTGTTGAGACTGTCTGAGTAGGCCAGCGTTTGTGGTAGCGTGGTAGAGCAGGGCTGGCTTTGAGGGTCACTTGTGTCTGAAAGCTCTTTTCTGGCTTGGTTTTACAGAATCAATGCTCTGTCCAGAGCTGTCCATTTCTAAGTGGAAATCTGGCTACGCTGATGCCAGCCCTACTCTGTCAGTAACCACTGAATGCCTTCATCTGAGGGAACGTAATTGCGGATGATTGCAAGTGGGAGTGTGGGGATCTCTGTTAACCAGAGATGGCTTCATTGGGGTCAGAGTGTCACTTCAAGGAGAACAGAGGTAGCAAGGTGCAAAAGGCCAAAGTCAGGCCTTTGGGGAGATAAACATAGGTTGGTGTAAATAAGTGAGGGGTTCAGATTTTTCACTTCAACGTACAAAATCTGTTTCTTCTCTTTTCTAACATGATTTGCAATCCCATTGCCTGATTTTGTATGGAGTCTGAGGAATTCCTTGTAGTATCTTCTTTGTCTGGTGCCTTCCACAGTTATTGTTCCTGCTTCATGATGCCTCTTCTCCTTTTCCCTCCAAACCTTGTTTTTTCTAGCCAAGAGGAGACAGTGAGTCATTTCTGATGACTTTGTGCACCTCTTAATTTTCTGCTGTTGCTTAATGGAGCACTTCACAGAAATATGCTCCGTTTCATTCTTGCACCACTCTGAAATACTCTCAGAATATGTGTGATTATTAGGGCAAAGAAGAGGAAAATATTATAACTCTTTCTCTAGGAAGTTCATTGCAAAGTAGCAGAGATTCTGTGTCTGCCACAAAGCAAAGGTTGTATGGGGCACCCAGGCAGTGCTCTGCTGTCTTGGGTAGAGTGGCTCTGCAGCAGGGATGCAAGAGCACTGTTTACCCTAGTCTCACTGGGGAGGGATTGCCCTTAAACCTGGCAGCTTTGAGAGCAGATCAGGTCTTGCAATGGCAATTCAAACTCTGGCTCCACAGGTTTCCCTGGAAAGTCACCTGCTGAGACTTTAAAGAAATGTCTTAATATGATTGATTTTATCTAGGTAAAATTTGATTTAGAGACCTATTCAGGAATTCAGGACACTTATGCACTGAGTAAGTATGGATTTAATGGCTTAATTTAAAGCATCCAAGTTTTAAAACATTAGACTTGGGGTAGTAATGTTTCGCGCGAATATTCAGAAGTGCTTAAAATCAATCAGGACCCATCCCTTTGCTCTGCAGGCTAGCTAGAACACAGCATTGCCCGTATGCATGCAAATACTGCATATGGTATTTGCCTGTAATCAGAATAGAAAGTAATAATGATAGCTGAGCTATGACAGTGATGTAGTTCTGGCTGATACTTTGACAAGTACGTTTGTATGTAGAAATCATGGATGCCTCTCTGAAATGCTGCTTCCTCTGGGGAAACACAACTGCAGTAACATTTATGGTGAATGAGGCTGTTGAATCAAAGAATCCTCGTCCTAACCTTTTCCACTTGGCCAGCTTTATGCATTGTGGTCACTATATAGGAAAGCTTTTAGATGTATGCTTAACCAGACATCTTCAGTGAGTGCACACTGAAGTTCCTTTCATGAACTCCACAGTTCTCATAAAAGTGAAAGCATGTAGATATGTATTTGTGTGCTTGAGTTTTGAAAGCAACTGTCCATTACATTTTAATCCTACTTAAATTGTGAGCAGAAAAGCTTCCAAGTAGCATGGCTACCCAAGTTCTTACTTGCCCTTTTGATGCTTCAGTTACTACAGAGGTACTCAGACCTCCTACTGTAGCATTTGCAATTGGATAGAAATAGTATATAAAATTTTGACTAGTATAGAAACACATAATATATGTTAACTAAGACTTCCTGGGTAGGTGGCATAATATCTAAATATTTGCAAGAGGAATTTTTACAAGTGACAGTCAATAATGTCCCTGCAGTGCTGTTATCCTGCCTTTCAAAAACATGGCTAGGCAAAAAAAAAATCTCTGATTAAAAAAAAAAAATAAAATTCCCCAATTGGTATTTCTCTTAATTTTGAAAGATTTTATTTAAAGTATATTAATATACTTTTCTTAGGCTAAATGCTAAGACATGGTTAATAACAGTTACACTTAACTGAACAATCCTGAGAAATTAACCTGAAAAATATGGACATTTTCTTTACTTGGACAGGTTTGGAATTACGCAATTTTGTGAGGTGCTGAGGGCTAGAGTTTCTCGAAATTTCTTGAAATGTTGGAACAGGATGCGCAGGGAAGTGGTGGAGTCACCATCCCTGGAGGTATTTAAAAGATGGGTAGACATGGTGCTTAGGGACATGGTTTAGTGGTGGTTTTGGCAGTGTTAGGTTAATGGTTGGACTCGATGATCTTAAAGGTCCCTTCCAATCCAGACGATTCTATGCTTATATGAAAGGAGCAGTGCAAAACAAACCATAGTCACTGTTGATTCCCTGTATTAATAGGGGTTAGCTGTCATTGTTTCAAACATTAATTACTGCTTTTAAGCACAACCTTAAACCTACATACTACAGACAATTTCTTCCAGAGAAAACCCTTCCTGCATAAAATAGGCTTATATGAGATGACCAACATTATCCGTTAAGTCATGGTGAATCAAATAATTGGATCCAGCGAAACCACAGAAAAAAATACAGAGTTTTTAAAATTTGGAACTCTGTTTTGACTGTTTTGGGAATAAAACATTAAGTGCAACTTCAGCAAGAATTGAAAGCTTTCAGCCCTCGATAAAGAAGCCCAGTTCCTTGCAGGGCTGAGACTTCAGGTAGTACCACTGCGAGAGTAGATTCGGAGGGGTCTGCAAGAAGCAGATTGCTTTTGTGCTAGCAGAAGAAACGTGTATGGATCCTTGTGAAGATTGACTTCTCAGCTCTGTCCCCTGTATCTTTTCTGTTGTATGCTAAGCATGTAGTTATATGTATACAGCTTCTTTCTCTTTGAGCACTAACTTGAGTCTCCCACCTCCCTGTCCAGCTGATTCCAACAACTGCAGGAAAACAGTATCTTTGAGATGTCCATCTTTCTGCCAAATGTAATTAAGTTTGATCAAAAAGTTCAGAAGTTTTGATGGACGATTAGAAGACAGAAACAAAGAGAGCATGCCTCCATTTTCTTTAGGAAAGCACAGTATTCCCAACTAGAGAGAATTACTGCCTCTTAAAAGCAATCTGGTTTTATAAACACATTGCTGAAGTTTGCCTAAAAACTAAGCTATCCTTAGAAAATGAGATTCTGCGTTGGCATATGCCAACATATTTCTGATGAGCTCGGCTAACTGACTACCCTTCTGGAGTTATTTATTTAGCCCTTTTCAAATTATTTAGATTTTTAATTAGAAGCTCGATGGCATTGAGTTTTGGCAACTTGATAGCAGAAGTAACTGCATCTTCTTTAAGGAAACAGCTTTCCAATTGACATAACCCTGTGTGAGAGGGAGGGGGGAGGAGGTGGGAACAGCCTTTCCCATAGTATCCCAGGAAGAAAACAACTTCATGGATTAGGAGCTTAATTAGGACTGAAATCCTTAGCAATAAGTGGGGAACAAATATAGTTAATTTGATTAAGCCTCAGAGTGAACGAGTTGCACACTGCATTGATTACTTTAAAGCAAATAACAAAGGCAAGGCTGTTTACTTTATGGTACTATTACTGCAAATGAAATCAGTATCAAGCAGGTTGCTGGGGAGTGTAGCTAAGACAACCTCATAACCTCATCTGCTGATAAATGAATCTTTGGCTAATCAGTAGACTCAGCATGAAGGCTACTCCAGCAGACTGCGAGTGAGTCACAGCAAGACAGGTACCCTCCTAAACAAGAAGGCTAAGACATAAACAGGCCCTGGATATGCAGTAAAGGTCAAGCAGTCTTTGTGTTTGAAAGCATTCTTCAAAAAATACAAGTGCTATCTCGAGGAGGGCAAGAAGGAATGATATTGATTACACCCAATGCAAGAGAGCAATTTGTAGGGCTTCTTAGGGGAATTTACATCAACAGATGGACTCCAGAATAACCTACTTAAAACAAAATCCTGGGAGTGCTGCTGCTGACATGAGAAGGGGAGGTGATTTCATTGAGCAGTGGGAGAACCGGAGAGCAATCTCTCTGAGGGTTCATCACAATACCAGTTCTCTCCTACAACTCACTGTGGTCCTCTGTCGGGCTGGCTGGCTAGAGATGTCTTGGAGTGCCATTACCTCTGCAGGTGACGTTACCCAGAAGAGAAAGCAGGGCAGTTCTTCCCCTTCCTCTGCTCTGTGCTAACATGCTGAGTGTGTACGTATTCAGTGAAAGAGAAACCAGCGCGCTCGTTTGCTTAAAGTTTACATTGATCAGATGCTATGCTGAGAGTAGTCCATAGGAAGAGTGAAAGGAGCACTTCTCCTAAGCTCCTTTTGCTGGAGTGGGTACTTCAGTATAGAATGGTGGTCTTTAACACACCGTGTTGGCTTTTAATTAGCACTAAGTGGACTCTAACTGCACAGTGTTCCCTGAGGAGGTAAGCACTGCTTGCAAAGCTTATGGGTGTGCGCGTGTGAACAGTCCCCGTAGACCCTTCCACACCTGGTATTAGCACAGGAGAAATAGCTGTCCTCCCACCCACTATAGATAATTGTATTGCTCCTGCATCTCTGAAAGTATGATAGTTGACTGCTTGAAATTTGGAGACGGGAATTCTTCAAAAGCCCCTGCATCTGTTCTCAGTCCAAGCAAGCACTCTCAAGAGGCCAACTTCCCATAGGCCATCATGCATAATGTGGATGAAACCTCTTGAATTATTGATCTTGCAGAGGCATATAATTGTAGCTTACACAGTGTGTTTACTCTCAGTGCTTTGATTTATCAGATCTTATAATAATGTTCTCACTTTTGGCGCTCGTAAAATGCAACTGGCTTGCAGTTTAATAAATATTGACTTCTAGCCATTTGCTGCTTTGTGATTATTCCTCCTAAAGAACAAACTGATTGCTTCCTTCATTCAGCTCCACTGCAAATGGTGCAGGAATGGAACACTTTTAATATTGCATTTTCCCACCAGGGGAAGACATGTCTCAGCAGTGCCCTTCCCATGCTTTCAAGATCAGGGCACTGTTTCTCTAGCTGATGGGCACTTGAAGATATTTGTGGTCACCCTAAGGGTCAGCAGGCATGTCTGCTCCCTGGAGAGATCCCTGTTTCCCAGCCCTATTTTTGTGCTGTTCACCACTTTTAACAAATTAAGCCATTCTCTATTGCTCTGATTAGAATGAGGAGAATCCCTGGTAGATCTTGTGTTCGGCCCTCTTCTCACTGAATTGTTGGTGTGTGCGGGACAATGGGCTAGAGCTGCCTGGGGCACTCCTGACAGAGGGGAGGAGAGTCCGAGTAGGTATTTGCTTTAGGCAAGATATGTAATCCAGCCTCTTCTTCCAGCAGCTGGATAGCCCTTTACTGCTATTGCCATAATGATGTTGCAACATATCTTGAAGAACATTTTAGATCATGCCATGTCTCTAACCTGAGTTGCCCATTTTCCAATTTGCATCATTGCAGTTTATCTTCGTTATGTGTTATCATATATCCACACTCCTTCTATGACTGACAATAATCATAATGCTAAACTGAATACACCCTGGAAGTATGTAGCAATTGACAGTCACGACATCTTTCCAAGAATGCCAAATGCTCATGTTTTGGATATAAAACCAAGAGGATAATGAGTTTTTATCATTTGAGGGGCTCCTGCTGTCCTAGAGGCTTTCTCCTAGGTTGGAGACTCTTTGTGTTAGGTGGAATACACACAGTGGGAGCTTGTCAGTCACGCTGCTTGCAGCTCAACGAACTAGAGAGCAGGGGTGGGAAAAAAACCCACAGATGATATCCTAGATTCACAGCCTGATTAAATTACTTTCCCTTGGCTCCCGCAGCAGGTCCGTGGCAGATCCATACAATGAATCTACATTTCTTGGTCATCAGTCCTGTATTATGACCCACAAGCTCACCTGGCCACACCTGTCAGCACAGGGATTGGAGTGAAGGCTAACAATTGTAGCCAAGCAGCAGAATTGCAAAATGTTATGGGCTGCATTTGCAATGCTACCAGCGTTGAGTTCCCTGGCCGTCTTCCTGTTAATTAACAGTAATACCAGAGCAGTCAGTTCAGGAAAAAAATTAGTTGTTCTGCCCTCTTTGTGGAGCATCCTCTGTCTGTTTTGTTGGTAGATTCTACAAGACTGCTCTTTGGATTTGATTATATTTTGAAATTAGTTTTATTTAATTTAATTTCTCTAATGAAGAGATATAAATTAGAAAAGATGAAAATAAAACATTAGCTATTTTTTTCTAATTGGATTTATTTTTGTGTTTAATCATGTATTTCCTTCCTCTTTGCCCACTGCTGAAAAGTACATGCATTCATCCCAGAAAATATCAAGCCAGGTCCTCTCTTATTAGTGGAGTTTGCTTTACACCAGGTCAGGATTTGTCCTATAACCACATAACCCACTTCTTGTTAGCAAATAGCAGTGTGTTTCTTTCATTTTCAGGAATGGTTTGCCAAGCTGTAGCTAGCGAGCACTTTTAGCTGAGTCCTGGTGAGGAAACATTTCCCTGCAGGCATTGCTGGCTCTTGCCCTGACAGTTCCCCAGCAGGCACTCTGTGGGCAGGGTTGGAGCGCTCGGGAGGAATGCGT
The DNA here is from genome assembly GCA_003993805.1 of Himantopus leucocephalus. Classification (NCBI taxonomy): domain Eukaryota; kingdom Metazoa; phylum Chordata; class Aves; order Charadriiformes; family Recurvirostridae; genus Himantopus; species Himantopus leucocephalus. The sequence goes on along the minus strand of RSEF01000004.1, from coordinate 58,139,005 downwards.
GGCAGGAAACCCCAGTGTTACCTCAATATGTCTTATGAGGAGCGGCTGAGGGAACTGGGGCTGTTTA
>RSEF01000004.1:58117479-58138838 GCA_003993805.1 Himantopus leucocephalus | reverse complement strand
CCTTCCAACCTTAACAATTCTATGATTCTATGATTCTATGTCTTCCAGCTTCCTGCTCCCACTTCTGGCTACACGTAGGAAATGGCAAGGCTGGCCTATATGCATTTACATTTTCTCCTGGTGACCTGATTTTCCTTCCTGAGATCTCCTTCTCCTCTTGCTTCCCCCTGGTTAGTGGGAAGAGGATGCTGAGCAGGTGAGAGGCAGCTCTAGGTGCTGAGCTTACCTTCATGTTGTCTCCTGTGGCCCTGCCTACCTCCAGTATGAGGGGTGCTCCATCCAGCTGTGTCTCCCTTGGTGCCAACGTCCTCTTGGATGATAAAATTGTGACCAGTCCTGAGACTTTTTCCTCCTCTTGCATTCTGGCTGTAAATTTGCTGTAATATAGAACATAAGGTATGGAAGCAGACAGACCTTGAAAAGAGGGAAATGAATCTTTGACTGTCACCTGTTTGGGAACCTCCCCTGGTAGCTGTGAAGTTGGTGTCAGTTTCTGTTATTGGTATAACAGGGCTGATGTGTTCTCTCGGCAAACATAGATCTCCACGTCTGCTTTATCCACTAGATGGATGACATAAAGCAGTTTGCTTTGCAGTGAATACTTTATGCCATCTTTAATCTGAAGTGTATTTCTGTAGTCTGCCAAAATACTTTGGTGTGAATTTCTTGTTAGGTCAAATGTATGTTTGGAAGCCTTGATCAGTGCTGCAGAGAAAGATTTGTCTCCACTAGAAAGATTGGTGCAGACAGACATTGATATAATTGTATTAGCAGTCTCATACTTCTCAGCACGTGTGCACAATGTGTAACTGCAGGACAGCTGAGAAACTCGATAGCACAAGGACTGGAGAGAGTAGTTGATTTTATTGTCTGTGTCTGTATCTATCATCTGCCTGCAGTATTTCCAAGATGTGATACCCAACCTCTGTAACTGAGATCTTCAGCACCAGCTAATGGATCCACAAGCTTCCACCCCCAGCAACTGTAATGGGAATGGGGCACTGAGATCTTTTTTAGAATTGCTGCATTTTCCTCTGAGAATTTGGCTGACTCTGTCCATCCACATGGGTGCAATTTCCTTAAGCTGATGCAGTCTTGTAGTTTTATATTATTAAACATTGCCTCAGGAGAATCTCTGAAGGTTAGCTCTGTCATCTCTGGGTCAGTAACTTTTTGCAAATATACCGCATCAAATTAAAGTGGTCTTTCTACGTGATGATCCCTGTTTGTCAGCAAAACAGTAACCTGAACTACAGTGTGTTTCTTCCTTCTTTCCTGGCTGCAGGGTAGTCACTGCCTTTTTTTTTTTTCCTCTGCCTCCAACTTTCATAAGAGATACCAGTTGCATATTAACAGCAAATTCCTTTTTATTGTTTTTTAACAGAGACATCAGCAAGCTTAGAAAATTTTAGGTAGCTTTTTGAAGAGTTATGAAGCAGTACATAGGTGACATGTTATAAACATGAGCATACTAAGCCTTACACATCCCTGGGAGGGTAGGAAGGTAGTCTTACACAGAGGGAAACTGAGGAACAAAGGTGTTAATCAGAATTCATAAAGGATGCCAGTGGCTGGGTTGCCCAGACAGCTTCCTCTTGAATCCCATCCTTCCAACTAAACGACAAAGACCGTATGCCCTCCTTTCTTTCCTCTGGAAAGAGATGTATAGTGCAGAAATTCATTTCACAGAATTGTATGTCCTTAATAAAATTCAGCTCTAGTTATGACCCTGTGAGATGATTAGTGAATTAGAGTTCTTAATTAGCATTTTGCATAATTCATGGCAATTACAACATTCTCATGGATATGATTGTCAAGGTGCAGATGTGCAAACGTGCAGCTATAATTTTCTCATCTAAATAACTCTTTTGGTGAAACCTCTAATTTTTTACAACTCTATTGTGTAAGGGCCATTATTCCTGTTGTTATTTTTAAGGCATTAGAAAATGGATGCGAATCTCACTTCAGCTTCAATCACTGCAACCAACTGTTTTTCAGAAGCTTTAAAAACTGTCATAAAAGTTTGCTCCTGGGTGAGAATTAGGCATTTGAATTGTCTGAAGGACCTATATTACCCGTTTTTTAACATCCCACAGGGAATTGTATTGCAGTTTTTCAGTTACAATAGTAAAACAAAAGCTAAATCCAGTATGTGCGCTAGCCAAGATTTATATGGCTGGATTGTTAATGGAATTGAGCTCCCATTCCTTCTTCAGCTGGAGACAGATTTCAAACTCCTTTGTGCTGTGAAGATCATTTCCTTTTGTCAGAAATGTATAAAGTATTATGTATCTGAGGTTATTAGGACTAGCTTTTTGGGTACAGGAAAATCTGGCAGTTACATAGAGCGAGCGGCAGCTAAATAGAGGAGGAAGATGGTTGTGGCAGAGTTAGGACCCCCTGACTTTCCAAAATACAGTCCTTCAGAAATCAAACGCAATGGCACAGAAATCAATGAGCCAGATGATCAAAATACAGTTGCACCCAACTCAACACTTCCAGGTACAGCTCATATTTAAAGAAAAATTACTGAGTTCCAACTGACAAATTTGAATTTCTACTTCCTTCATTAAGTGCCTACACAGATGGTATTAAATGTAATTAATTTTACTTTCATAATTATAATCTAATATGTAAATCCATTTATAGTATTCCATTCTATTAAAGGTACAAATCAAAATGATAATTTCTAAACAAAAGTTATGAATTTCCTTAAATGAAAGGCATTTGTAATTTCCCATGAGAAATTTTAATCACTTTCGGATTTGTAGTCACAAAACACGTAGGAGTTTCATGCAGTCAAGATCTGATGGAGGGAAACCGCAATCCTTATATTCTTATTAGAGGCAAATGGCACTCAGAAGAACCCGGACCTATATGTTTGGATATACGTTGTTTTTAGTAACTGATCTCTCATTTCAGCATCCCGCAAAGGGACTAGCTTGCAGAAGCTTACCAGTAATTTCTACCAGGAGTTCTTATCCAGATAAGGATTACTGTCCTTTCTGGCCCTCCTCCCCCTATTGAATTTGAAGGTAAAGCTGTTGCCCTGATCATTTGGAGCTTGATGGCTCCCTTATGGTAGGACTTTCTTACCCCATTTATATTGTCCCCCGGAAATTACTATGTAAATTATATATATTGTATAATATATAGAAAGAGTATTGTGTAATATATATATCTATTTATTAGATAAATTATATCTTGTCTGTGACTTAGGTCCCTGTCTTTCCGTACTCAGATTCCACAAAGCAGTGGTACCGAAACGAAGAATCAGATCCAAAAAATGTAATTCCTCGCTCTTTCCAAGTGAAATGTTGAAGAAGCTTCTTCAGCAGATTTATTCCCTTCCTTTGTCTCTGTAATTCTTTTCTTAGTCCTAACGCAATATGTGAACGTGCATGTCACTGTCCATGTATATATCTGTTTGCTAGTTTGTGAATTCTTAGTATCCCTACCCAATATACTTATATTAGAAAAATCTTTTCATGGATCTTAAGCATGTATCTTTTACATTGTTGACCACTGAAATTAGTGGGAATAAAAAAAACCTCAAATAACACCAAAAAACCCCCAGTGAAATTAAGCACTTTGTTCCCCAGCATAAGAGGAAAAATGAGTGTGAATTACCCACCTTGGAGGAGAGTTAGAGGACACAGGAAGCCAGCTTTTGTCCCAGTGAACACGATGGCAGTTTTGCCTCTGGCTAGAAATAAGAAAACAGTCAAACAAAACTTCTTTTCTTTATGTCTTTTTTTTTTTTTTTCTGACAGTAATACCTTGTTCATGTTAGCCAAATGCNCCAAATGCATTTATGAATTTAGGTCAAATAGTTTCAGCCGAGGAAGGATAAGCTTGATAAGAATTTGGGAAAACCTTGAAATACTTCAGGTTTGCTTATCTGAATGACATTTCACCTAAGTTCATTTCTAACTTTTAAAGGGAAAAAAAGACCTTCTCCCATAGAGGAGAGGTTTCTATTTTCAACTAAGTGAAATATTTTGACAAATCAAAAGTGTATTGTATTTTCTCCCCAAATGTGGGGAGGCGAATCAGAAGAGAAAGGGGAATAGGTTTCTGTTGAAGACAAATGTTACAGTTTTGGTTTTTTCAGACAGAGAACTAATTCTCTCACTTCAATACTTACTGCAGGAGTGGGCCAGACATATATAGCCATGGAAAAAGTATTTGAAACACTAAATTATACAGTAATTTGATGCAGTTTCTGTCTGTAACCTTGAAAAATCTTATCACAAGCAAGCAGTTAAAAAATAAATAAATAAGTGATGGCTTCCCACTAAAATCTGCCACTCGGGATTGATCAGAGCAGCCTGCTGGCTTGCTTCAGTTACTGCTCAAGTTCTCTCTGAGCTGAAATGCACTGGGGGAAATTTTTAGTGTCACAGGGGACAGTGGAGTATCCAGTTCACATGCATGGCAAATGGGAGCCTGGGGGCTGATCTGATCCCCCTTGAAATTAAACACCTCTCGACCTAGCTCTTCTTCAATTAGCAGACTAGCGTGCCAAGGTGGTCTTTTGTCTATATGGCCAGATCCTGAGAAGTCCTGGCTTTATCCACCCGAAGGCTCAGAACTGTGCCCCCCTCAGCATGTTCCTCATGGGAGTGTCTCTACTCTGTGGCTTTCTGAGATTGTAGGAATCCTGACTGCCGCTAGGATATAATCGTGTGACCATGAAATACATCTCTTGAAACCTCTGGCTCATGAAAATAACACTATTCTTTTCCATGCTGAAATAACACGTATCTGAGGACAGTGTGTGTGACAAGTTTTCACCTGATGTATTCCTCAGCTGGAGTAAGAAACTATAGCACTGAGCTCGCTTTAATTTTATTTATAGTATTGCAGATTTTGGTCTCCTGTGCTGTAAGTGTTCAGTTTGCTATACGTTAGCGGAGCGGTTTGTGGCCACTGGCGTGTATGGGTGGCAAAGGTAGGATGTAGCATTTCGGATGCAGCGTCTTTTCATAGTTTCTTCCACTTATGTGATGACAGTTTGATGACCTTGGAAGTCCCTCCAGTTTAGTGATCCCAAAATTCTGGTTTCCTTCCAAAATTGCCAATGCATCAAACTCTCTTTGTCAAATTAATTTCAGAAGCTGCAATTCAAATGAAGGCTACTCAACTGAGTAATTTGACCTTCAAGATCTGATAAGGATACACCTGGTTTTTGCCTATCTTTGCCACTGTAGAAAGAGCCAAGAGATCAATTATGAGAGCAAGGATTCAGACGCTATTTAACCCAAGTTTTGAATGCATTGGCATCCAGTGCTTGTTTGCCAGAGACCCTGTCAATCCCTCCGTGCCGGTCGTCTGGAGATCTTTGCTCAGGTGTGTTTCTCTCAAGGCAGAAAATAAAGAAAAGGCTGACAGTGATGAAATGCAGAGTGTGTCTATATGGAACAGCTGAATGGCAGAGCAAGATACATGTCTGCTGTTACTTAGGGTGATGGGGGAGTAAACAAATGGGTAAGGTAGCAGAGCCAGGTGAAGGACATGTTGAACATAGGTGGAAGCATGATCGGCAGACATGACAACAAACCGACGAGCAGAAGGATAGTGGATTGGAAAAGAAATGACAAAGGGTGGAAATAAGCAAGAAGCTACAGAGAGTTAATTTTACGTCTACCAGGAGCACTTCATAAGTAGTGTAAATTTTATTGACCTGTCCACGAATCTTAAAGCAGCTCTCAATTTTCATACTTCTAAGGTGTTGAGATCATTGGGCTTGACCTCTCGGGCGGTACAGACTATTGAATTTTACCCTGTGATTATTGCATCAAGTTTTATGCTTCTATCTCCTAGCTTCAGAAGTAAACTTGTTTTCAAAGCCTCCCCTTAGAGGCAACATGTTCAATTCACCAGTCCCCTTTGAACCATCTCCTGTATTGCTTTTCTCTCCGCAGGCTTTGCGCAGGCAAGACAGAGTGTTGGGGACAAAATCAGAGGCTGGGGAGAGTGAAGCAAAAGCTGAAGATGGTTTGATCAGTGCAAGCCTGTTAACTGGACAGGGTGAGAGCATGCTTTGGCAGTATAAGACATGAGTAAAACTGCATCTATGCTGTGCTAGAGTGTGTGGATGTATCAGCATAATTACAGCAGGTTTACAGCACAGGCAATGTTATTTTAATGTTTTCAGTACTGTTTTATTCATTTTGCAGTCGATCTGCTAAGGGAAGACTTTCCAGGTGCAGCTGGGTAAGTAGGTATGTCTGGTTGCAAAGCCAACATATGAAAGCCTCACTTTCTGTACCTGTTTTGGTTGTTCTGATACTGCCAGCATCCCTCCAGGAGAGCAAGATGGTGATCTGCCCAGTCACTGTGGACATGACTGCATAAGGAGTAATAAACCATTTGCCATGGGGAAGAATATTATAGTGCAGCTCTTAGTAAGAAATCTCATTGAAATCTACCTGTCTTATAATCATTTAAGGCCATTTGCATGTCTCTAGCAGTATTTAGTGGGTGTGTAGTTGGGATATGCTTGATTTATTTCATCTTTTCGAGTGTCTCACAGTGGCAGAGAGTGGGACGGGCCCAAATCTGCAAGAATGCATCGACTCCAATGCTGCTGTTACTAAATTTTAGAGGGTGAGTGCCTTCCTTTTTCTGAGTAATGTCTTTCTCTACTAATTACCCTGTGTGGTGCAAGACAGGCATTAGTTAAAACATCTCAATCAAGTTCTAAGGCCTTTTTTGCACTTAAGTGTGGTAAAATGCGTCTTGTGTTAGACCAAAATATTATGGTGGAGTTGCTTATGGAATAAGATGCTACTTCTTGTGGAGACAGCAGGATCTTTGCAGAAGTAATACCTTTACAACACTTCGAGTGGGCAAGATCACTTCACTGCAATTTCCATCTCGTCTTCATTTAATTTGATTCCACTAGCAATTCACTGTAAATAAAGTTCTTTGTGTTTTCTGCAACATAGAAAATAATGTTCATGCAAAGTGAAATGAGAGTTATACATCAGCAAGCTTGGAGTATATTCTTAAAATGGTAGGAGGAGAAAAAGTTGTAAAAGAAGATAAAGAAAAATATATTCTCCATAATTCTGTCAAAAGGGATAGCATCTGTGCTTGCAAAAAAAAAATATGGGAAGCTTTAAAGACTGCTTAAAGTACAAGCAAAGAGAAAACATGAAAACTCTTTCACAACCTAGTATTTGGATAATAAAGGATCCTTCAAGGTTTAATTAAATGTAAAGGATGTGTTCAGTGCTCAAGTTAAAGGCCTGTCAAATATCTTGGAGGAAAGAGGGGTCTGTACTCTGAAAACAGCACACAAAGTTGGAAGGATCTGGTTAGACCAGCAAGCCAGGTCGTGTGTGTGCGCGCGTGTGTGTGTTCAGAGATCACCCAAATAAACAAACTTTATTATGGTCAAGGTGTTTATCATATTCAGTTATTGAGCAGGAGTGGTGTTTTCAGACCTCCAGTAACAGACTGATGTTCTTTTTACATGCAGAGAGCAGGCAGTTGTATGCTAAGGCTCTGAATGTCCAAACACTTAAGTGCACGCTTAACTTTAAGCAGCCACAAAGTCCCACTGAAATTGATGACCTGTACTTTCAAAGGAGATACAGCAGAATAGAAGTCAGCACTTTTGTGAGCAACTTCATGTTATTGTGCCCCACAGTCTTGTAACTGGGCTGAAAAAGCCACCTAAGAAAATGCAGAAAGGCTGAGAATGAGGGCATGTTCCTCCACAGCGCTCTGTGCAAATGGTGCAAGTTCTCCTAAAAGCCCTTTCAATATAACCTGGCCATCTTCTGAGTTGATTTTGTTCTCTTCTATTAAGTCTGTTGATTGGTGATTTTGGTGGGTTTTTTTGTTTTGTTTTGTTGGTTGGTTTTGTTTTGTTTTAAAATCCTTTATTTCCTTTATTAAGTTTTATTTATTGTTTGAAATTATACTTTCAAATGACTAGTTACATGAGAAGGTGCTTTGGGAGCCCAGACCAAGGCCAGGCCAACCATTCTAGATTACTTTCTGAAAGATTCACAGAACATATCCCTGCATACAATCACTATTCAAAAGCATAGGTTGCCCATTCCTGCACAGGTGCTTTGTAAGTACAGGAGGAAATTTTGCAGGAGAATACTATTGCACAATGTGAGGAGCTCATTCTGGAGCAAAGGCGTAGCAGATCTGGTCCTTCCTTTTTGCAAGCACTCCTATTTGCACCTCTGCTTTTATGTCTAGGAATGGACACGCTGGTACAAAATCATGAGCATTACACTGCTGATAGCAAATCTGTGCTTGTACTCAAGTTGTTGCAGCACAAAAAGACATAGGTGCTCCCTCTTCCTTTGGAAAAGTAAGCTGTGCAAGCTCTGATGACAGTAATGAGAAAAAAGCCTTCTAGAAAGCAGGATGGTCTGTATACAAACAAGCATTCCAATATACCTGGGCAGTTCTACACACAATGTACCCTTTCTGAGGGAGGCTACCCTGCTTGTATATAAACACTCAGCCCTCTGTAGCCCCTGTGCTGTACTATTCTTGTTAACCCTTGCATGGATTAACAAAATCCATGGTCCCAGTATACATTTATACATATGGCTCAGTCCTATATCAGATGTGAGGCCCTAATAGATCTGAATATTGTCAGAGCTGAGCATTTTTTTGCAGTGCACTTGTACAATTTGTACTTGAAAGAGGATCCCGGTGTGTATTTGTAATGTGGACATGACTATAAGAATCATTAAGTGTATTTTCACTTTGAAGAAGTACACATATGTCAAAGCCAGAAGTTTCAACTTTATAGCTTTTGTTTTTTTCTTTACAGCTTACCTTCTTGGAAGATTTACAGCACAAGATCCTACTCTCCTTCATGCTTTGGTCATGATTATTTTATTGCGCATGTGTTTCTCTCGCCAGCCTCCAGCCTCGTTGATCAGTACATTAGGGTGAACTCTTCCTCCTCCTCTTCTCAGCAATGCACTCCAGTGCCCTGACCAACATTTGTTATTTATTTAATGAATCTGTGTATCAGGCTGTTCTTTCTGTGGAGGGAAAGGGGCAAAGAGAGCACTGCTAGCAATGGTAGCAGGTTGATTTAGCAGGAAAGCACAGGATTGACTGGAAAGCACTGTATTTTCCACTAGCTGCGTGTTCCAAGAGGGCTGAATGCTGTCCTCTTTCTGCATGGCTGCTAATGCATAAACCAGTGCTGGTATCTTCAGCAACCCTTGAGTGCCACTCAACTTGGCCAGCATGACATCTTTGGCATGTAATTAATTTTGACTGAAAGCTTTGACAAATAGAAACACTGGATTTGTTTGGGTGTCTCTTCAGAGATCTCTTATTTTTGAATGTTGTGAGAGTCAGGTGGATACCAATTTAATGAAAACACTTGTCAAGGCCAAAAGCTGTTTGGATTTAGAGCACAAAGCATCACTCCTGTCCTTCACGCTAAGATACTTGAAGAAACTCAGTGTTCCCTTCGCTTAGTCATTACCGCAATCTACATGAGGTTTGGAAACAAGTGTGTGAGATTAATGTCTTGTGTGGACTCAGGTCATTCTTCTGTGCACTGACCAGAGGGTGGCCCAAGAACAGAGCTCTTAGACACCATTCCTCCAATATTAATCATGTCATTAAGTACTCTGGTGACTATCTGTGTCCAGTGGACAGAAAATAGCGGGAATACACATTATGGTCTGAAAATTATCTATGAAATATGGGCTTGTACCCGTTCCAAGAAATCAAGGCTGTTTTGCAAACTATGATGTGCTGTTTCATGGCTGAACGTGTGACAGACGGTTTACCAGCCTCACCAACCACTTGAGTGAGAGGAGAGAACACGGTAACTCGTGGAGCTGTTAGTACTACTCAGACCATTGTACACACGTGGCTTGCTGGAAGACTGTACTGTCTCTGGTAGCTGTTAGCTATGCTTTTTGCAGGCATAACCGTCCAAATGTTGTCTAGCTGCTAGAAGTTTACGCTGCTGTTAATAAAGGGATTCTCCCCTAGACAAGCATTTGATCTGAGCCAAGAACATTACAGCATGACTACTTTTAGTTTGCTCAGTAAATCAGTGTTTGCTTTTACATCCTACCACTGAACTATTTACACAGACCGTATTCACTGTGGAGCTTTCAGTGCAGAAAATTCTCTCTAACACACGACCAGAGCACTCTTGCTAAATTCCACCAGTCCAGGCTATAAAACCCATTCATCTACTGTTAAAAATATGGCTTTGATGTGCCAGATACCCTCTGGCATTCACAAGCCTCTGATGTGTTGTTATTATTATTTGGAAGAGAGATGGTGAACCCTAATTATGCTTAATCGAGACAACCCAGAAAGACATCAGTGGAGGGGCACGTTTTACCCTAAAGTGCTATTTGAACTCTTTGGAAAATGTTGAATTACCCCTACAGCTATTGCCGATTAACTACTTAATGAAGCATCTGCGACTGCTGGCATGTCCCAGCCATGTCACTGTGATGCTTGAAGGACGATGGAGATTAACTAAAAGATTGATCACGGTGATTTCTTATGTAGCAGCCAATCAAATCTAATAAGGGGCACTTGGAATTGAAACTCGCTTTGGAAAAACATTATTTTGCTATTATATAAACACCTCTATTTAGTCCTACCCTGTTTATATTGCTTGAAAGGTACCTATTCCTGCTTCAGCAATGTTAGCCCTTTACCACATGGACAAAGGGTTTTTATTTACAGCCACTATTTCTGCCTCTTCTTTCTTTTTGCTTCGGTACAAATACAGGGCAACAAGATTAGGTGTGTGAATTTAGCTGCACTATAGGTAGAAATTCCATCCAGATATAAATGCCACATCTGATGCATTAACATATGTAAATATGTAGCCACATATGTCTTTAGACATGTGCAGTTTATATATGTACATATGTATATGACTGTGTACAGAAAGGTATGGTTTAGATGGATGCACATAGAATACATATGTAATATTTTAAGCATGTAAAATCTTAAACTTATTTAAATATTTAGAAGGAAAGCATGCATGCATGGATTTATTTTTGTGATGTATCAAATATTATTTTGCCATAATTCACAGTATTGACCTGAATATTCACAGTACTTTTAGCATTAATTGCTTTCAACGTAACGCTTATTGCACCTGGAAACAGCAGTGTTTAAATCAAGGCAATCTGTCATTTCCAGAAGAGCTGTTCTTGTGTTGAAATTGAGCCTAGCTTATGTAGCAGCTGGACTGTCTGATACAGAGTAAGCTTAAGGTTGTATTGGGCATGGCATTCGCCTAGCAGGAGCGAGGGTGTGTTCCCATCAAACGTCGCTAAGGATTCCTGCACAGGGAGAAGGGGTTGAAGCATTTTCTGCTTTGAGGGTTTCCGCTCTGCCAGGTCTTACCTTAGGATTAAAGATCCCATTTTGTTCCCAAATAAGTGAGAAGGGACAATCACAAAGATGTACTTATAGTGTCTTGTGATCACCTAGGGCTCATGTTGCTTTCAGGAGATCTGGTTTATTCAATGCTCTGCTGCACCTGGTTGAGCAGCACCCCAGCAGTTTCCTGTTACGGATATTCTTTAACCTCCCCCGTAAGGAGAACTGTTAGGAGTATTGACGTGGTGAAAATAGCCAGGGTTTTTTGCTTAGATTATAAATCAGTCATCCTCCTTTTGGTTTCTGTTCTGTTTTAGTCTGATAGGTGTGATATCCTGTGGTAACAATGCATCGAGGACTTCATCTCCAATCAAAATTTCCTGGTCTTCTACAGCACCTTCACTTCTCTGGCAGCAGTCATATGCTGTAGCCTTGGCTGGATGTATTGGGCGTCCATGGCGGGATTCTGCTGGTCTCAGGCTGCAGGGAAGAGCTGAGAATTTCTCCAGCTGTGAGTCACTCTTGAAGCTTAAAAGAGCAATCAGGGCCATTAAGGTTGGGCAGAGATGATCAAAGGTTTTTTGGGTAGAATGTGTCTCATGAGAATCTCATCTGGGACTTGATCTGCCTTGGAGAAAGCAGAATTTCTGCCTTTTACTCACCTGTCATGGTCTCAGCTGGACCAGACAGGGTTTGCTTTTGCTTGAAAGAATGTAATGTACCATGAGTGCTTAGGCAGCAGGGTGGTCTCTGCTGTCTCCTCCTCGTGGATGCTACTGGAGTTGAGGGAAGGGCAGAAATGACAAGACCTAGGTTTCTCTTTAGGAGGCCAGCCCTGGAGGTATGTGGTAACACACCTGGACATCAGTGGATCCCTCAGGGAGAAGTTGGAAAGCAGAGCCTGGTCTTGATATTTTTAAGCACATTAGAAAATTGTTTTCTGAAGACCAATATTTTATTGCTATAGACAGCACTGGCTAGCGTTGCAGTCAGATATATGTTTTAAGGTACATCTCAAGTTGGCTTGCTTTTCATGTCTGAAATGGGAAGTTCAAAATTGCCTTGAAAAAATGCAGTCTGCCTTGAAAAAAAGGCAGTAACAAGCCATAGTCTGTTCTGTAGAACAACAGAGCTGTCTTTGTTTCATAAAAAACTGCCACAACACCTGTTCAAAGAGGACTTTCCATGATTTATCATGTTTCTGCTCCCTGCTGCTCACTAAAGATTTGCATGATTTCTACACAGTCATCACAGAATGTTTTTAATTCCAACAACTGTTTTTAACTTCGCATATTGTGGGGAAAAAACAACCTGAAATGTTAACGTTTGTGTTGGTGGTCGTTGATCACTGGTTAAGACAAGAACAAGACTCCCTCATTATAAAAATCCAAATATGCCTTTCCTAGCTAAATCACAGTGATGTAACTGCTCTCATCTTCCCTGTGCTGACCTTGGGGCCAACCCAACTTTTCTTTCATGCATTAAAAGAGCATTGCTCTTCAAACAGGGTTGAAATCTTTCTCCACAGATACACTGATCCTAGTCGGTCACTGTGGGTGCAGACCGAGACTGCCTTTTGTCTTTCCTCCTGGCATGAAATCAAGTTGCTCGGGACTGTTTGTTCTAGACCTTAGTGCGTCCTTATCTCAAGGAAGGCTCTAGGTACAGTTTAGTTGAGGAATGACCGTTGGAGATGGTAATAGCTGTAGAAAAGGCAAATTAAGCAAGATGCCTCAGCCTTGAAGCTTCAGTGGTGGTTACAAACAGTAACATGTATCTAGGGGATTGCATGAGGATCTGCATCTTCATCCAGATGAGAGAGTTGAAGTTGTGGCAGAGCAGGTCTCCAGCATCACGCTTCTTGATGCTGCTACTTGAGGAACTGACATGAGCTAGGTTTGCTCCTGCTGGTTGCCGCCCTCCTGCTTTCTTGCCTTGCCCCAGTCTGTCCTATCTCTGCCCAGACTTCCTTCCTTGGGGAAGAAATCATGCAGGTAGAGGGCTGGCCAAGCCATTGGGGTGGGACTGAGGGGCCTGGAAGCTGGCTGATACCTGCTTTGCTGCAGCTGTGGCCAGCATTGGCAAGGAAAAGGAAAAACAAGTTTTTCTTCCTCTCTCCAGTCACCCATTTTATGTGTGTTGGCCAAGACTATACAATGCTTACGTTTCTGTACCCTCTTGTGTTTGTACTCTTTGCCATGCAAGCTCCCAAGCCCAGTGACTCCATCTCTTCTTACAGAGGTTGCTGGCTCAAGTACTATGAGGTTTTTCGCATTTTCCAGTTTCTGAGTGTCAGGCAATGAGAATATAGAGCTCCTGACAGATCTGGAATGTAGCTGTCTTTTCAGTACATCTACCTGTTGCAAAAGATCATGATTTTGTAAGAAACCTAGAAGACTGAGATATCAAGCAGATTCTGCTTTCCCCTCAGCACAGTGGAAGCTTTGTGTTTAAATCCCCCAAGGTGCTGAAAATTCAAGTCTAAATCCCCCACTTTGCTGAATTAACTTACCTTGATTATTCCCTGTGTAATATTTTTACTACGTTCTTTGCTACGCCACACAGTCATGAGAATGCTTTACCCATCTGTCTTTTCTTATTGTATCACTGTTTAACTGTTCATTTAATTCATAAAGGTGAATAAGCAGCCTCCCCAGGCCAGTGTGAAGTCAAGATTTCAGTACCTGGAGGTTGTATAGATGCAAACAGTTCTGAATCAATTGACTTTGTCCTCACCTGCTCTTTGTGATTAGTCATAAGTAGCCACAGCTTTGTGTAATAATAATCTGCTTTTATCCACTACAAACTGTTACCAGTGCCCTCACAGGAAGCATTTTCTTTTAGAAAGCCATTCTAGGAATATCTCGGTTTGTCTGTTATTACAGGCTTTATTTCTCTGTCAGTTCACCTGGCTCAGGTCACAGCTTTTAATTTCAAAGATATTCACATTTTCAGAGCAGAAAAATAAATGCTGCTCACTAACAGGCTGAACTACAAAGGTCTAAAGTTTCTCAAAATTGATTAACTGTCCCTCAGCAGGTCATCGATATATGGACACAGCTATCTAAAATTAGGGGTATCCAGTGACAAACAGGCAATGATCATAAAAGGAAGCAAACAGGCTGAAATGTATTTAAAACATATTTAAATAATAGCAGGAGCTCCTGCCTTGGTTTGTTGAGCACTTAAGCTTGTGGCTAACTGTAAACGCATGAAGCAAAAAAAGACTATCTCTGGTATACAACTGGGGAGCAGAGCTTAGACCACTGCTTGTGTTTTACCTATTTGTGTGAGAAGACAGAGTACCTCTGAGAGTTGCACCTCTGTTTTGTCTCCAGGCTGTTCCTCCTCAGGAAAGGGGAATTATACTTAAATTAGATTCTTGGTTTTCAGGTCTTGGCTGAAAGCTCCCCAGAAACTAGACTGTGAGAAAAGGAAGAAAATAGAGTATTTCCTAGCAATTTACTTCAGTCTCAGCGGTTTGGTGGAATATTTGGTCTTGGGCAGAAGGGCCTTCGGTGCCCATGAAGTAATATTGTTAGTACCTGCACATTCATATTAAAAAACTTGTGTCTGTGTCTGCAGTTCCCTTTGGGAATCCACAGCCCACAGAAAATGAGAACTGAGCTCATGTTTGTGGCCTGTGTTTGCCTGCTGCTGTCTGTATGGAGGTGTTGGCTGAGGCCTCCCCTGTTCCTTCCCCTTGCCTTGTGTGAGGAGGTTAAACAAAAACACAATAAAACTCTGGGCCAGGCATTTTTCACTGTAGCTCAGACAGACATTTTATTCATAGTAATTTCTTTATTTGTGTCATAAATCCTTCTTCCCTTTGTGCTCCTCAAGGAGATTAAAATTAAGGGCATCACCTCTGCCATCGAGGCCTAGACCCCCGAGGCCAAGCAATGGTTTCGCTACTCCTGCATGCTCTCTCACCCACCTCTTCTTTGATGTCTGATCCTTCTAGTGCATAGATTGTGTTTACCTTTTCAATTTGTACAGTGGCTCATGTGCTGCAGCCTTAGTCTGAGGCTACAAATAATAATATCCTTTTCCTGTTTTTCTGGTACTTACTACCAGATGGTGCGCACAGGGCAAGGAAGGAGAAAGGCAGAATAAGCTCAGTAATAACAGCAGAAAGGCAACAATAATGCATAAAGTATTAATAAATTTTGCTATTGTTTCTCAGAGCATGGCACAATCTGGTGCATTCCTTGCTATGCCAGCTCCTGGGAGCTGGGGACTGTGGAAGTGTCAGGCTTTTTTTTCTTTTTTTAAATGATTTATTTGTTTATTTTTGTTCACCTTATTTGTTGATTGATTTATGTAATGATTTATTTATTTTAGCCAGCAAAGCTTCATAGCCATTTGTTTCTTAAAGACTTAAAACCAGAAGGTAAATAAAAAACAAATTGGATCCTTTTTATTAAAATCTCATGTAGGTTTTAACTAGTCATAGGATTTTAGGGGGAGAGGGAAGCTGTTTATTCTCATTCTCAGATGCTTTGGACTCCTCAGAATAAGGGATGGCAGGCTCACATCAACAAAAGAAGAGGGCATTAATAAATTGCATCCTCTCCCTGCAGTTATGTTTATAAGATTTTAAGAAATAGGTACAGTTTCTAGCAAAACACCTGTTTGTGTAACTAGTAATCTAGACTGTCAGATTCTTCTGGATGAATTTTAGCAACTGGATGAATTTCACAGCAACTTCATGCCTGAAAGAAGGACAGTGTAAAAAGTAAACAGGGAAAGTGACAACGTGCTAGATGTCATGGCTCCTCAGGAGTCCCGGACAGCCCTGCATGATATCCTTGCTGTCTCACATTGCCCAAGCGATGCTGGGTGGGTGAAGGGCATATAGCCCCACTTTCTCTCTCTTGTCACACGTATCTGCTTGTTGCAGACCACTGATCTTCCTGAACTTGTGCAAATCGAGGACATAAGGAGAATATACCAGGCAATTGAAGATGGGTGCTTTCCAGCCCCATTGTTTCCTTCCTTGGTCAAGGAGGGTGAGCAGAATTATCCTAATTATCCTTTGGGACCTGCTGACCAGTCATCTGTAGGGGTTTATTGTTTCAGATCAGAGCCGTGACCTTCCCAGCTGATCTCAGACTAGTACTGGCTCATCCTAGCTCAAAACAGGCTTTAATTCCTTCTCCACTTGCTTTTGCATTGCTGTTCAGATGAGGGGTGAGTGCCTGCCTACCAGGCTGTAATTTTGCTGCTGCCTGTGCATTTTTGCTCATCCTATGATCCTCCCCTCTCTTTTGCTCCCAGGCTGGGGCAGGCTGGTGGGAGAGAGATCAGGAATTGTGTCCTCCCTCCTGGTCCCCTGGCTTTGCTTCACACCCATTCCCACCACAGTGTTACCAGTGGTCTTGGTTCCCTTGAATCTGGTGCAGGAGGCCAGAGAAAGGCACTGTCCTGAGAACAGCAGCAGTACAGGAGCACCTTTGTGTCTCATCTCTTTCCCTCCCCTCCCTGGAGATCCACATCTACATCTATTTGCCTCCATGTTCCCAGTCTTTTCTAATCTATCTTTCTGTCACACAGACACTCTGTCCTGTGATATATCCGCTGCCTGGGTAGCGGTTGTTTTTGTCCAAGTCTACAAAGCCAGCAAGCAAGGGCCCCAGCGAAAGGGTTGCTTTTTCCATAATAACTTTTAGTGACTGTTGAGTCATTCTGGCCTCTCGGCTTCCAGAGGGTCTTTTGTGGCTGAGGACGGAGGCTCCTGGGAAGCCCGTCCATGTGCCCGCTCTCATGCTCCAGCTGTACAAAAAGCCCTGCCTGCATACAGCGATGCCCCGGGTAGCAGAGGTGTCTGCTGTCAGGGAGTCCGACACCTTCCCAGCCAGGCCGCCATTCCCAGGGGCCCCCAGCGCATAGATATGAGCTGAAGGGCAAAGCCGCTTGGAAACCATCTTTTCTTGTTCTGCTGCCCATCTGCTTAGGAAGGTGATTGACAGCCGAAGGGTGAAGGGCCAGAGTCTGTGCTAATTGTCTGAGGCCCTTGCTCAAACATGGCTGGAGAAAGAGGGGGTCCCCGCAGGCAAGGGAAGAATGGGAACCTTTGTGAGGCCTGACACAGTAAATGCCACCTTTGTGAAGATTTAGGCTTGCTGAGGTCAGTTTTTAACAACTTGGGATGCTCCAGTCTTTTCCTCTTTCCTTTATCTCCGAAGGCTCCTCTTCCTCCTTTATTTCTGCTTCATCAACAAGCATTGTTTCAGTCAGGCTTGAATCCCCTTTCAGTGGCTTAGCCAAAGAAAAGAAGTTCCACCCTCCTAAACAAGACTGTTTTGGGGGCTGCTATTTTTTTCTCTTTTCTTCCTCCTTGTCTCACATGCTGTAAAGAATGCCTCTTAGTATTCTCAGAGGAATGGGAACATTTGCATATTAATTTAATTGTGTGTGTTCATGCAAAACTACTCAACTCACAGCAAACTAGCCACAGTTATTAAAATTAATTTGCAAAGGAAGGGTGCTATTGTTTTTCAAGACAAGAGTTGTCAAAGCTTATGTTTTTCTGTGTGCTAAAAGCACCTTCCTAGTTGCTTACTGCCCTTATTGGCATTAGAGTATTAATAGCTGGAGAAACATAATGAAGTTATTTGGAGAAAGTGGTGGCAGAGAAAGTTTTACACAGGCAAGAGCTGGGGGAAAGTTGCAGTGTTTTCCAACTCTTCCCAGAGAAGAACTGAACTTTCCCCCCAGTGACTCAGGGCTCCCTGGTACTTGCTGAGAGGAGAAAAACAGCCTCTGCTGCCTTTAACAGTGTAGATACACCCAGCTCAGCTCCAGCAGCATGTTTCCATAAAGCTGCTTCTAGTGCCCTTGGATGTATTTCCATCTGTTTTGGGCATGCCTCTCACAAGAAATCTGTGTAAGGCTTTTTTCCTTAGGGTTGGTGTGTTTGCAAGCCCAGGCGCTGTGTGTGTGCATGTCTATATGCATGTACACGTACAAGTGAGACAGAGAAACACGTCATGTGCAGAAGAAATACCAGGTTGTGGCTGAAAAGGCTGGTTGTCTCCCTCTGACTAGTGCAGCATTTTGTGATCTGCAGTGAGAAAATTTTCTCAGTCCCTCATGATGTTGTTCACTGGAAATGCAGTGTTAGATAAGAAGAACCTTGCATCATTTCTCTGTGTATTGGATTATACTCAGTCTTCTATTTTTGCCTTCCCTTTTTTATGCTTTTCAAGATATAAAGTGTATATATTTTTAAGGGCTGTCACGATCGGCTAGAAGTCAATGTATGTTGTTATTCAATATGTGCAAGACTAAATCCTTAGTGCTTTTCCATGTTCATACTTGTTGGCACTTTATAATTATAAATAATATCACAGACTTGGCTACCAGCACACAGCTGCATGCACAAAGCAGCAGAAGGTTTTCTGGAAATTTTGACAGTTCCATACATAATCCATGGATGTGACATGACCCACGTCTGGTCTTAAAACGTATTGTCAGAACTATCACTGGCGCAATATCCAAAGTAATTTAGCTTCAGACCCTGCACAGAAGCATAACACATAGGTGCTTTTGCCACATTGCTTTTGCAACATTTGCTCCTGTGTCACTGATAATAAAACTGCTGGAGTGACCTTGGAGAGGTAATAACTGCTCATTGATTTGGATTTAAAACTTCCATAGTGTTTTTTCCCACTGTGTGATACTTATTAAAGGAAAAAAATGCAAAAATGACGCTTGTTTCCCCATCCTCCTTTAAAAGACATAAATGGGGAGTTCATAGAAATGCAGAATGTTCATTAGCTGCACAGCCTGTGGGAACTCCCAGAGACTTTGGATTTCCTGATCCTGGGAACTCCACGGAAGAGGGTCAGTCAAGAGCTGTGTACCCAGAAAATCCTGGTTTCCGTAGTAGCCAGCCTGACAAAGTGCAGCATGCTGAGACAGTTTCGATGGAATTTTGTTTACTAGCGTGAGTTCATGAAAATTGTGTTTTTCCAAAAAAACATTTTGGTTTTAGCAAACATCCAGAGCCTTTGTATTGCGTCTGGTCTCCTCTTGAGAGTTAATTTCAGCTGCAAGTTCTGGGTGCTCTTTAAGTTGTTGTTTTTTTGATATTGGAAAATATATTTTACCAATTTACAAATACTAACACAGAGTTAAAAGGGGGAATCCATGACTGCTGGCTTTGACAAGTCAGGGCATGCATGACTTGTCCCCAGCCTAGTACACATCATGCCTGTGACCGGCTGGGAAACCCAGTGGATAATCCTGAACAGTGCCCACGCTTAACAAAGTCTTCTCAGCTGTTCTGAACTAGAAATTTTGATATGCCATTTCATAAGATGCAAGAGTATAGTTTGTGTTCTCTTCAGTAGCAATTTTTGGCGGAGAATAAAGTTTTGATTGCCTAGGGCGGAAGGACACAGAGGTTTTAAGGGGAAAGGATGGGCAGTGGGAGTAACCGTGGTCAGAAGCAACTGTGCTGTGGGATGGGAGCAGCCTGAGAGCTCTGGCTGTGAATAAGGCTCAGCATAATGCTATTCATTCTCATCACTCACTTATGAATTACAAATGTCATTCCAACAATTTAGCGTGTAGATCAGGGTTCTTAGGTTAGCAGGAAAGGCAAATTTTAAGCCACACTATTCATGCTTACAGCTGCTTTATGTTAAGACCCTACTGGGCGATTTTTAAATTGTGCATTGAAAAAATATTTTTCAAAATGGCAAGTTTAAGTTCTGCTTCCCCATTCCTGATGCTACAGATTTTCTTTGATGAGATTTATTTTTTTTAGTGATCTGTGCTTTTCTTCATGTCTAAAAGAAAGGAGGTATGTTTATTTTTTAATTGATTTGCAAAACACCGTGGCTTATATTAATTGCTTGGGGTATTTCAGCTGAAATTTAGCATGCAAAGGGACACGTGACTCTAAGAACACGTAGGAAATACTATTTCATACGTCCTGACCATATTGGCTTTTAATCCCTTACATGAACTTACGTAAAATATAACTCTGTTTCTGATTTCCAGCTTGCCACACACTGCACTCAAGAGTCAATCATAGTTGGGTTAATTAATTTGAATTAACTACAGGGATCCTTTCCATTGATTTCAGTGGACTGTGGATCATGCTGGCATATAATACAAATTGCTGCTTCTTAATTAACCCTTCTACTCTTATCTGATCTCTTCAAGTTACTCACCAGGTATGTGGGAGAATAGGGACTGAAAACTCGGTCTTGTGTATCAATGAATATCATCAAAAGCTGGTTATCCAGCTGGTTTTTCTGTTGCCTTCCAGCCAAATTGGTGCTTGGGTTTCGGGTTTTTTTTATGCTCATGGAAGTCTGCAAGAGAAATCGAAAGAAACTTGCTCCGTAGAAGCAGCTACCTGCCACACAGGGAAAAACCAGGACAGACTCACAGCACAGGAGCTTGATTCAGAATTTGTTACCCTTGCCACGTCAAGTCTGCCACCAGCTTCCACCAAATTTTCTTTTCTTCTTCTGATTTTTAGCAAACTGTAACATTTACTGTTTGACCAGTTAAGAGTTTGAGGATGTAGAATAACAGTGAGAAGGGCTAAGTGCTCTCCAAGAAAGAGCTTGAGTGGGTGTGAATGAGGAGAGGTGGTCACCTTTCACCACAATACACAGGATGCCCGGTACAGAGGTAGAGAATCTCAGGAGTCTTTTGGAGAGTAAATTGAAGATGCAGAAGACATTGACTAGGCAAATTTGGAACACTGTTGATATAAACGGTCTGTCCTCACAATGCTGCCTTTTGCTCTGATAAAGTCTTTGTTCATTTTACCAGATATATGCAAATATATTCAAATATATTCAAATATATTGCATGTAAAAGCACAGTAGATGTCAGTCAACAGTTGGTGACATGGACAGTGGGACTGAGCGCACCCTCAGCACATTTGCCAATGACACCAAGGTGTGTGGTGCAGTCAACACGCTGCAGGGAAGGGATACCATCCAGAGGGACCTGGACAGGCTTGAGAG
>RSEF01000004.1:58096831-58117379 GCA_003993805.1 Himantopus leucocephalus | reverse complement strand
CTTTAAGGTCCCTTCCAATCCAAACCATTCTATGATTCTATGAAAATACTGATATGACATCAGACCCCAGCTGTTGCTGCTGCTATTCATGGCAAGGAGGCTACAGAATGAAATGTCTTAAGTCCTGTATTCCAGTGATTTCTGGAACATATTTTCTGCAATTACTAAGGAATTTTGGACCCGAAGTGTGCAATTTTTAGAGCTATCATGGGCTATAGGTTTCTGTGGAATTTATTGAATGTCCAGGTGTTGAATATCCAGGTGGTGTTGCTCTTTCAGTGAGAGTTGAGCTAGATGGCACTCTTGCAATTTAATTCTTTTGATCCATCTACCTACTTCAATTTTGAAAATGGTATTTAGGCTCCTAAGTTGCACGGACATGCTGAAAATGCTGCCATTCATATCTCATGATGTCAACACAGAACTGGTGAAAGTTCTCCTTAATACGTAGGGGTACATACTGCAGGCTGGTCACTTCCGTGTGTCATGGGAGATTGAGCCAAACTCCCCAAGTTAATGCATAGTAGGCACAATAGCAAAGATGCTTACTTGCAGGAAAAAAATATCTTGAAAAGTATATAGCCTGCCTTGCAATAAGGAACCACAGTAAATTACTGTAGCCATTTACCTGTGTACTTTTGCATCCATTCCCTTAAAACAAATGATGCATTATTGATAAGCCCATTTCAGAGAAAAAAATTGATGTCATGCTCTTTTGTCAGTTTTCTTTTTAATTAATGGTGGTTTTGAGAATAGTATTTTAGAAACTGCTGCATGCTTTCTTCTGTACATTGCTTCCCCATCATCTAAGAGTCACCGAGTGAAATTATCACTAAGACATCAGAGTGGATGATCACAGAAGTATCTTCCAGCCTTGATGTCATCATTTTGGGGTTAAATTATGCATCTTCTTTTAGATAGAGCATTATGGAGGCACATCATCCACTAAGTAAATTGACATCCCAAGCAGGACAGCAATGTAGCCCACGATAGGATCTGTGGGTTGTCAGGCTGGCAGAGACCACAGTTTCTTCATGTGCCAGTCTTGTGCACAGTGGTACCACTTATGCACCTCTTACTTTCATGCTGGGAATGAAGAAGGGCAAAGAAGGGCAGAAAGATAATTGAAGGGGGAACAATGGCATTTCTAATGAGAATGCAAAACCTGTTATGCTCTAACTGGGCTAACTGGGCTGCCTCTCGGTTTATCCAAAGACACAGACTCCCAGCAACTGCCAGACTGGATCAAACCCAAAGCCCAGCTGGTTTTCAGCAGTACCAGCAATACCAGTGGATGGTCTTAATGACCTGTGCTGTAAACAGATGTTAGTGATGATCATCTAGTCCCACATAAGTCTTCTGATGAGCTGTAATTATAACAACGTATGCCTTGGAGCACAAAGTTTAATAGTTGTTCCAAAGTGTTTTCTGTTGTTGATGTTAGATTTGGATAGTCTCGGTATGCAGATTAATACCTAATCTTATGAGGAATCACATGAAGAAGAGACTTAACATGATATACATTCAATGTAATTCCAGTGGCTGGGGAGGTTTCTGTATAAGTGTAAGGTGCCTGGAATAAATAAAGTGGGAGCGCAAAGATGGGCCACCAAGTATTATGTGCTCAGAGGCCCCTCTCCTAAAGAGCATCATTTCAAACTAAGTATTGCTGTTTTGCTAGTGACAATAAACAGATATTGCTGGAAGATAATATATGGAAAATTTACAGTATGTACAGAGAAATGGGTATGCCTTGCTCTATAGATGTCGGGTACTGTATTATGGTTTAAATGAACATATACCTTAAGTAGTGTTTATTCACAAGCTATTTATTTCATACCACAGTGAAAAAGAAACAGTTTAATTGTTCAAAATACTGTGCTACTACTGTGCTAATTTGAAAGCCAAGAAAATGCTGCTTGGTGAGCTGATTCTTTTTCTTGGCAGAGCAGGGATTAGGTGAGCTCTTCAAGCTTTGAATCGATTATGTCCACACACTGGAGGCACAAGGTGGGAAGGGGACGAGGCGAAACCCTATTTATTGCCAAACAGAGCTGAACACTAAACAAAATGTAGAACTCTTAAAAGGAAAATGTGCACCAAAGAAGTTTGAAAACATATGTGATATGATAAAAAAAAAAAAAAACTGTAGAAAGAATTTATCATTGTAACTCTTTGCAACCAAGTATAACAACACATTACCCTTGATGTGAAGTTGGATAAGAACTATTCACCTTAAGTACCATAAACTCGCACATGGAGGAGAGAGACAGTGGTACAGAGATTTCCAGCATGCTTTCTAATGCAGTATTGGGAAGGAGAACAACATAAGTAAATTGGCAGCTCTGATCATTCCCCCATGCAGAAAATGCACACTCCATTCATGCAGCATATTTTACTTAATGTGAAAGAAAGTAACACTTTCATCTTGATTCTATTAAAAACCTGGAAACTGTTGAAAAGGCAGAGTACCTATAGATTGATCTAATTCTGTGATTGTAACTGAAAAGACAAAATAATATTATATGTGGAAGCATGCAGTTTTCATAAGGACATAAAATGTTAAAAGATCAAGATTATTAAAAACTTGAAGAAATGACAGCCAAGGAGAGAGAGGCAAAACTGTTCTGCATGGTACTGAGTTCAGGACATACATTTTAGCAGTGTCGTGCTAGATGATTCAAGTGCTAAACTAGTAAATGTTAATATAATATTAGGAAATTATAATGATGAATATAGCTGGATACCATGCGGTATTAACTCAGTTCCCAGGGCATTTAAAATTCTGATTGCACAGTTCTTTGTAGGATTACTGGGTTGGAAAGTTGTAGTGAGGAATGTTGTAATTTATCTGGTGCTAGGATTACTAAAAAGTCAGCCAATGCTGACTTTGATGGAAAATATTTTCTTTCTTTTTTTTAAATAAATAATATATTTCAGAAAAGAGTGCTTTTTTCAGAAATTTTTTTCTTTTTTAATGACTGTACTTTCTGGAAGCTGCAGCTCTCAAGCCTCAGTCTCATTCTTCTTTAGAATCTAAATTGGTCTCAAGAAGCCATGCTGTGTTTGCTGTGCTGCACCCTCCTCGGACCCGGCATTGCGATGGGTTTTCCTCCCTCAGAGACAGGGCTGTGCTGGGTCATTGAGGACACGATCTCATCAGATCCTTGGGGGATAATCAGCATATAAGAAATGCAAACTTCTCTCAATCCGCTGTTTCCAACTGGACAGCTTTCAGTTTTAGGGACAATTTTTTTTTTTATATTTGCTTTTCATACTGCAAATAAAATCTTCACAAAGAATAATGAAATCCTTTTTCACTTATATTTGCTCTTTGACTTTAAAGAACCTGATGAGAAGCATTGGCCGTTATATGCCAGTGACAGAATAGGTAAAAATAATTAGTAGTTTGGTGAATATAAGTAGCCAAAGCTTAAGTCAACAGAGTTTGTTAGGTTACATGGAAGTAACAGGGATGCAAGAAACGTGTTAGGTTTTCTGTGGGCAGAAAGTCAGTACAAATAGTCTGAGTGCCTCAGTGCCCCATATATATTATACCTTATTAAGATGAAATAAGATTGCTTATTTATAAAAACATCTGCTAACAACATAAAATTTAAGACAGTAAAAGAGGCGTCTAGTAGCTTGAGTGCAATCCTTCATCTTTGAGCCTGGATTTAGTAGAGGTTTTTACCTGCAGATGTTGAAATTCTCTTTGACACTTGATTATTGTGCTTACATAACACGTTTCTCCCATAGTTAGTAACTTTCTGTGAGTGGGGTTTTTTTTGGCCATTCTCCTTGCTCCTGATTACTTTTATTTGTCTTTCTTTTACATTGTTTTTTTATTTCCGTGCTGTACCTCTTAAACAACAATCTTCACATATTTCCTGCCTATTACTGCCACACATGAATTTGCTGTCTTCTGTCAATATTGTGTTGGTCTTTACTTATGGCACTGAGGGAGTCAGCTGTGAAATAGATATTGTGTTGTCCATCCTAAGCCCTTCGGGATTCTTTAAGAACTTGTGATTTCAGTGTTAATGTCAGGGGGTTAGCACCTTAACATTAGACATTGGTTCACCAGAAATTGCTGATATGAAGAGAACAGGGTGGCTACGATGCACAACAGCTCTATATCCTGATAGTATAACTGGTCACTGGTGTCCCAGCTGTCTTAATTAAGCCCATATGTGTGGTTTGGAGGGCTGGTAAGCACTCCTGGAATCCTCTTCTCAGCGGTTACCTTCAGGCAAAATGAAGGTGCATCGCAGCTTCAAATTGTTCTGATAAAACATAAAGCTGGAATTTTTAGAAGCCAGTAGTGGTTTGGAGTGTTTCTCTTCTTAGGTACCTGTCTAAAAGCATCTTTGGGAGTGCTTGAAATTTGGAAGGAGACTGAAAAAAGAAATTGTGAAAGTATTTTTTTTTGTGAAGTCTTTGTTCTCCTTCATTACTCCCTGTATGCAGAGATTTTCTGCTCCTGCCCTTAAAGAACTTTTCATTAAACTCTCTTTGTGTATGCTTTTCAAAAATATTGAGCAAAGGAAGAGAAGACAGGGTGTGTGCATCACTGGTGAAACAAATGTTAAGAAATGTTCCTCTGGGACAACATTTATTTGAGTAAAAGGCTCAGGTGATCGACTTCCTCCAAGCTGTTGCTTCAGGATCTCTCTGTTCTATGCCTCTTGCAGGACATAGTCCAACTGTCCCACTGGTTGTCCTTTGTAATTTCTTTCTTACAGCAGTAAGAGAGCCTGTGCTCACTCCAGTGCAGGCACTCAGTTATTTCCTGCCCAGCAGGAGCCAGCCACCCTGCCTGCATATATGTTGTCTGAATGTGTTGCTTGCTAGCAGGTCAGATGCTGAAACACTGTAGTTCAAGATATCTCCTCACTTATGTGTCTGCTGGGTTATTACCACCACCATGGCAGTGAGGCTAAGCCAGGGTGCTGACAGACTTTCCTGTCCTGAGTCCACCTGCAAGGCTCTGTCCCCCCGGACAAAGGCATATTAGTCATCTTCTCTGTGACTGCCATGCAACAGAAAGGCTTTTTGACCATCTCTTTTGCATGCTTTTGCCTGCTACAGATGTTCCCCCTTTTTATACTAGGCAGATCCTTCTTTGCTGTATAGCTTTAGAGACAAAAGGTTACTCAGCTATTTGATAAATTTCAGCATTTGTTTTAAATCCATTTCACTTAATGCCTAGGGTTTTTTCCTGAGACGCTAGCTTTCAAGGGCATTTAGGCACTTGTTTGTATTGCTGGTGGTTTTTTCTGTACCTTTTAGTGGAGCTAAAGTGACTGTGATTCCCTCTCCCTTCCTTCCTTTTCCCGTGATGCCTCCCCAATCCTAATGCTTTTGCTTTCCTATAGAGGAGTGATAAATGGCCCAGAGTGGAGTTTGATGAGGTCAGGTGTTACTGTCAGCCGTAAATCCTTCCTGCTTGTTGGTTCAGCAGCAGTTTCTGGCCTTGGACTTTTATGGCTCTCCCAGTGGAGGAGGGACAGGAGTGGTATGGGCTGTCAGCGCACCAGAGTGATTTGCAGAAGGGTTTTATTTGAAAGCTTTGTGCACCTGGAGAAAGTCTTCCAAGCTCCAGGAACAGAAAGAAATCTTCTAATCAGGTCTTTGTTCCAATAGCTAGAGCTCGCCTGTTTACGTAGCATAGGCCTGCCTGTTACTCATGGGGCATAAAGTTAAGCAGTGCATCAGGATTAGATGATCTCTCAATACAGACATAGATATATGGAGGTACTTGCTGTGTTAACAACTGGAGCTGTGTCTCTCTGAATCTGCAATATATTTACTTTGGTTGACATCCCAAGCACAAGCGAGGTGAATGTGCATTACCTTTTTGGTACTGTGATAGCCGAGTACATGCCACAAACAACAAAGTGTTTGGAGACTCTCAACTTGTAAATCCAAGGCAGGTGGTGGTTACTTAAAGGTCTGCTCTCCCTGTGTTGATTCCGGCGGAAATGCCAAAAGATAAAGGTATGGCCCTGTGGGAATGGCAAAGGATAGCTACATGGACTTACTCCCAAGTACCTGTGCTACTGCTGCACACAACAGATCAGACAGGAAGAAATGAATGGACACTTAAAAATGTAGCTTGACCTGTGTCCTGAGAAAGTTTCACTGGCTCAGAGTCAGCCTGCCATTCTGCATCCAAGTGTGGACAACAAGGGAAACGCTTCCCTAAAACCCAGCAAAACAAGTGTTGCCATTAGCTGTACATATAGCCAATGCCACTCATTCTCCCCAGATAGCATTACCATGAAATATGTCAAAAATTTATACATGTAGTTAGACAACACTTGAACAGAAATTGAAGTACATCCATTAATGGGTGGGGCATAAATTTCTTCCCTGTGCAGAAATTTGTTTAAGATTTGGCAGAAGAGCAGAAAAAACTTTTTAGTGATTTTTTTTTTTGTTTTAGTGAGAAAAATCAAGATATACCAGATAAAGAATGCTTGCTCAGAAACAGTTTTATTCTGAAATTATGCAATTTAAAGAGACCAAATTTATGGTGCCACATTAGAGGAGCTGTTCAAAATGCAGCGTTGCTCTCCATTTCTCATGCATTTTAGCGTTGATTTTGTTAATACCATTTGGGTAAAATCAAACCACTTCTGGCTGGCTTTCTGTGTTTTGTGATATTCTTAATATTCGAGGAGGAGAGTCATTAGAAGATTGACATAAAAAATAATGTTTGTTTATTTGCATTGCTGGAAGGTGTTGATGTCTTCTACCTTCTCTGTCTTGTCTCTTTAAACCTGCTGGATCATACAAAGAAACATGAATAGAAGAATTTGCCTCCAGAACTTTTCATTATTAATGATGCTCTATGACTAAATTGGAAATGTGCTACTGTACCCCAAGGGGGTGATTAATTTAGCAGACTAGGAGTTTTGATTAAAAGGGAATGAAATGTCTGACACATAGTCTATTTATCAGTTATTACGATATTAAAACACTCTAATCATTGTGGTGCCTAAATTAAGGCTTCACAGCCTAAATGTCACTTCATAGTGCTCTTTTATATCTGGCTGTGTGATACAAGTTTATTATCGGTGGGCACATGAGAATATAAGTGTGTGTAGTGGTCTTTGATAAGAACAAAGCAGTTTGGTAAGAGCTCTGCTCTTTGCCCCTTTCTCATTTAAAGAGGAGATGAGGGAAGATTTTCAGAGGTGATCTGTACAAGCAATGCATGCAGGACAAGATGCAGCTATCCCTGATGTCCCCAGGAGTTATGATGAGAACTTTGTCAAAACTGGACTGAGCCTACAGGACACAGAAAAACATTTCAGCAGCCTAAGGATCTAAGTAAAAATAGTTCCTTCTAGAAACCAGGTGTGCTCTGAGATGGTGCATTCTCTAAGAGGTGAAATCATGACAATTCCATGTCCTTAAATTAAAGGTCAGGGCGGAAATCAGCAGCAATCTATCAAGAAAGGTAATCAACAGTTTGTGCTAAGACAGCGTCATTTAAGCAGGCTGCAGAGAAGTAGGAAACGAGAGCAACAGGTCATGCATTTCTGTATAAATGCCTAAGAAATAGCTATAAGCCACAGTATTGACATACCAGGCCTACTGCAAGCTTCAGGGAGGGAAGAGGGAGGGCCAAGGAGCACTGTAAGACCGAGAAGCACAGCATTACATGAAAGACAGAGCTAAGTACTGGTGGAGGAGTGGTGTTTTGTGTTAGTGAAGGCTTGGAATCAAATCAGATCAGTAAAAGAGTCATGTTGGCAACTCAGACATAAGTTTTAGGCCTCAATAGGAAAAACGCTACATTAGGACTAAATTACCCATTGATTGCTCAGGACAGTGATGGTAACTGTGACATTCTGCAAGAGAACGGACTGCTTTTGAGGGCAGCAAACACAATAAAGGTGAACAATTTCTGTGACCCCTTTGTAGCTTGGCTAAATGTCACATCAGGGTATAGTGTCAAGTCTGCTCTTTGAGACATCATGGGTGACCGCTTCATCGAGCAGCTAGTCAAGGAAGCCACAAGAGAGGAAGCAACTCCTGAAAGCCAGGCCAGTGGACTGCACGTGGTTCATAATATTACTGTCAAAGGCCCACTCTGCCGCAGGGGGCACAATGTATTTAGATTGAGCGTTCTTACAGAAGCAACCATAGCTGTAACATCCACTGCTGTCACGCTTAATTTCAAAAAGGAGAAGCTAGAAGAGGCTAAAAGAGTTAAATCATAGCAAGTAACATCAAGATTATTTAAAGACACAGTGATGGAATCCCAGAGCAAATGTATCCCATTTATCAAAAAAAAATCACCTTGAGAAAAAAACAGAAGGAAGCTGAGATGGCTAAACAGCAGGTAAAGTATATTACTAAAAGCAAGAAGGCATCCTTCAAATAGCTTGGGGCTGACAAATGAGAAAAGTAGAAAGGCTCATAAACCCAGGCACCTTATAGGGAAAACTGTGATAAGGAAGGCCAGAAGAGTTGGACAAACTTAGAGAAAGCACAAAAAAAATCCCTAATAAGTCCTGTGTCAAACACATGAAGCAGGAAGCTTGCTGGAGTCTGTAGGACCATTGAACAATAAATACACAGAAGGAGTGTTCATAAAAATGAAATGTTTTGTGATTTTGCTGTGGAGGAATATGGGGAGGTTCCTGCAGTGCAATGTCTCTCCTGGCACAGTGTGGATGAAACAGGTCAAGTGGTAACTATAGCGTCCCCTAGCTTGTGTTCCAGTACCAGAGGACAAGGACCAGTGCAACACCATTTTCTTTGAACCATTTCCTGAGATAATCCCAGAGCTCCACAGTAGTAAACCTGATTGTTTACAACAAATACATTGATAGAAGCTATAATAATAACAGAATGAGTGGGAGCATCAATAAATATGACAAAACGACAAAGAGCCAGCCAGGGTTTTGTGATGAAATTCCTGATTTACTAATCTGTTGGGTGGCACTGGAGGAGTCAATGTGTGGATAGGGCAGCTCTCCTCAGGTTAGCCTGGGCACAGATCCAGGAGTTGCACTTGCTTTGATCTCCTGCATTGCATAGTTATGTCTCCCAGTCTGAAGACAGGAACAGAAGTGAGTTCGTTATGGAAAAAAAGACCCAGAAATGTAAAGAATTGGCAGCTGGAGCTGCCTGGAGATTAGGATGTGTTTTTAAGAGAATCAGGGTGTGAAATAGAAGAGGAAAACTTCAAGGGACAAAAACAAATATTAAAAGACATATTATCAGAGAGAACAGTACCTTGCAAACAACACTTGTAAGGGAACAAGGGGAATGTGCTCTCTGAATTAGTGGCAGATAAGGGAAAAGGAAATCTCATCAGTCTCCACTTTCTGGANTGGATTAATTCTTCCCCTAGAAAAAAAAAAAAAAAATCAAAAAAAAATCTGTGGGAGTAAGAGATCTTCAGCAGAGATTTTGTTTGTAAATAAAACAAATAGAAAACTGCCAGAAGACAAACATTTCTTTAAAAAAGAAATGTAAACCAACCCCCAGAAAACTATCCAGCACAAATTGAACCGGTAGTTTTTGCCTCCCCTCTGCAAGTGCAGGCTGCCTTGCTGCCTGCTGCTGGAGCTGATGTATGAGAGGCTGCCTGGATGCTCTGCTCCCTCCCTCCTGGTCCCCCGGGGTCCCCTGGAGCTGCTTGCTGCTGCATGAGAATAACGAGGACATTGCTC
This sequence comes from Himantopus leucocephalus, assembly GCA_003993805.1. Taxonomy (NCBI): domain Eukaryota; kingdom Metazoa; phylum Chordata; class Aves; order Charadriiformes; family Recurvirostridae; genus Himantopus; species Himantopus leucocephalus. The sequence goes on along the minus strand of RSEF01000004.1, from coordinate 58,107,684 downwards.
TGTATGTGACACCGCCTCAGTAGGGTCTTTAGGAAAGCTCTCTACAGCTATTCTCCCGAGCCCTGCAATAATCTGCAGCCTGAGCAGGCAGTGCTGGTGGGCTCAGCACTTTCCTCTCTTTTTCTCTTTTATTTGCCTGTTGAGGGAAAATATTGCCGTTATCTCCATAGTTCCTTTTAAACTGATGGAAAGCAATAACGTATTGAAACAAGTGGCTAACGGTCCCTGCCAGGGTAAGGGAGGGGCAGAAATGCAGAGAGAGAGTAGCTTTACGTCACCCAGTCCTGCTTAGTTATACCAAACCCAAAGTACATGACCGGACTGTGCCCTGCAGGGGATTCCTGGTGGGAATATCACCAGCCCAGCAGCCAGATCAATGGGCAGCGAGCCGTATGCGCTCTCAGTTCCTGGTGGGACTGTTTAAAATACTGTGACCACAGCTGTCATCCCTGCCCCTCTGCTGCGGTTTGTGCAGAGGGATTTGGATGGCAGTGTCTCAGCCATTGGACTTGCAGCCTTAATGGTAACTTAAACCAGTGGTGATTGTGATGTTGTCTCTGAATGCAGGAGACTGGCTCTTTTTTCCCTATGCATAGCACAGAAATTCCTAAATGAGAATCTTTGGTCTGTAGCCTCCTGGAAATCTGATCAGAGGATTGGGATGGTCCTATCTGCTGATAAAATTTGTGCACTTTATCTTATACACAGAGTTTCCTTTATTTTCAGTGGGATTTAGCACAGGAAACTGAGCAAGTGTGTGAGTGAGGCAGAAAAGTGCTCAGCCTGATGGAGGCCTGGGGTCAACCAACAAATGGAAGTGGGAGTAGTTGCTGCATTTCAGTGAGAACACTGAATTTTGTGTGATCTTTTACAATATCTTTAATTATTTGTTCTGGATGTTGTTTTAATGACCCAGAACTTGCCAAAGTGGAAATTGTTAGAGAGAAAAAAACGTGTCCGTGAGTTAGTGATAGAAATATTGCTAGCCTTTTATCTACTTTCCTGCAAAGCTAGGGCTTACCTGAGCTGTCTGTTGTCCAAAGGACATTTTTATACCTCTGCCAATAAGCGATGGAGTGCTCATGAAGGCCATAGCACAGTGGCAGTCTGCGAGACATGCGGTGAAAGGCTTTCTTTAACACCCCTGTACGTAGCAAACCCAATTTTCAGCTGTATATGTCAGCGTGGCAAGTCTTCTTGTTCCCAGTCAGTGTGCTACAGGGTAATTGAGAATTCAGCTTATTGCAGGCTTTTGTTTCTCTTCCAAGATTCGTTCCTTTCCATCCCTTTCTGTGCCGAGTATAATAAACAGAACANTTTGTTTGGGAAAAAAAATTCAATTAAAAAAAAAAAACAAACAACAAACCAACCCCACAGAAAACAAACCAAAAAAAAGGCTGGTCAGTAAAGAGGTAGAAAGATACCTTTGTTGACAGAGGAAGAGGGAAAGTAGAACAAGGAAAAGAAACATCTGAGCTGTTTCTCCTGCCCTTCTCAACCAGCCTGAATGGAGGTTGTGAATAATAAAACACAGAGATCTCACTATTTTCTGCTTAGGCAGGCCATGCTTTTTCAGTGCTCCATTATTACTATCAACCCTGTTAAAATCAGAATGGCTGACAGCAGAGGGTCCCTTGATAGCCCTTCTCACGAGGAGTGAGGACACCGGTTACGTGGGAGGTTAGAGTGCGAGGTGAATGCTCTGGTCTCAGGTGTCCTTATGAAAATGAATAGTGGCATGTGACCCTTAATACCTTAAGCAACCTGGAGAGAGATCAAGAGAGCTGGAGTGTGTTGGGAAAAAATGAAAAAAACAAGAGCAAATAAAGGAAAGAAAGGCACACTGTTTCTGCTTTCCTTGTGCGCTTAAAGCTTTGTTGTACATAAAAATGCAGATTTATGAAATCTTAAAAATGCTGTACTTCTATCAATTCCTTCCCTAACATTGAACGTGAAGAATCTAATAACTGCCAGGTACTCTTGTTGATGTGGGGAGCATCGTCATTTGGATTTAATCCAAATGCTAACTATTACAGATGAGCCTAAGGCATTGCTGTAGTGACAAATTATCCTGCATCTCCTTATAGTGATATTCTTGTCTTTCCTTTTCGGGACATTCTGAAACAAGAAAGTGGCATAGATGAACCTTGGGGCTGATGTGCTTCAGCAATTCCTATGTTTCCATGTTTTACCTGGACTACTGTGGCTATCTAATAAGGGTCAGACTACCTGGAAAGGGTTAAATAGTGTTTGGTGCCCAGCTAGGGACCTGGCTCTGCTCCCCATTACCTGCTGGCAGTTTCCCATGGGCACCTGGACAGTGTGGCAGAAGTGAGTATCATTCAGACACAGAGTGCTGAAGGGTTCCTGCCAGGCGAGTCAGTTGTGATAATCCACTGCCTGCGACCTCATTAAAACTGCCTGATTGGGGCTGCTAATCGCATAAATAAAGAATTAAATCATAGCATTAACCTTCTACAGGGAAACCTGCCCTGGCAACACTGACAGAATTAGATCTATTAATTATTTACAGGGTCATTTGATAGAAATGTATATAGATGGCAGATTATGAGCACTTGAAGCAATAAGTTAGCCATAAATTATTGCTCTGATAAGAATCTTTTAATATTTTCCTCTTAATGTCCTGAATTAAAAGCCACCTTGCTTTTATCTCTGTGAGACAGTAGCATCACACATAATCTACCATAGGTAGATCAAACAGAAATACTATGCCCCAACATCAAGGATTTGTTGTGCTCCTTTTGGCATTTGGGGTTCCTTGTTTTGTTAGGAATTCCTCCTGTGCAAACAGAGTTTCCATAGCTAAATTCAGATCCAATTCCTCACCTGCTATAAGGCTTGGCGCTTCCTTGGTGGCCAAGGTATTCAGAGGGACCTGAGCACGTTGCCTTGCCACCACTGAACTAAAAGTCAACGTGCAGGAAATCTGTCTTGCCAGTGCTGCAGAGCATTAGGATGCTTTCTGCAGTCGTTCTCTACTGTTACCCCTGTAGGTATTCCGTTCCATTAAATGTGTTGTAGTTTTTCCCTTCTATCTCAGAATTGCTTGGAAAAAATGCTCTTGAATCAGATGGGATGATGAGTTCATTGTTTTACTGATTCTACTGGGCTTGCAGGAATGACAATGGTACTAGATAGGCTTGTTTGCTGACCAGAATTTGAATGTGTATCTGCAGATAGCACACAAAAGACTTGGGCATGTGGAGTGGAGGAGGGTGGGGAGACTGGAGGGAAATCTGTCATTATTTATGGAAATATCCAGTATTCATGGAGCCATCTGCTGTGAATGATTCAAGTCTGAGAAGTGTCATAAAATGAGAAAGCATAATGTAAAAAGAAAAAAAAACCTGACACCCCCCCCAAATTTGCATCATTCAGAAACCTGAACCAGTGAATATATAACCTCAGAATCTCTCTTTTAAAAGACACTTTGTAAATTTTCTGCCAGATTGAGAGATAAAGATAGATGATATTTCTCAGGTTCCTTTCCTCACCCTTCTTGGAACAATTAATTCCATTTGTTCATTTCCAGCCCTTTAATTATTGATCACTTCTTTTCCTTTTGTCTTTCTTACTGTTTCAGGCTATAAGGCGAGGGAGGGAGTTAAAAAAAGGTGTTTAGGACATTGCTTAGACCTTGAAGCATTGAGAAGGTCTTTATTCTAGCCACAGTTTTCTCTCTGATAATGAAGCATCAATTTTGTTGCCAGAATTTTATCCATATTAAGAAATTTTATTAATATTAAGAGTGGGACCCTCATAGCACTCCTCTGGAACAAGTCTCAGGCAGAGACAAGCCTGCTCCCCTGTACTGTGCCCGCTCAGGTAGTTCATTTATTGATTTGCTCATGATGTTCTTTACACAGTGAATATGGACAGATAGTGGGGAAACTGAGGAAAAAAAAAAAGGCAATGATTTGCACAGCTACACAGCAAGCTATTAACAAAATCGGGAATAGACTGTATCTTTCTTGATTATTCCCCTGAGAGCAGAGACCTGCTCCAAGTCCTTTCCTTGGGAGCAGTTGGGAATCCCTTTGAAATGTTTTTTGTCTTTCCTGCTTCCGTGTAGTTTGGTTACACTTTTAGTGGCACAGCGTATTACTAGAAGATGCTGTTGTGTGGCTGCTGTGTTTGTCTCCTTTCCTCTCTACTACCTTATTCTCTGTCTTCCCATCACCCCTTGCTGAAAAAAAAGCTGACTTAGCAGAACAATGGCATGTTAGAGCACAAATTTATTTTATTTCCTGTCCTGTAGTGTTGCAGTCCAGGGCTATGCATTTAAAAATCTCCTTACTATTACATTGGCTTTTAAAAATGCTTCCTTGCTTTTTATTTGTTCAGTCATTCACATTGGGTTGTCTTGACACCCCGCAATGTTCCTCTTCTCTGTGCAGGGATGCCTTTCTTCTTCCAGTACTCCAACTTCACGCATTAGAAATTGCATCTCCAGCCCAGTAAAGCACATAAGGATGCACTTAAGCACCACAGATTTCAGTTTATGTGATTAAGCATGCTCTTAAGTGCTTGCTTTTTGCCCCTTCCTATTTTGAGCAAACACCTTTCTTCATGAGAATGTCAGCAGAGCAGTGGTGCAGATGCACACCCAGTGCTTCTTTCTCAACATAGTGATTCCCATTCTCTCTGGATGTGAGATTTGTGATTTCCTGTGGCCAAAGCTTTACCAACTCAATACTAGATTATGATCATAGAATAAAAGATGGGAAGGTACTTGAAGAGATCATCTAGGGTCTTCTTGTTCCTCAAGGCAGGATGAGCTCTACCTTTTTCTTGTCTGACATGTTTGTCTAGCCTTGAAAAATGAGCCATTGTAGAAGTGCAGCAATTATTCTATGACATTCAAAACATGTCTAATCTAAATATCCCTCAGCCATGACTACTTGATCTGCTCGCTATGCATAGAGGGAATAGACTCTGCCTTGCCTTTCTGTCCTGTGCAAACTTGCAAATTGTTATTTGGTCAGCTATCTGTCTTCTCTTCTGCAGACTTGTTTCAGTTCTTGAGGAGCTTGTGCTTAGCCCAACTGTAATGCTCTCAGAGGCAGGTTTCACATCTTTGAAGAAAGATGCCTTAGCTCCTGCTTCAGGAGACAGCAGTTTTTTCCCAGTATCTCCTTAGCTCTAGAGACAACTCCTTCCTTTCGTGTATAATTTGTTAGCCTTCAGCTGTGGGGTCTTTTCTACAGCAGAGAAAAACAAGCAAGAGCACCTGGCTATGAATTACAGTGCTATGGGATAGTCACCGTAAGTTTTTGGACAGGTCATTTGTTCCATGTTCCAGCCATGCTCACGCTGAGTAGCACCTCATTCAGTCAGTAGCCCCTCAGTAATCAATATTTCTGCAGGGCAGGAAATACTGTGTGCCAGGTAAGGGAACTTTGGTTCCCACCACAGGCCACTCTTTTCTCTCAGCTCTATCAAAAGTTATGTTTAGGCCAGCAATGAAAAGCTGATTGCACAAAGACATCTGTGAAGTACACAATCGTGCCGTCTGCAGCGCACTGGAGAACGGTCCTTTGTTTGTTTGGGACACCAAACCCATTGCAAAAAGCAATATTTGCAGCTAATCACCACAGTGATTTGAATTTCCATTTAGCCATTGTGCTAATAGAGGCAGCTGGAAAAAGAAAAAAAAAACCAGCACAAATAAACACAGCCATAAGTACTGTCAGTTTTCAGCACCAGGATCTGCTGGAAGTAATGCTGATGCTTCCAACCCAAGAAATCTTTTTAATGTGAAATGATATATATGAGGCCAAAAAGAGGAACACATTTTGTCTTGTTTGCTTAGACTCCAGAATAGATCTCTGAGTCTCCGGACGTAATGATTGCTTAGGCAAGTCAAACACTGTATATCACCTGCTGAGCATCTGATTCATTGACTGAGTGGATTGAAGCCAATTTAACCAGCTGGAATCTGTAATATTGACTTCAGTGGTGTGATACTGATCTATATCACCCGGAGGATTTGGCCCAGAGACAAAGGGAGGTAGTGTTTCCTTTGGGTGACATCTTTTCTGCAAGCCAAGGCGGACAGCATCTGTCTTGCGCAGCCTGGTTGCCCTAGAAGTGGTGTGTATTGCTCATGCAGTACCATAAGGTTTTGTCATACTGTGGATCTTTCAGACAGGGGTGGCAATCAGGGACAACAGCCCCTTTCTCCTGGCTCTATCCCTCTGCTTCGCAGCTGGTATCATCTTACAGCAGTTCTGAGTCCACTTCTCTGAGTGTACTGACTCCCATTGTACAGATTTCTGCGGCTGCTTTCGCTGCTGTGTAGCGTTATTCTGGGGGAAGGGAGGAGGCTTAACCTGGCTCTGGTTTTCCCTTCCACCTTGCTAAGGAGGAGATGGACCAGCCATAACGCCTCCCTTGCTCTGCAGAGAGGCTCAGCAGAGCCAAGCAGTACGACACGTAAGCATGAGCAGCAGCAGAGAACAGGCAAGGCAAGATCCAGCTCTGAGAGTACTGTCACAGCCCTGGTGCTCAGTACTGTGGACATTAGAGTTATGATACTACAGTGGTGTTGCTCATCATTATTTTCTAGCTAAGTGACTTCATTTCACTAAATCTCTACAGCTTTCCGTATCTCCATAACCAAGAAACAGAGGGACAAAAGGCTAAGCAGAATTTATTATTGCTCTATATTATTATCACATCTTTTGCCTTCTTTTTAAGATTTATGAACCTCTATTCAATTAATTCATCAGCAGCCTGAAAAAGCTAATTGTGGGTTTATATATTTCCATAGGCATGGGCTCATTCCTACACCAGATGTCAATAATACTCGATCTGTGCAAATGGAGATGGGTTCGTAGCAGTCTGCTGTCCGATCTAATTAATGTTGTGACTCCAGTCCACCTTGAGTAGGAATGGAGTTTGGTTTTTGCATAATTGTAAGGCTAGGAGTGGGCACAATAAGAAACAGGGATACAAACTCCAGTGTCTCAAAGGTTGAAATCGGAAATGCCAACCCTCCATTCCCAGGGGCTCAAATATAGGAAAGCAATGCAAGAGGATGGCTCTGCACACAGAAGATGGCCCAGGAGAATCTGCAGTGTGCTGTCCAGCCTGAGCAACTGTTTTCAGAGGCAGAAGGGGCTTAATAACTTGAACTCAGGATCACATTTGATCCTTCTTTGGTTTTCTTTGATCCTCCTAATGCTGTTGTTCCCCATGGCCAGATAGTGCCAGGCTGTCCACCACAGAGCACTATTTCACATGCTGGACTTTCTAGGGCAGCATCAGGACCTTGGTGGCTTGTGGAAGTGATGTGTGTTGGGTAAGTCCACAGGGCCAAGACCATGTGCGTTGTCACATCTGCCTCCTCCGGGCAGGAAGATTCTCCTTTCTTTGGGGAAGATGCTTTTTTCAGGCCTGGCTGAGATTTTGTGTTTTCCCAAGCAGGTCTCAGCCAAGCATGGCTTGCTTTTATTTTTGTTGTTCCTAGAATTATTAGCACACAGCTTGTTTTCAAAGATAACGATATGGGAAAACAATAGCATCTTGCCAAACTCCTTCAGTATACTGTTTGCAGGTTGTGCTATTTTATCAGTGTCCTACTAGGCACACTGGAATGGCTTGTAAACTCTGTCTTGTGAGCTACAAAGGGAATGAAAATATTGAAACAAATCCCTCCCTCCCCTGCCAAATAGATCTACCTTCTTCTAGTACTTTTCTTTTTCTATCTTTGTGCTGTATTGTAGGGATCTGGTTTAGCATTTAAAAAGCTACTGCTGCAGTCTATTATCAAAGACATATTTGTTAAAACATGCATATGAAAGGATTTGTAATTGAAGTACAGCTTTGATATATTTAATAGGATGTAAAACTGCCATCCCTTTTTAATAGGAGATGCTTACGTGCATTAGAAGTAATATAATAATGCCTCTCCACTGAGCTCTACCCATTAGCAGACTTTTTTCTCCCTTTCTTTTAGTTAATCTTAAAACTTAAATACAATCTAAACACATTAACATCTTTTTTTCTCCCCTTTCTATACTTGGAAGTGCTTTGAACTGAACTTTGTTTCAAATAAGAGATAGCTACAAACATGGCATCAATATACAGCGCCTCAGCGCTGCCTAACAGATGGTCCATAAACCGGCACACCTCCTTGTCTTAGAAATGTTAACAGGGATGGGAGTGTGGCTGTGTGGGGGAGCAAGCAAGCAAGCACGCGTGAGAATAACCTCGTAAACAATGAACCACTGTACGAGCGTGCTTTTCCATATTCCCATGTCTCAAATGTAATCAAATACCAGAGCAGCAGAAACAGAAAATGATAGTCAAAACAAAAATAGTAATAATGATCTCTTTAATAACTATTTCTGTGTTTCAGTCACAGAGTGCTTTACAAGGAATCAGTGTTACAATTCGAGAAATAAGGATGTAAGGTGGTAACGAGAAAGTATGATAAATCTGACTGGAGTTTCGAGGTACTTGTGGTTTGGTGTCTCGTCTTACACAGAACCATTCTCTATTCATTTCAGAACTCAGGATCATGGACTATTTTGAAAGCTGGCTAATCAGAATTAGTTGCTCTGGAAAATTCTGGATGTGTCTCCAGACATTGTCAGAGGAACCCAGGTAAGAGCTCACTTCTCTGGACTCCTAGTTGAGTGCCCCACCAGCATCCAGCAGTACATATTAATCATGGCTGTAAGAATATTCAAAAAATGCCTAAGATATTGCTGCCTTATCAAACAATTGAGACCTTTCAAAAGGAAAATATGCCTCCCTTGATTCAGATGCACTGCTGTATTGGGCAAGATCAAATTTCTGTTGCGACTGTGCAAGCGTACTTACTGCTTTCCTGAGACTATCTCTTGATTCACTCACTCACTAGTGTCTTTTAAACATGAAAATGTTGTGCTAGTGTTTTACAGGAGCTAGATAGCTGTGAGCCACGGATGTAGTCCTTTGCAGAATAGCTTTTTCAGTTACTACCCACTGCATGTGTTCATCATGTTTTGGCAGCAAGGGCTGAGCACAGGCTTGGCAGGCATGTGAGGAGGCGCAATGTAAAGCCCATGTTTTGGTGACTGTAGGGATGCCTTTGCCATCTGGGTTTGCAGGAGGGGTTGCAAAGTTGGTGCTCTTTGTTTCCCAATGAATTTTTGAAGAATGACTGTTCCTTTAGGCTGACAAAGTAACTGAGGTGGCATAAGCAGTCTGTCCTCCCTCATTGACTCAGCCTGAACTTTGTTTATAAGAGTTGTCAGATACCCAGCTTGGGACTACAGTTGCCCAGCACTGCAGCTCCTGCTGTGTCTACTGCTTTTCCCACTGGAAAAGCACACTGGAGCCCAAAAATAGTCATGTCATCAAGAGGACACATTTATTCAAACGATACAGGTATCTGAAAGAACTGTAAAGCTGTGTATGTAAATATTGGAATGTCAGAATATATTCTACCAGTATAAATTGATGTTTCATGAATAGACAAACAGAAAACTCCATTTCATATAAAGAATAACGATACATTCTTTTCATAAAGAGAGGTAGTGTAATTCATTCAATTTGCATTTGGATATTGCCATTGTTCAGGTAAGTGGTGTGTGTTTGGGTGCATACAAACTGCAAGAATCACACAAGGCAGTTTCAGTGTTTTCTAAAACTGGTTCTCTTTTGCAGATGTAAATCCAGCTCCCATCTCCGCCAACATTTGAATTCTAAAAAAACAGGTGTATTCACTAAGTGTCCAGCATATGAAAAAAACCACAGCCTTTTTGGTGATGAAGCTGGTCTGCAATTTGGACTGATGCAAGGCAGGTTTAAATAGAAATTTAAAAAAAAAAATTATTGTCACTTTTTTAGTGTCGGCACACAACTTCAGTAGGCACAGTTTAAATGCTCCACAGGTTTAACTATGTTAACAACTCAGGTGAAGTGCTGACTTGCCGTGTTAGGTTAAGCAGATGAAACATTTAAAAAAAAACAAAACAAGAAAACAAACAAAAAAACCCCAAAACAGAATGGAATTTAGAATGAATTGGTGGAAGAAATGAATAAGTAGTACTGCAGTCAATGTGTCATAAAAATTCTAGTCTGGTTTTTTTTCTTAAACAAAAAAAAAAGAAAAGCAAGCCAAGCTGGCAGGAGAAGTCCGGTGAGGCCTTGGAGAAAGCTAACTGCCCTGCAGTTTGAACTCTACGTGAGACATGAGTTCATCCCAGACCTTGCCAGGCTCTGCTGGAGAAAATTAAAAGTTATTTACCCATTTCAGTCAGGTTTTGGCTTATGCCTTTTCTGCATGAATTAGCTCTTACCGTTTTCTTGCAGGACAAAGCCATTGACTGGAGCACATCACTAAACAGAAAATGAATTACTTTTGTCTGCTGGATGTAGAATGGTTGTCACTGGGACTATATCCAGTGATCCTCATAGATCTCCAGGACACCTGACACAGGTAAATGATGCAGCTCTGCTTTCTGCTCATATTTGGTTCTGTATTCAGGTAGCTAAATTGTCAAAAGAGCCATCCCCACAAGGGTAAACATCTTCTCAGTCAGGGATATTAAGTGTAAGTCACTATAGTTGACCCCAGTATTTATTTGTTTATCGGTATATTTGTTCAGTCCTTTGTAAGGGATAAATACTCCATAGATTTTTAACTCTAGCTGAGATGTTTAGTTTCTCTCAGATGTTTAGATTTTCTGTCCTGGTCTCATTGCACAGTAAGTGAGGAAACTGTTTGGTCAGAAAGTATAAATATGCATTCTAATAATAATCACAGAATCATAGAATTATAGAATGGTTAGAGTTAGAAGGGACCTTAAAGATCGTCTAGTTCCAACCCCCCTGCCATG
>RSEF01000004.1:58082534-58096731 GCA_003993805.1 Himantopus leucocephalus | reverse complement strand
GTCAGTGAGAACTTCACTGGACTGCCACAACTTCTCAAATATGCTGGATAGTGGCTTAGCAACTCCATCTGCCAGTTCCCTCAGGACCCGTGAATGAATCTCATCATGTCCCATGGACTTGTGCACCTTCAGATTCCTCAGATGGTCTTGAACCTGGTCTTCTCCTACAGTGGGCGGTTCCTCTTTCTCCCAGTCCCTGCCTTTGCGTTCTGCGACTTGGGCGGTGTTGCTAGAGCACTTGCTGGTGAAGACTGAGGCAAAAAAGTCATTGAGTACCTCAGCCTTGTCCATGTCATGGATGACCAAGTCTCCCATTTCCTTCCAGAGAGGGCCCACACTTTTCCTAGTCTTCCTTTTATCACTGACATACCTATTGAAGCTTTTTGTGTTGCCCTTGACTTCCCTAGACAAATTTAATTCTACCAGGACTCTAGCTTTCCTAACCTGATCCCTGGCTGCTTAGACAATTTCTTTGTATTCCTCCCAGGCTACTTGTCCTTGCTTTCACCCTCTGTAGGCTTCCTTTTTCTGTCTGAGTTTGTTCAGGAGCTCCTTTTAATAATATGTCTTCTCTATGGGTACAGCTCATGAAGGACTGAAAGCAATACTGCGTTATTCCAATATGCTTTAGTGGTTTATTTCAGGAAAAAACCAAACAGGATTTACTTAAGACAGAGTAATCTTAGAAAAAAAAAAAATAGTTGAAGAAAATCATTCACAAATGTCTGTATGAACTACAATGGATTGATAATAGACTAACTTGATTTAAAAGACGAACAAAAGCTCTATTTTAATAGACTAGGCCTATGGCCTAGTCTATTAAATGATATGGAGAGCCTACCTACTCTACTTTCATTAGGGTCTGGCCTTTGTTATCAAAGAGAATACATTTACAGAGCAAGTCATGCCTTAAGTGTGCTTCAGAGAACAACTAAGTGCTACATGTTGGTCAAATACATAGGAGCGGATTCCTTAAGAGACCTCTCAGTCTGGAAAAAAAAAGACTCAGTCTACCACATAGAGGCATGCATAGAAGCAGAAGAAGCATGTGTAGTCTTGTCTGAGACACATTCACTCCAGCTACTCCAAATCTTCCCAAAACACGACAGAAAACGTGCAGTTTAATACTGATAACTTCTGCTCTCAGGAACTTTTGCGTTAGCAAAGATTAAAAAGCTGCATTTGAAGGCACTACCTTTGCAAGAGTGAAGGAGAAAATATGGATTCAATGTCAGTTCTCTGCCGAATCACAGTGTGGAGCTCACCTGAAGAACCTGCAAGTATTTGTTACACCCACAGAGCAGAGGTATGGCATTTCCAAAATTAGCGCTTCCCTTCATACAGAATTAGTCTTCTGGGAATTAATTTCTTCCCTTGCTCCCCGGCACATGCAACAAATATTTTAACCTTGAAACACCTTTCTGTCCTTCCTAAGCCTCACTGAAAATAAGCCTAAGAGTCCTAGCCCTCATCTGGGAGGCTGAAGAGGCAGTGGTTACGTAGTCTTTCCACCAAGTAATTCCACCAAGCCTGACGGATGCACAGCCCTGTATGTGCAGGAACAGAGTGGTCAGCCTCCCTCGAGAAGTGATAGAGAATCAAACTGTCCCTCTTGTGTAAGGTATTAATTAAATTATTTTCTTTAAATAGTAAAAGTTTATTAACTCTTGTCTCTCTTCAGACATGTGCCACTGGAACAACCCCTCTTCATGCTGTGTCAGCCATGTGAAGATTTTTAGACTCCTCAGTTCTGTTTGGTGGGAAACGAACACAGAAGCAAAAGGACGCAAAAGAGGATGAAAAAAGGTACGTCATGAAATAGCACAGGTAAATTATGGCAGAGCAGGTGTCCAGCACTGCCAGGGGAGGGGCAGCTTCTTCAAGGCCCTTAAAGTCTCTAGGACATTGCCTTTAAGAGCAGCAGCGGGTGTCAGGGTCAGGCCCTGCCCTGACTGGCTCCCTCTATCCGGGCCTGCCCAGCCTCCCCCACCAGAGCAGCCCGGACCTGCTCGCTCTGTAGACTAAGTGAATTGTGTGTGGGCGGAAAAATCCACGGGGCTTTTTTTGTCCCCACAGAATTCCCAGCCAGCAGGTCTGGCGTGCTGTGACTGGCTGGGCCTGCCCAGTGCCCCCCAAGGGAGTCAGTCAGGCCAGGGCCTGCCCCCGACGCCCACTGCTGCTCTTAAAGGCAATGTCCTAGAGATTTTAAGACTCACTTGGGCTACGAGGCTTGCTGTTCTTACAAGTACCCTGGTGCTGGAGCTGAGTTTATGAGTAGTCCCTGAAAGTGACTCTTTTAGCTATTTTCAGGGTGGTGCTGGCAAGGGGACAGAAATTTAGCTTCTAGCCCAGGCACCGGGGAGAAGGTGGCTCTTCTCCAGCCACTGTGTGCTCAGGTCCCTGGGGGTGAGGTTGGGGTTGGGTGCAAGTCCAGGCCCTCTCAATGACTTTCTGTTAATGCTTCTGCGGCGCAGCATGTCCCACAAATAAAATAAAACAACACACACATTCATTTTGCAAACCTGTCCATTGGTATGGAAATCTGCCCGTGCCATGTGCCAATACAGAGGCCAGGCAGCAGGTTGGGTTGGATTTCGGGAAAAAGTCAGTCGCTGTTCATGTGCACAATGGAAATGGAGGTCTTTTGGAAACCGAAGCATCTATCTGGGTCATTAAACAGAAGCTGTGGATCGCTCATAGGAAATGGGGTGCTGTGCGTAGTGCCTGTGGAGTAAGGAGAGCCAGGCAATGGCATCCAGACAATTACAGTCTTACGTTGGCATTGTCTGAAATGGAAAAACCAACAGTCTAAAAGGCTATAACACTGATTCTGTAGAACATTAAACTATTACTTTATGCTGATGATATCCTACTGTTAATTAAGGACTCGCATGCTTCCCCTCCTGCTTATAATGAATATTGCTCTCTGAGTACAAAGTTATCATTGCACAAAATTAATGACTCTGAGACTGCAGTGATGCAGCTTTCTGTAGTTTGCCCTTCAGCCCTGCTCAGCTCATGGAATCTTAAGTGGGCACCCAAAAATACAGTACAAATACTTAGGGGCTGATATTAACAAAGCCCCCGACAATGTAATTAAAGATCATTTAAATCCAATTATCAAGCAGGTAGAAAAAGATTTGGAGGGATAGCCAGAGCTAAATAAAAGCAAATGTGCATGATTCAGTAGGCCGGATTCTGCCCTCATTTGCTGTCCCATCAGGTTGTTAAAGTAGAAATGAGGACATCGTGTAAGTCAATACCCTTGGAGTCACTGTCATAAATGTTCTCATGACAATATTTCCCACTGGCAGCAACAGTTGTGCATGTGTGGAGCTTACTTTGAGCATAAGTATACACAAATAGCTATAAATACAATGAGAAATCCTAACAGTTACTAATAATTATATTTCCAACCCACACCTAAAAAAAAGAGACATACAGATAGGAATACTTCACCTACTACTGAAACTCAGCTGTTTTTTAAGGGTACATATAGGTGGTTCACACAGGTACCATATTCAGCATTACAGAATTTAACAAAGCCTAACCTGTACTACCAAGTTCACATTTACCCACAGCCCAGGTTTCTGATCCTATAAAATAGCAAGATTCCTTTTAAGTTACTGTAAAACTTGCTGAATAGATACAACAAATACAGTACATTTCAGGTGACAGACATCTCGGGATGTGAGGATGAATTAAAGATGCCACAGGAAACATTTGAAAAGTACTTATAGCTCTCAGGATGAGAAATTCCTCCTAAATGTCATATAATTGGCCCAGCTTCATTCACCAAAATCATGCAGATTTTTATGGGTTTTTTATTCCTAAAAGGGATAATTTTGAATGAAAATGGCTGTATTTTAGGTAAGCTTTTCTTTTTTCCCCTGCCTCATACTGTAAACTAATATTGCTGTTAAGCCCAGGTTGCATTTCAGCAGTGGCTTGAATGGAAATATCTTTCTGGAAAGCACATGAAATCCTTTGTGATTAAAAGAATGATATAAATATAAATCAATTATTTTTGGAGTGGCTTGAAAAATTAAATCATGACAGACAGTCTTATTCAAACACTTTTCTAAACTGCATGGGTTTTGTCCATTCAGAATGTTCTGTGGAATTAATTTTATCTCTGGAAAAAGGCAGAAAAGATCCATTCCAACAAATGTGCTCATATTTTTTCAGTCTGTTGTGGGATTTGCCAGGTGGGACAAGATAGCCGAAATGATCTTGCTGGAGAAATGGTCAATGCTGTTGTGCATGATATCCACCTACCAAAACAGAAAGCCCGTATGTGCTAGAGAAAGCAATGATACATATTTATGATAGGATGGAGGGTT
Source organism: Himantopus leucocephalus (assembly GCA_003993805.1). NCBI lineage: Eukaryota > Metazoa > Chordata > Aves > Charadriiformes > Recurvirostridae > Himantopus > Himantopus leucocephalus. Next base: position 58,092,388 of record RSEF01000004.1, on the reverse strand, counting down.
GTCAATGAAAGAACAGTCTGGGCAGCAACAGGAAAAAACGAGAAGCCATTGGTGGTAGAAGAGCATGAGCCATACTGTACGTTAATGACTCTGAAGAGGGTATCATCCTGCTATAAAACAGCTTTCATAACAGCTCTACAGCAAACACATGAATGATAGCACTGTGAATACGTAACAAAATTTGCCGAAAATGCTCAGCACGTGGGAGTTCCTCTTCAATACTGCAGCCTGAGAGGTGTGCTTTTCTCCTTTCCAGCTACCCACATTCACCGAGTTATGTTCTAAGCAAATTTCTGCATGGGAAATTGCCAGCTTTCTGCACGTACATACAAGTTGCACTGACTGTGCACCCAGAGTTAAATTCATGAGAATATCTAAATTGACAGACACCTATGACAATCAAAGATCTCATTCAGATGTTAACATTATTGTTTAAGGACTACAGAACAACTTAAAGAGCCTCAAGGACATTGCAGTCCCTCTTTCTTATTCATGTTTTGTTATAATAAACAAAAGGTCTTCTCATAGATCACTGATTAAAGTAACAGAGAAAAGAAGAGGGAATGAATAGAGGCAGTTTAGAGCCAGAGTTCCTTCAGACCTGATTTGGGGTGAACTGGTTCAGCTTATTGCTAAGAAGTTGTGCACAAAGAGGTAACAGAGTCTGATTATGTTCCTAAATTACTCAAGGTTTTTAAACAAAAAATTAACTGTTAATAGTTGCAGAAAGATCTGTCAGAAACCACCAGATAAAATCATAGATGAAGGTCAGGGTCAATAAATGCAAAGTAAAGCATGTAGAAAAAATAGTAGTGACCGTACATGCTCAGTGGTATGCTCTAAATCCGTTAAACTTAAGAGGGAGACACATCAGTGTTGGTCAAAGAAGTCAATATATTAGAGGAAAGGAAAAAAGAACAGAACAGGAGACATCACTGTGCTGTTGTGTAGCTCTAATATGTGCCTGAACCCTCAATACCAGCTGCAGTTCTGGTGCTGGTCTCAGCAACGATCCAAGAATAACTGGAAAGGGTTTGGAGATGGATTACGAGAACAGTCAAAGGAACGGGGCAGCTTCCTGTCCAGGAGAGATGATAGACTAGGCTTTGGTACTATAGTAAAGAGGTGACTGAGGGGGTTATGAGGAAAAAGGCCTCAGCTGGCAGAGTAGGGGAATAAAATGGTTACTATTTGGTGTCTCTCAGAACACAAGAACCAGAGGCTATCACATTAAATGTTCAGCATGCAGATTTGAAATGAACAGACCAGTACTTCTAGTCTGGAGAACAGGAGGCTGAGGGGAGACCTTATCACTGTCTACAACTACCTGAAAGGAGGTTGTAGCGAGGTCGGGGTTGGTCTCTTCTCCCAAGTAACAAGCGATAGGACAAGAGGAAATGATCTCAAGTTGCACCAGGGGAGGTTTAGGATGGGTATTAGGAAAAATTTCTTCACAGAAAGGTTTATCAAAGATTGGAACAGGCTGCCCAGGGAAGCGGTGAGATCACCATCCCTGGGGATATTTAAAAGATGGGTAGATGTGGTGCTTAGGGACATGGTTTAGTGGCAGACTTGGCAGTGTTAGGTTAACAGTTGGACTCGATGATCTTAAAGGTCCCTTCCCACCTAAATGATTCTATGATTCTGTGATTTACATACACTTTGTAGTTAAACCAAAGAACTGCTTGCCACAGGACGGTCAAAAAAACCCAGCATGTTCCACACTACACCAAGAATTCACATGGGTGCAAAGTGTAATTGTACAACCTCATACAGGACAATAGATCAAGGGCTATGAAAGAAAGATGCCACCGCTAGCTCAGGAAACCTCCAAGGTGTGGATCACTAGAAGCTGCAAGGATATTGCTGTACACTTGCCCTACCCTTACTCTCTTCTTTGCCTGGGTGTTGACTCCTTGTGTGAGAGGGAGCTCTGGTCTGACCCGATACAGCTGTTGTCTTGGCAGATGAGGTACTCGGGTATGTTTACCCAAGATGAGCAGAAGTGCTTCTGCAGTACGTGCTTAATACTACAGCTCTTGGAGCATTACTGTCTGCATTCATGGTCATAGCATGACCAGCTAAAAATGGTGGCAGAATGTTGTCCAGAGTGGTGCCATACACCATTTAGGTTGAAAAAGGAGATTAAGAAGCCAGATCTAACAGAAGATAGTAAGTTTAAGGGAACAGGACACCCATTTTTGACACACAGTTTGAGATTGCAGCGAAATCACCAGTACAGCAGAGTGTTAATCCAGACGTGAAAACTAGCAGCCTACATAGGTGCTGTTCTGGATACTAACTGAATACAGAGCCAGGAGAGAGCGGTTTGGAAGAGAAGAAAAACAAAAGCACGCAGTCTGCATTTCTGCTCTGCTAAGGAAATGATGCAGTGAAACACTGTCTAAACTGATAGAACTGAATTTAAATCAGGGACTAGTGTCTCATCTCAAATAAATCAGGCTGGCGGTAGTGAAGCCAGAGAATCAGCTATCTGACAGATCTTCACCAAAGTCAATACCTTTTAACACTGATATATCTAAATTGCCTAGTGTTACAGAAATCAGTGTAGCTGTGTTAGGTTTTACCTATCCCAGTCAGTCTGCCTAGCTTTGTTTTCTTTCACCAGAAAAACCCAGTCAGTCACCCTGCAAATTGTCTCTAAACAGCCTCATCAGAAATTTGAGCTTGCTTTGTTGCCCTAGTTGTTTATGACACCGACAGGAACTAAAGTTACTGAAGATCAGGCTATAGTGTTTTATTTCAGAGTACAGAGTATAGTTTCTAGTGAGTATTTTAGAGGGTTTCCATCAGCAAATTTCAGCGCTGGAGCTCTCTTTGGTAGCCACAATAGAATGAAGCTGTGGCCTTTCAGAGACAGAAGAGGCCAATGGACCTTTGGCCCTATTTCTTGAGCTACCTTCAACTTTTCCATCAGGTTTTGGAAGCTAAACTCTTGCTCTATAATTTTTGTCCCATCATCTGGCTTGTTGACTTCAATTGCAAGTTCTCCGGGGCAGGGCTCATTTGGCTCTGTACCGTACCTGCAGTCTCAGTCTGGGTCTCTAGGTACTACCATACCACAAACGATATGTAATAATAATTTTTTATTTGATCAACTGCCTTGTAATGGCTTTTTTCCTTCTGGGCTTTAAACTTTTTTATTTGATTGCATCCTTGCCCTAATTTCAAAGACGGAAAATAATAGATTTTCTAAAGAACAATCCCAAATGTCATATCTACAGCCGATCTGCAATTCAATATAATGATTCTTTCCTTTTTGATGATTTTTTTTCCTTTCAGATTTGAATAATATCATTTGTGTGATGTTACTCAATCTCTTCTGTTTTAATTTGAAATCCTATTTTTAATCAATTAGGAAAAAATGACCTAATTAAGGAGTAATTTAGGCCAGTAACTTAAACATTGTTTTATAAAGTAGCTGCATTTAATTGGAAATGTGCTGAACTACTGCATTGCATTAGCAAGTAATTTGGAAGAATCAGCCAATGGGATCCCCTGACTGCTAGTTCAGGAATGATAGCGACAAAGCTGATGTCCAAAGCAGTCTGATGAACTTGGGTTTTATTAATAGCTTTGCTATGAGCCTTAAGGTCCAAGCAACTACAGCCTCTCATTATGCTAAACACAAACACACAGCAAGTGACTGCTGGCTCCCGGGAGTCAGCACTGAATAGTTCTGAAACGACGTGATGGATAAAAAGCTCAAGAAGCAAGAAGCACACAGAGAGGGGAGGCGATGTGCTCACCCACTGTCACCAGCCCAGTCAGTGGCAAAGCTAACACTAGCCCTCGGCTGCCAGAGTGGCACCATCCAGAGAGCGAGGCTGTCACTAGCTAATTCCCGTGCTAATAACAATTCCTGAAAACTCCACAACACCTGTTTCTCCCTGTATTTCCCCTTAACTGGTAGAGGTCTTAGAACAAGGCTTGCCAGAACTTTGCCTAAAAATGCCCACGTGCCACAAAAGGCAGAAGGTTGTTTGAAAAGCTCACTAGCAGTTTTTAGGACAGAAATTCAGCTTTAGTAACCCAGAGAATACATTACAGTTCACAGCTCTGCACTGGCTGCCATTAGCACAGTATGGCTCTCTCCCTTATAGTTGGCCTCGTCTCTCCGCTATTGCTTTTCACTGAAGCAGCACCACAATACAGATGGTTTTAGCATCAGAAAGAGGAATGTGTACACTTGTCTGACATTTTTGTGCTGTCTGTGCCACGTTTCATTCTCATTTATTACTGTTGCTTTTAGCATTGTGTACTTACAGCCGTAGAGCAGAAGAAACAATTACGACTCTACTCTGGGCATCAACACACTCTTGAGGAGCCACTGGTTTCCAGCTGATCACCTAAGGTTGCTTCACTGCAGAGTAGGTATCACTGGATAAACTTATCAGCACATTATTTATTCATGCTGGTCAGAGTTTTTCCTCAGATAACAGCTCTCAGGGAAACACTTACAAAGGCTTCTGTACTGACAGAGCCCTTGCCGCATGTTACTGCTTCATGACTGGGAGCAACAGCATTGTATTCCATTAAAAAAACAAATACCCAGAGAATGCTTGCAGGCTCAGATCACTTCAGTTTTACACTAATACTTTTTGTCATTAAATTTCATGTTGGGACATTATTTATTTTCTGAATCTTTTGGGTGAAATCTGAGCTACAGAGGAGGCAAGAGACGTTGCCATCCACTTGGTATCAAAGTGGCTGTAATACCAAGGAAGCTACAGGAGTCCAAGAGCTGCTATCTAAGGCCCTAACAGGAATGTGTGCACCTCTGTGATGCTGCAGAGGAGTCAGTTCCATGGAGGGAGCAGAAATTTAGTGTTCGGGCAATTTAGTCCACAGCTACTGATGCCTTACTTCAGGCAGCGTCTAGTTTCATTTGGCTAAGCAGAGCGCGGAACAGCAGCCACATAAAACTCACTGAAGTCAAGCTGTACAGCAAGGCTGGTGCTCTGCATATCACCTTTAAAATCAAGTGTGCCTGGATAAAAGAACTCACAGCTTTTGTAGTCAAATATTGAGTTCCCGGGGAGATCTATGTGAGGAGAGCACGCCTTCCTTTAAGTCAATAGTGGCAATACATTATCAGATTGCCTATTTTCCCAGATACGTTAAATCTAGTTTGACAAAGGTGAAAATGTTGGCTGTTTGCAGCCTGACACAAAGTTGGCAAAATCCTGGGCCCTTCAAAAGTATCAGCTTTGATTTTAAATTGTGTCATACTTCAGAAGAGAGGATATGCAGTCACCTAACCTGGTGGGCTCCTTCAGTGACAGCTTCATTTCAGCCTGCAGGCAGCACGAGCTCTGGAAACGGCGGTGCAGAATCCCAATTTTGCTGAGCTGTATTCACGTATGAAACCCACCACTATCAACAGGGTCGCTAGATTTTCAAAGGACTTCAGTGCAAGACACATCTTGCCCTAATCCATCCATCTTACATGAACGGGCTAAATTGCCCTTCTCGAGGTGTCGACCTCCCCCATCTTAGTTATTGAGCGAGAAGAAACATCTATTCCAGCATGCACTTTGACATTTTAAATAACTAAAACTTGGTCATCCAAATTCCAGCAAAAGAGCTTGTAGCAAAGACAGGGCCTGTTTAACATGTAAAGTACAAGTATATAAAGCAAAGCATAATCAATATTTGTTTGCCTTCAACCCAGACATAAACACACTAAAATAGTCGGACCTGTGCAGTGTACAAGTGTTTCGTATCACAGTAACACTGCCAATAACCAGCAACGCAGTAAGACTTTGTAATGCAGCTAAGCAGAAGTGTCTAAACTGCATGGAACTGCAAAGGGGGAAAAGGGAGACTTGTATCCTAAAAGTAAGACGAACAATGCTGGGACATGATATTCCCATCCCTTTTTTTTGTGGGCAGAGCTGAGGACCATAAAAAACATGAAGGGGGAACGAGGCAAAACAGGGAAGGAAAATGTCACGCACTTCTGTTCCAACTTCCCTCCTGGAAGAGCTCTTAAGCCTAATCACGAGGACTTCAGCCACTGAAACCATCAATAGCTGTAGCCATCAGGGTTAGCTGCACAGCATCAGCCTCATTCACACTCGCGGCTAATTTAGAATAAGATTGTTAAATACTAATTGTTTGAATAAGTAGTGTTAATGATTGATAGTGATTAAGAGCTAACCATTGGCAATGTGCATTTGCTAATGAATGTCAATCTAGAAAAGTGCTGTTTTGAAGTTTGAAACTCGCCTGATTTATCAGATGTTTAAACACTCCCATCACGGCAATTGCTAATTCCCTAACTGAAATACGTACATGAAGCATGTATATTCATTTGCAAGAAGTTGTTACGTTCCAAATGACCCACAGAGAATTCAGTACGCAAACCCACTGAAATTTAGGAAGAATTTCAAGCCCAAACCTCTCCACATTCCATCCAAACACGTCAAAACCAAGCATACTGCTGCGTCAGCAAGCCTGGCAACCTTAAGACTGTGTGATCAACTAAAAAGCTCATAATTTGGTGCGTGGACTAAAGATACAGTTGAATCCTTCTGCCCAAAGAGACAGCCGCAGGACCAGGATTTCTTCCACCAGCTTTAGAGGCCGAGGTTTTTGATGAAGGGTGTGGAGGGAGAGCGCTACCTCAGCAGGGTGACTCCCAGTGCTGGATAATCCACTTTGGAAGCACCTAATTCTGTCTTGCAGCATGGAGAATCTCTGTCTGACCATTCTGTGCTAAAGCAAAGGTTTTCTAACAAAGGAGAAAGCCAATGAAAGTGACATTATCCCAGCTGTATAATGACTGTCATGTTATGGTACAATGGCTGCGGCACAGTGGAAGTCTTCTGACAAAGAACAGGAATGGGTTCATATCTCTATTTCATAAGAATCTCCACCAAGATGACTGGGTACCAGTAAAGAAAGATGTAATATGCAAAAAACATCTGGATGCTGAAGCCAGACAATATCTACTTAGAAAAAGGGGATTTTTTTATTTTTTAACTAAGGGTAATTAACCACTTGGCAAAACCATGAAGAGAAGTAGCAAATTAGAAAAATACAATGGTCCATGATTAATGCGATAGGAAGAGCAAGTCAATTGTCCCTTCTGCCCCTGAAATCAATGAGTTATCCAACCGCTCAGCAGGTAGGAGAGAGGGGATTTTTCCTTAAAAGTAAAAGCAATCAGTGTTGACTAATCAGCACCAGACTAGACATTTGAGAGGGTCCACAACTGCAACCTGCAAGCACTTGTGAATTGCTGTCTTGACTGAGCGTAATGATGTTTTACAAAATAAAAACTGTGTACTTAGTACATAGGGTGATAGTCTGGGTGGGTTTTGTTTGCTTTACATCTGGAAGGGAAGGCTGATTTTTACACACCAGCTCTGACTTTTAAAGTTAATTTGAAACCATTCGTTTTCAACTGGTGGCATCTAAGTTGGCATCAAAGCTGATTTTTCATTTGTTCAAATGAAAAACATTAACAGTGCATCATTTTATTCCTACTTGTAACACAAGAGCTGCTGTACGTAACGTGCACCCTTAACAATTAAAAGGCCATTGCACAAGTCTAAACCAATCAGAAAGCACAGGAAGAATTGGAAAGAGGTTGCGTTCGTGTCGGAGGTAAACTCAGCTCGGCAGATGAGCAGCTTTCCCTCCTGTAATGGAGAGGCGCTGCTCCTGCTTACCTGTGCGAGGGACAGCCATACTGGTGGGCACTGGGTCGGAAAGCCTCAGCTGCGTGAGGGGGGCGGCGTTACAGGTGTCAGGCCAAGTCAGAGAAATGTGCTCGGAATGACTGGTGCCAGAATGCACTGATTTAGGAGGTAAAACAAAACCAATAGTAAATAAACCCAAATGAAAAAGGATCAGATGGCACGCAAGACTATCCTATAAATAGGCCCTCACTTTGGCATCCTTTTAATACAGCCAGGGGCCAAGGAGGCCCGTGTTTCCAGTGCTAATGGGCTAGTTGAAGGCATTAAAACATTTCACAAAGAATGAGAGGCTGAGGGATTAGGAGTGATGGGAATTCACTGAGCATTTGTGAATTAGCATCAAAGGATGTCTGACTCCGTAGAAAGTTTGAAAAGCAGAGGTAAATGGAAATACCATTATAGAAGGAAAAAAACATGAACATTTTTCTAGTTAAAAACAATGTTGTTATTATTTAAATATAGCTCATTATACATGTATGTTAATTTCTCTCCTGAACTTTAAGATATAGAGCAGACTGAGAATTTCTATTCACTCTTGCTTATCATGGAAGCACAGGGGATATTAACTTTGGTAAGAGGATTAGTGGATGCTCAGTCTGGGTCTAGAGTGGGACTTCATGGTGTGACTACAGCCTACATAGCCCATACAAATACTAAATGCTGCAGCTGTGTGTGCTAAAGAAAGGCAGGTGAAAAAAAAGCCCCAACTTTATTTCAGGAAAAATGGCTAAGAAAAGCGGGCCTGTTAGAAGAAGAGCGCTGCACTAAGTGCAAACAGCTACGTAGGAGTGGGGTTGTGTGGCTGAAAAGCCCCGTGTCCAGCAGGTCCAAGTGGCAAAACGTTCTGATGGGTGTGCAGGTGCTGAAAGCAATTTCTGAACCTGTGTGTCTGTATGTGTTCATTGCAAACAATGGCTCACACTGCTTCCTGCACTAATGGTCCCTGACGTGAGAACACCGGAAACCAAACCCCACACTGGTCCTTATTGCCACAGGCTAGAAGTAGCAGTCCCAGGAAACAAAGTGCTGGAAATAATGAAAAAATATTTCTCTATCCGCAACTCACTATCTTTCAAGTTACTGAGGTTATTCATGGTCATTCAGCTGCTGCACGCTAACAACCAGGAGATGAAAAGTCACATACAACATCATCTTTGAGCCTGTAGTAGCAGCAGTATTTGGCTCATCCAGCCCCCACTGAACCAGACACTTACTGCAACGGGGGGGGAAGAAAAGTTGGGACTGACTCCAAAAGACCTTCCTGTTTTCTCTTCTTAGTTTTAGTCCGAGAAGGCTCTACCACCGTTAGCGTGAGGGGACTGGGACCTTTTATTGAAAGAGCTCAAGGGCCTCTGGAGAACAAGGCAGATAGTGAGCTTTGATGAAGTGCAGCGCTGCGGTTGATTCTAGTAATCTTTTAGCTGCCCCCATAAAAAGCCTATTGGATTTGCCCACCGGTTCAAACTGTTGACCGCTGCCATTTGCCATCAGCATTCTGCTTACCTCCGTTTGTGTCTGGTTTGCAGACGGGAGCTGCCAGCATCCCAGTTGTGATATGCACACACCACCCCAGCCGAGGCCGCTTGTGTGACTGGTACACAAGCGGGGGAAAAAAAGGCTCTTCCCAGCCCCTCTCCTCAGCCTGCAGCTGTCCCCGTACCGCACACGGGCCACGGCACACTGTTGTCAAACAGGGGGTCCCCGCGCTGCTGCCTGCCTGCGCCTTCCCCTCCTGAGGAACCTCAGACCCGAGTGTCGGACTCCCCCCGGCAACCCCGGGGGACAGGGGCAGCGCTGGGGACATCCCCGGACGCGGGGGCAGCGGGAGGTGTTGCCGCCTGCCTGCCCGGCGTTTCCCGGGGTCCCCGGGGAAGGGGCAGAGCAGCCGCTCTTGCCGCAGCCGGGCAGGNGGGGGGGGGGGCACCGGGGCCCGGGGGCCCCCCCCCCCCCCTTCCCCAGACATCATACACGGGAGCTGGGATGGGGCAGAAACGGGGCAAAATCCTGCGGATTTGGGTGCAGAAACTGAGCAATATTGCCAGAGTATCGCCGGGGAGCTCTCGGGCCGGGGCCGTTGCAGAGGCGGGTGGGCAGGTGCCGGTGCCGGTTCCCGGGCGGCCGCGC
>RSEF01000004.1:58066729-58082434 GCA_003993805.1 Himantopus leucocephalus | reverse complement strand
AACTTGATGATCTTCAAGGTCCCTTCCAGCCTAAACCATTCTACGATTCTATGAATCTGTGACCCTCCTGTGCCATTTAATGTTCCCTGCCCCAAGTGCTTCACCAGCACCACCACACATAAACATTTGGACATGACTTCTATTCTGTTACTCTAGCCTCAGTTGCTCATTACAGAAAGCCACGTTGTCAGCAATGCTGCCTCCCCATCCTTTACTTTTTAAGCCTCTGATTAGCTAGTGCACAACTTTCATTTCCTCCTGCTCCATCTCCACAGGCGGATGGGGTGACAGAAAGACAGACACTACACACATGAACAAAAGGAGGTGAAACCAGAAAGAATATGCAGCAACTTTCATTCTCCCCACTTGCAGACAATTTTGCTTCTCATCTGTCCTTGGTAGCTGGGATGAATGCGGCATGGCTGCTCCCCTGCTCGTATTTCTAACTAATAATTACAGCGTGGACCACTCAAGCTTTGAATTGCTGGGAAGGGATATCCTTCCTCTCAAAAACAGGTGAAAGCTGTATGCCTGCCTACGTAACAGTGCAGGAGAGGGAAGTAGCAGTATTGTGTTTCTATGCTGCCTCTGTCTTTAGCAATCTGCTTTTTAGCCACTGTCAAATGCAGAAGGCTGCTTGTTTACCACATTTCCAGACCATAAACTACCCGTCTCCTTGGGAGACGATGACTTTGACATGGATTTTCTTTGCTGACGTCCCCTCTGCATTGTTGGTACCAGATACCTGTTACTGCAGAGATGTTCAATTGCTTGCAGAGCTCACCAATTGGGTGCACCCACTCGCCTTGCCTTTAGCTTTGGAATCTGCTGTTCCTGCTGCAGACCACAAAAAGGCAGGATTTCGTGCCCAAAGGCATGGCTGCTTTTTTCCAAATACTGACTGGCTTGGCTTACAGAAGATGAGAGTTAAACCTGCATGTCTAACATTGACTAGTTAGGCTCTCCACATATTCTATATACCCTCGTTGTATACTGTCCTGGTTTCAGCTGGGAAAGAGTTAATTTTCTTTCTAGTGATTGCTGTGAAAGGAATGTCAATAATGCATATTGGTTTNAGTTTATATTTTTCAAGGGCTCTTTTCAGCTTCCCATAGAACCTGAGAAGGAGCCTAGACAGAACAACAGAATGGCCGATGGAATATTCTGTACCATAGCTGTCATGCTCAGTATATAAGTGGGGGTTGCCTGGGGGGAGGGGAATCTGCAATCACTGCTCAGAAAGTTACCAGTTCACTGGGTGGTGAGAGTGACTTGTTCTATTATTGTTATTGTTGCTATTATTATTATTATTATCATTGTTATTTTCCTTTTCTGTCATTGTGCTATTAAACTGTCTTTATCTAAACCCATAAGGTTTTTTTTCTTTCCCTTTCCCCTTCTTTTCTCCCTCTTCTCCCCGCCTTGCTGGGGGACAAGGGGGAGAACTGCGCAAGTGGCTGCGTGGCCTTAGCTGCCATACAGGGTTAAGCCATGACATATGCTCTATACACACTTTATATACAGGGCACTCTATGTGTTGGGACATCGCTCAGTAATCTGACATGGATGTGCTTCAACAATGACACAGCTGACCTAAATAAAATAAATGCATCTTATACTAGTTTAATGCATGTACAAAACCAACTTGCATGACAGCAATTTTAGATCATCATAGCTTTACAGTGTTTACTTGTTTAAGGCTTTTTAAAAAATAATGATTCAATCAGTAAACTCCAGCTTCTGTTTTTAGTACACAAAGGAAAACATCAAAGATGCTAACAAGTATGTAAGAGTTAAGTGGATGATCAAAGGGTCCTGACAGTAAAAGCTATACACTGAAGTGTGTGCAAAATAAAATGTTTTTTATGGTCTTTCTATGAATCATATGGATAGCAAAATGGGAAAAAAAAATACACGTGCCTTATGACACTGAGGGATTACCAGTCATCTCTGAAGCCACCTCTGCCCATCATGTACACTATTCTACAAGAATTAAAACATTATTATAGCCACATGGTACTGATACTGTTTTGTAGTTAATCTTAACAGTCATCCCCTTCCTAACCTGCCTATTTCCCATACTGGAAATGAGCGCTCTTGCCAGCACACACCAAGCGCTTCGGCATTAGCCATGTTGAGAATAAAGAGCTTTCCCCAGTGGGGCAGCCAGTGCAGATGCTTCTCCCTGGCCGAAACAAACCACTGGGAAAGGCAGATGTCTGCCCCAGAGGGAGGGACTTGTAGAAAGGGGCTTTGATACCTGGCGGGGTTGTGCACGCTCCGCTATCTGGCGTCACCACTGTTGCCAGGAATGTTGCTTCAGCATTTCTCCTGTCTAGACATACCATCATTTTGCCTGCGCGAAGCTTCCCGAGCCATCTCCTGCCCATCAATTCCCCAAGAGGCCTCCGCCAGACATGCCGGGAAGCTGCTGTACGCACATGCGCTGCTTTTGACAGTGCCCTTTGGAGGAGGGAGTTTTGGCAACTCCTTACACAAGAGAAAAAAAAAAAAAGAAAAAATAAGAGACTAAAATCACTTGTTCAGGGTCCCAGGGGAGTGTGGGGTAAATGCCAGCTGATTTCCCAGGCAGAAATAAAAGCCGAGGGTACGCAGGAGCCAGGATAAATGCACAGAAGTGCCAACTGGGTGACAACCCATTTGCAGGGCTCCTGTGCACAAAGGCTTGCTATCCTGCCCCCTCTTCTGCAGGGGAAGGCTGATTTAGTTTCAAACACAGCAAATTTAGATTCAAATACAGCTCTGTTCTTCCTCTCCTGCCTTTGGCCTGACAAAGAGTGAAGCTGCTGAGTATGAAGCAGAGCTTTCTGTGTTTTGATCTGACTCTACATCCATATATTTGATGCTGTTTCTTCTGACTTTTTCTGCATACCAGGTTTCCTCTTCAGGAACTGAGGCCGACAGACCTATTTAATCTTTTATACTGGCCACAGTGATAACTTCTTATTAAATATTTCATAATGTTGTACTGATAAAGAACATAAGACAAAACTTGGCATGAACACAGTCCACAGGAGCATCTGCTTAAAAATAAAACACTTGGGAGAATGTGGAAGGAAACAAGTAGCCATGTGGCTGGAAACAGAAATAAATTTAAGGTAAGCAGGTCAAGCCTATAATGAAACGTTTGTAAACAAAGAAAATCCAAACATTTCTACCAATCATCAGCTCCAGCTGTTTCACAAGTGCCCCTTCAATATACATATTTAGTGGTTTGTGGCTATTCTGTTTTCTAAATTCATGTCCTGTCATCTTTTTTAAGAAAGCACGTGGCTCCAGAGGGCTGAGATGTAGAGAAACGCAAGCATTAATTTAGCAGCCCGCCCAGCCAAGGCACAGATGTGTTGGGTGATAGCTGTTGTCTGTCACAGCGTGTGTGCCACGGTGGCAGAGTGGAAGTTGGGCACAATATGCAGCTGTTACCAAGCGTACCCCCTCATTTAACATGCCACAATAATCCAAGACGGGTGCAGACATTCAGAATGACCTCTGTGGCTCCAACGCTAATGGGAACCCAATGTGCAAACAGCTGCCCCATGGCAAGGGGGACCCACGGTTAAGCTAAAGCAAAGCTTCGGGGACACAAACCTATTGCTGCAGCTTCTTGCTGCCATCCTGTTTCACAGAGGGGGATTGCCTATAAACTATGTCCAGGGACTTGCATTCAGCAGCCCCGTTCTCAGACACTGCATGATAATATCCAAGGCTACAGCCATCCCCTGAGCCTTTATGATCTATCCCAGCCCCCAAGCCTGAGTGTGCCACCTGCCAGACACAGACTTGCTGCTTTCAAAATGGCCCCACCGCGCTGCATTGCCCCTCGCAGGCTCCGGTTCCCTTGAGGGGTAATCCTGGGAGCGTACCCCAAAGCAGTGCTGGCTCGCAGCCTTCACGTGGCCAGCCCTGCCTACCTGCCCTCCTGGATGCTTTTCCCATAGCCCGACACCACAGGCTTCAGATCCCTCAGTGTAAAAAAAAACCACAGCTGACAAGTTTAAAAAAAAAAAAAAAGAAAAAGCTTAAAGACCTCATATTCACTGGCAAAGACCAAAAGCAAAGAAAAAGCAACCACTAAGCAGTTAATTGAAAAATTATTGGCAGGCCAGGCCAGAGTGTTGCCGCTGCCTTTAATGATAAATGATAATAGGGCCAGTCAACGCTATACAGCAGGATAATACAAACACACCCTCTAGAGTGAAAGCACAAAATGAGACATACTATTATCATAAATAGATTAATTAACTAGAAAGAGAACATTAAAGAACAGGGGGTTATTAGTGTGCAGCCAATAGCCTATTCCAAGCGTGAAGTTGATGAATACAGGTAGCCAGAAATGCAGCGCACAAACACGGAAGCAGATAGCAGAAAAATGTTTTGGAAACTACATGGCAATTATCTCCTCTCATGGCCCCTCGCTCCGGCCGTGGGGGAGCTGCCGGCTCCGGGGGCTGTGGGGCTCCAGTGCTTCGCTGGGAGCTTTCTGTTCGCACACAGCTGAAGGTCAAAGGCAGAACTTGGCCAAAATATGGTGAGGCTTTTCCACCTGCCCACAAAAAGCGGCTGCCTGGTAGGAGGCTTCACAATTCACACTGAGGAATGGCTTAGGATATGTAGCAGGAAGTCATTAAAGTTTCAAAGAGAAACACTTTGAAAAATGAGTAAATGTCATAGTTTATTCCTATTAAGAGTTTTCCTGGTGAAAATAATGCTGCTTTTCCCAACAGCAGTTTGTCAATTCTACATTTCCCATCAAGAAAAATGTTTGCCGTTTAGAAATATCAAACAAAGCTCTATGCTAGATACAGGTAACAAATAACGCACGTAAATACGGAATTTACTCAAAGAAATCTCAGTCATGTTGTGTTCACAGCTGACGTGACAGAAATACCTATAAAATACAAGTTTAGGGAGGATCCCCATCCTTCTCCCCCAGTCCTCTACAAACTCATTGGATGCTCTGTAACAGGGAAAGATGGATATATTTTCTCCTGCAGAGCAAATAGAAAAAAATGTGCATTTCATTCCCAGATGAAACAAGGTTTTTTAGCTCACACCTGACTTCATTTGGGGAAACTCTCAAGATGCAGAGATCGTCCCCAAAAGGCCTAATCCTCTACACGCTAACACTGAGGTAAAGTAGGAATAGGGCTGTGGACCTCCAGAGATGTTCATGGCTGGGACAGAGCAGAATTTAACCCCAAACCCTCCATCTCCAGCATGCCCAGGTGGGAGGGGAAGGAGCCGTCTGAGTGCATGACCCTGCAAGGTCCATGCAAGTATTATTCCTGTTTTGGGAGGAGTCACGTTAATGCAGGGTACTCCTGAGGCTCCTGTGTGGTCCTGCAGAAACCAGGGACTTTATTCGATGAATAAACTCAGTGTAGCAGGTGCAATCTACGTTCACAGCAGAATGATGTAGTTATAATGCTAGGAATAATATTAATATTTGTCCTGGAGTACGGCAGCATTTCTGACAGGCTCTTGGGGTTTCCACTTCTATTAATGAAGATCAGGCAGTTTCTTTCCATCATCTTTTCTCGCCCAGCACTTCTCGCTAACTATGAATAAGGGCTCAGCATCTTTTTGTGCCAGAACAGGACTCTGCAATGCAGAACCAGAGAGAAAAAATGCATTGCATTTCCCCCAAATGTAAGGAAAAAAAGGCTTCCAATCCCCATACAGCTGGCTTATTTCCTAAAGCAAATTCAGACCTAAATGAAGTGAAAACATACTTGTATGAAAGACAGACGCTTTAAAAACGATATGCTGCCATAGCCTATCATTGTTGTTATTATTACAACAGTTCTAGCAGAAATCAGGATCCTCCTTGAAGACAGACAGCTTGCATGGCCTTTATTGAGATATATATATCTATATAGACACACATGCCTTTTAATATAGATGTAACTTGTAACATAGACGGCACAGTATAAATACCTAGAGACTTTACCACATGCCAGAGAAATACATCACCTAGGCTGTTTTAATCTCATCTTTAATTCTCTTTTTACCTTCCACAGAACTCAGGAAAAGATTGCAGAGCTCCACAGTATCTCATCAGATATTTATTTATTCACTTAAAATATTAATATGGGAGAATCCCATTACAATATTGCCAAGCAGGAAGCACCAAACAGGAGCAGAAATGTACTGCAAACCAGTAGACGTGGCTGTACATAACACGTCTCTAACATCTTTCTGGGTTTTATTTCCTCACTTCTTTGAAGCCAGCTGTGGGGAAACCTTCAAGTGGTTTCTGGTCTTGCAAGGCAAAATGCTTATATCTGGAGGTTTTTTTGCAAAGGTTTCTGGCTGGCAGGGATTCAGAATGGGACTAAGAAAACCTCTGGTTTCAGCCTCTTCTGGTTTTGAGTGCTCACCTAGAGAGGTCTCCAAGGAGGAAAGCTTTGCTGAGCATACTGAATATTTGCCCTCTAACCATCTGACCCCTTCTCTGTCTCTTATTTCGAGAAGGATGTGGACTTTTTTAAAGAGACAGGGAAAAGTGAGACTTTTCACCAGGGAGAGGATCCCTAATCCCAAGTTTCTCAAGAGGATGCTACTCACTAGTCTATATTCTTTGAGCTGTTAAGGCATTTAAATCTTATTTCCCTCAAATCAAAGCACTCTGATTCAGTAGGCTTGCTCAAAAACATCACTCACAAACTTTAGGAAAAAGGAGACATTATTCTGCCTTGCAGTTCACCCTGGAAAGCCCTTTCCTCCCAGGCCAGCTGTGACACCCATGTACCCTGTTTGTACAAATTCATTCATAGAAGCCCACTGGTTTCCACTCAAGCCCCTTCCCCAGCAGCACATCTGGCACTGCTTTGCCAACACTCGACACAGACCTGCAAATTAGTAATCTGCAGCTTGCAAATGTTAATTCACCTGCAGCAGAAGCAGGTTGGGGATCACTCGTGGATCACCCTGTGGTACCAACAAACTCAGGAGACAACAGTGAGAGCTCTCAGGGCTGGGGTTGGAAAATTCAGGCTCATTTTGGGACCCAACAAAACATGCCTCTCTCCACCTTGGCAATAAAGAAAGCTGCTTATTTTCATAGATAGCAGGCTCTTACCTTTCCCAGGTTTAATCCCCAAGAGGGTTTGGTGGGATCCTGGTGTGTCAGCCAGGGACCCCTCAGACACCTTTGCCTCTGCCTTCCACCAAAGGCAGCAGTGACGCTGGTGTTAACAGCAGCAGAGCCTGTCTGAAAAGCTGATCCTTGCAGCAGAGCAAAAGCTGGCAGGAGGGGGGGAAATCTACATACTCCATTTGAGCAGGAAACTCTTCACCTAATTCAGTAAGCATGAGAGCAAATGTCTTTCACTGAGAAGGGGGATAGAAAACGTAGCTTTAAGCAATTAACACAATAGCAAATGTCCCTAGCATTGCCCCATATGGCGTGTAATTTAAATCATCTATCTTGTTCTCTATAAACGCTGCTGAAATTGATACATGACAATTTTAAAGCCAACTGAAGTTTAATTAATGTAAATTGTCTCAACATCTGAGATTTAAGATATTTAAAAAAATAATTAGGATCAAATCAAACGTGTTCCACTCATGCTGAGCCATGCAGGGTAAAATTGGGGAAAAAAACCTGATAAAATTATGACATAGGTTGGAAGTGCAGCTTTCCCCCTCAATTCAGCAACAACCTCTGGGAGATGGTTCTCCTTTCTCTGTGTAGGACATGAGGGGTGTCCCTGAAAGGTGTACCCTCCCTGTGCAAACACAGCTTGCACAGGGAAATCAATATTAACCAGGGAAAATGGAGCACTGACATGCAACTCAAACACTGGAAAGTCTCTCTGATTCTCTTCCTGGACCTATGTGACAGGTTTCAGAGAAATCCTAGGGAAAACAGAAGCCCTGAGCAGCATTTCCAACAGGTTCAAGCTCTGTATGAAATCTGTACTGAAATGCTGCATACATGGTTATGCACTTGGCAGAGCGGGCTGAGAGACTTCGGGCATGTGTGTGTGGTGAGGAAAGAAAAATAATCCTGGCAAACTCCTGCTTCTCAATGTCTGACCAACAAATGGCCTGAACACTGAAGTGTCCAAGGGCAGCAGCTCTGCAATAGCCTCTCACCCTTATAGCCGGCTGGCTGGAGGGCTGGGAACTGTCTCTACAGCTGTATTATTATTATTATAACTATTATTACTATTATTATTATTAACAACATTAACATTTACTACCTACTACCCGCAGTCCCTACTGTGAAAATATTGCATATAAGTGAACAGACGGAAGAGTTTAGCCAGGGCAATGCACACCACAGAAAACCACAGCCTATAAATAAAATGGGAAAGTCAAGAATCACACAGGACACCTCACTTGCTCCCTTGGATCGCAGCAGATTAGTTGCCTGCAGCATAGCTTCCAGGGCTCTCTGTTCCCCCTTTTCCTTAAATATTTGTTCAATACCCACCCTGTTGTGAAAGGACAACCCCTTCAAGGTGAAGGCAGCGCCAGGGGTCTTCTGACAGTAGCGATATAACTGAGCTGAGGTATTTCTAACTCTAAACACCACACCAAAGAGAAAATAAGCAAAACTGAGAAAGTGCTATCACAAGAGCGCATCTGTAATTACAAGAGCATGCTGGAAATCCTGCATTTGCCTGTTTGGTTATAAGATTTTAATTTGAGCCTTTCCTCTGTTTCAGAATGCACATTTGCCACTTAATCTCAAAAACTATACATATTTATTCCTTAGGCTTTTGAGGATGGATACAGTTCCCTGAAATAAAGATTTCTGTGAGTGACTGAAATGTACCTTAATTACTGTATCGGTCCTCCCACATGTGCTCTAAACTATGAGCTGGTTTAATTTCCAAGGTACAGTAATACAGCCTGTAACTCTTGTTTGCAGGAACAATAAATACCATCATCAGTTTCCTTTAAGAGTTTGAATTTATGGGAGGAAAAATAACAGCCGAATCAGACCAACCTACAAACGAAATAGTGACTTTGTAATCCCCATTCAGTTTTCATTCTTCCCTGCAACACATTTCTGCATCTCTTATTAATGAAGGTTTTGTTGTTGCAATGTGCCTTATGTGGGGTAGAATGTATTTAATTCAATGTACAATTATTATTATTAATGCAACTAAGCTTACTGTAACAGTTTCCCTTATCTCCAAGGTAAAATACAGTTCTCAGGTGAAACGTGCAGCTCTCTAAATCTGTCCTGCATCAGTATTGCTATTGATTTGACGAGGGTTTAGTTTGAGTGCATTGTGTTATTGCTAATAATTAATCAGCGTGCGCTGCAACACCCCACTTCCCCCCCCCCCGCCTTGAATGGCTGCATGTTCTTAAAATTTAAATTTGAAGAAAAATAGTTTACAGGGTTAGGTTGGGTTGTTTTTCTTTTTGTTTTGGGTTGGTTTGTTTTTAACTAAAACACAGCTAGGAGCTGCAGAGAAACATCTCCTTTAAAAACTAAAATGTTTATATATGCACAAGCAGAAAAATTAGTGCTTCATTTTTTGCCAATATTGGCTGAGTTTTTCAAGTCCACTGCTGCAATCCTGGAAGATTCAGCTCAAATGCATCTGCTGTAAGGGTGAAGCAGCTTTTCTAGAAGGCTATTTAAAACCTCAGAATGATTTCAAGAGAGATTGTGGTTTTGCTGTGAGCATGGACATCACAAACGTACACACATAAAGGTACAAATTACTGTATGCTCTTCTCTTTCATTAATGACCAGGTTTGCTGTAGCAAAATGTAGGTCATTTTGTTCCTTCTCGCTTCTCTTCATGTCAAGCTTACACACGCAGCCGTTTTCTCAAGCCGTCTCCTCTGTGGCCATTTGCATTTTGCTCCAGTCCCCGATCTTCAGCTGCGAGAATATTAACCCTGCCTATCAAGTGCAAGGGAGAATGGTATATTCCCTACTTCAGAATTAATTTAAAAGCATCCATTTTTGACAAGGTAAATAGTCCTGTTTAATATTGGCTAAAAAATACTGACAGTAATTTACAAAGGGGAGAAAAAAAAATGCAGAGTGACTGTCTGTGCAGACCGGGCTGGCACTTACACATGAACTCATCTTAAATATCAACACTGGCACTCCTGACAGCCTTTGGAAATGCACTCTGGCAATAAAAACTTCAGGGTGTTAGTCTTCACTGTAAGAATATTTTTTTTTCCAAAAGTGTGTTTATGTATATTAGAGGCAGCTAAACCCCACAAAAATACTATCACACCCTCTATTTCTATTAAAACGAAAACATCACCCACTACTTTGTATAGTTGCTTTTTATGTCACCTGGCACAAGAGAATAAGGCGCAGTTGCATGTGGCGAAGCCAGATTTTTTCTTCTTCCTCCCCCCAGTCAAAACAAATTTCCAAAGACAAAAGGAAGGCTTCTAGTGCTTGGTATTCACCCTTCGCCACCCATGTATCACACATAATTAGCAAGTTAAACCTACAAATTAGATGTCGTAATTTGGTAATTACGCCACAATCTGGTACATTTTAACCTCTTTTTGCCCAAACGAGAACATTCCATATTATCTTTTGCTATCGCAAAAAACAGTCCAATTGTCTTCCCTTACTGCTGATTTTTCATTCTCAAGTGAGAACTTAGAGGAAAGTTGAAAGTAGGCGAGTTTGAAGTTTTTGCTGTTATTGTTCTGCTCCACTTAACATCTACAGCCGAGACTCTCATCAAAAGCTATATTTAATGTGCCCACAAAATACAGTCAGCATACATTCTACCTCAGTCTGCAGACAATATAAGATGTAAAAGCTTTTTGTAAACTCTTTTTAAAATACAAAATGCAAAGAGGTTTTGCTTAGAGAGGATACTGGTTATAAAAGTCTAGAAGAAACCCACTCCTTTTATTCTACTGGTGAAACATCCAGATTCTTTCTGTGCAGTGACACCAGAGTTATATTTACTTACAACTGTCAAAGCAAAGCTCTAAAATATTTGCTCGTGTTAAGCACGTAGGGAGCAACTCAAAAAATACCTCTAACCTCTCAAAGGAGCTTCCCAGAATAAGCAGCCAGTTCAGCGAGTTCTTCAGAAAAAAAATGTGCAAGGCTATTACGGGCATGGTCCAGAGTTGCAGGAAAAACACGGCAGCACAAACGGCAGCAGATGAGAAGCCCCGTTTGTGGAATCTCTCATTTTCCCTGACTTTGTAATCATCCCTTTGTGAGCACCTCTTGAGCCTCTCCAGTTCCTAATCAGTGAGCGCGATGGAGAATTGGATGCTAGATGTATTTATTTTTTTTTCCTGTCTTTAAAAATTGCCCCGTATGCTGGAATGATTATTTAGGGGAAAGGAAAAGAGGATTCTGCCCAAACCTTTCAGTTGAAGGGGGGTGTGGGGAGCAGGAGGAAGTCTTAAAAATTATGTACCGGCTACCCCTGGTAACACGGGTAGCCACGGGATGCCGAACACTTCTGATCTTCAGCTTATTTCCTGCTGCATTTGCTATCAACATCATTATTAATCCTCAGCTGTAGCTCTGACTGGGGAAGGTACTCAAGCAGGCACCTCATTTTAAGCACACGGGAATTCCCAAAGGGATTAACAGGGCAAAGAAATATTTGGCGGCGGCGCTCACCCTCCCAGACCCCAAATGGTGATTCTCACCGTGTCCTGTGGAGTTTCCCATTGGGATAGTTTATTTAAACAAAGGTTTGAAAACGAAATAATTGCCTTTTCGTTTCATTACCCCACCGCAACTCTTCTCACAGCACCAGGCTCTGAGCACCTCTCCGTTCCCGTTGCTGGTTATGTGGTTAGGACAGCACTATATGGGAAAGAAGTAGTGCAATGAACCTCTTTGTAAATAGTGGTGTTAAGGAGCAAATATTAACTAACAATAGCAAAGTATATAAAATTGCTCTGGATCTATCGGTATAATCAACAATCCAATTAATATTTTTGCCTACTTTTTCAAGTATGGCAACTGGAAAAAGTGACTAAGAGGCTTTGCCGTTTTTACTAAGTGGTGCTATAGAAAAATGCTCATTCATTCCTTTGATGAAGTCTCTAATGGCACAAGTAAATCAAGGTCAGTTTTCCCAAATCATGACATAAAACCTGATAAATAACTGACAGCACTTTCTTTGCAACACTTTAAATGAGCGATTTTCCAAAATGTCAGGAACCACTGTAGGAATAAAAAAAAAGTCAAATGATAAAGGAAGCTTTTGCCTGATTAAACTGCTTGAGAAAATGTGTATGAAAAGGTGAAAAAAAGGCTTCAAGGAAACATTCCACTATTTCAGTGGACTTTTTTAGTTCCAGGTTAATGAAAATGTGCTGCTAGAAGTTACTGTTTTTTTCCTTATACACTCCAGTCTGATATTTTAAGATAGCTTTTAATGCCAAGTATTGACTTTATGGAGGAGATTTTGGAAAACAGAAAGCAAACACAATCATAAATAATACTACTGCATTTAGCATGGCTCTGGCTTTCCCCTTCAAAGCATTACCTTTTTAATCTACAGAATTACCCAAAGCCACAGTGTACGGCATTAGCTGGCGCGCTTAAATACAAAAACAGATAATATTTGCTGTTTCTTTTAAAATGGTTATCGACAGTGCCCTGGTAACAAGGAGGAAAAGAAATATCCACCCTGAAGTAAGTGCAAAAATGAAAACCAATACAGAAAAGAAGCTGTCATATTTGATTTAAGGATTACAGAAACCTGAGCTACCTGCTGGGGAGCCCGCAATAATGAGAGGGGAGAGATTTCGATTTTTTTTCAAAAGCTCCTGAGTGACTGAATAAACTTGCCTGAAACTCAGTGGGTCCTGGGACCCCAAGGAGCCACCTGCTTTTGAAAAGTTTCCCCTCTATCAATTCCCGTTTTCAGCAGCAGCATTTTCCCACATGCTTTGCTGCAGTGTAGACAGCCACTGCAAGATAAGCTGCTAAAGAAAAATTAAATATTTGGCCAAGAAGATGTTGTAAAAGTCAGTCCTCCTGCAAATATATTGCAAAACTAATCACCTCTCCTTTAGCTAAGTTGTAGCCTCTCTGCTGCGAGTGTCCCTCTCCCCTCCTGCGGCTCCCTTGCCCTGCAGACTCCTAAAAGTCCCCCAGGTCTCAGCTCCTGAAAATTTCCAGCATTTCTCCTTGGGTGACCTGCTTCAGCATCAGCTTCAAACGTGTCTCCTAGATTTGCCTCCCCCGGGCTTTTGCCTGCAGCAGCTGCACAGCACAGGGAAACAAGTGGGACAGCCCTTGGAAATTATTATCCAGCCAAGCTCCCCCCACCTGGGCATGCGGGACAATCTCAGCCTGTTTTTGAAATTCCCAGGAAGCAGGTGTAGAAAGTGTAAGAACTACTAAAAGGCACATAGATATAATTACTCCCCATTTTGAGTGCATCAGTACTGAAATACCTTGGAGCGTAGTTCCACCAGCTTCATGAGTCTTTGCCAGACAGTGTTTTTTCTCTCTGCTATGCCCTTTTCACACACATCTCTGCCCTGAGCCTACTGTGGAGCCTTCTCGCCTGTTCTCCTCATGTCTGCAATCACTTCCCATAAAACACACAACTTGGGCAAAGCCATAAAATGTGTTTTCATGGCATGCAGGATCCCCATCATTTCACCTGGACATTACGCACTCTAGGCAAATATCCACATGCTGGTGGGAGCTGCAGCACCCCAGGGACACTTCCAGCACTTAATCTGCACACTACCACAGAGCACGGGTGGCCCCAAAGCAACGAGGTGTTTCCCAACCCGTAATTAAGGGCATCAAGAGGGAAGCATTAGCCTCAAGAATAAAAGAAACCCAGGAGGTTTCAGCAGGTGCATAAACTAACCTGATTTATTATTCCCCCCACCATTTCAGTATTTCCTATGGATTTTCAGTCATTTCAGCTTCAGAAGGAGAAAAGGGGTTTGAATGACCCACAGACCTTCTACACCTCCCAGGCTCAAGAATAAAACTGGCAGTTTTATTTGCCTTTTATTTCTTCATAGCTGGAGCAAGCGAAGGTGGGAGCTCAGGAGGTTAAAGGTGGGGGACAGGGCCTCTGTGATGTTTCTGCAGAGAGCAAGGTTTGCGTGTATCAAACCTTCAACAAATGCCCCCACAGCCAAGCAAAACTTTGTTGCAGCGATGTGCCCCTGGCCAGAAATCACGGGTGATCTGCTCCCAGTGCCTTTGAGCAAACCTGCCACGCTCCCCGGCCAGGAGGGAGGTGGGAGGGAAGGGACCCCCATCCCTCATGACTAAAACATGAGCCACTGTCAAACCGCTGGCAGAGTTACCCACCGGAGACCCCGTGTAACGCTGCATTTTGCTGGTGCAGGGAGTGCTTTCGCCTGAGGTGGCTTTTGTGGAGGCCATGTTTGCGTGCAAACCTTCACTTACAGCAACACGGGGCAGCCGAGCCAATGTTCATACAAGTGTAAACGTACAGCAAAAGGCAGGAGCCGCCAGAGACGTTACAGTGCTTGAGCCAGTCAGCGTGGCGAGCGGCCTCATCTTTTATTGAAGTCCTCTCCTCAGAGGAGAGCTAAAAATTCACTCGACACCGTCGGGAAAGTGTCTGTTTTGGCTGCAGAGAATGGTTCCCGATCACGGAAAGATAAAAACATCAAAATAAGCTAATAGGGATATGCCTTGAAATTTGGTCCCAGTGGGCGAGGGGCCAGGTTTCCTGGGGACGCGTTAAGCATGGCTCAGGGCATCACTGCACGCAGGCGCGTTGAAGACAAGCAGGGCTGAGGCAGGCAGGGAGGACATGCTCCAGAAAGGATAACCAGCAAGGGGAAAAAAAGGAAAGGAAAAAGAAGAAAAAAAGAAAGATCATCTCTTCTCTAATCGCCCACCCAAGGGGCAAAGTGCAGTTGCTAAGCAGGATTAAAGCCTGGCCAGGGATGAGGGATGGGCATCAGCCCCTGTAAGGAGTCTGGACCAGCTCCCTCCTGCAAACCATGCCACCCTCCCCCCCCTTGCACCCCTACTCTCATAGTTACTCTGTTTGCCCTGATGAATCCATTAATGTACATCTTAACATTGGCTTTCATCCTCCTTCATTGTCTTCTCCTCTTGCTCCTTTTAGATACCTTCTCAGTTGAGAAGTTGACATCTAATGAATTTGAGTTTTTAGGGAAACAAAGCTTATGCATGTGCAGTGATGATGTATTGAGCCCACTGCCCATTTCCAACCAGTTTGTCCTTTCTGTTATATGCTTCCTACAAGTTTCCTGCAAGCTGGTGTTGAGAGGAAAGAGATACCTTATCAGTGTCTCTACTGAAGGAAAGCTGTCAAAAGTGCTCATCCCTTATTAGACACAAAAAGACCCCATATGAGAGAGAGATACGGACTTGACCAGGCTCCACTAGTTCTGGGCTGATGCAACTTTTTTTCCAAACCCGGTGCCTATTTCTCCAGTTCCACTCCAGATTTGTACATCAGTGACCATTTTTAAGCACCCAGCTTGCTCTCCAACATTGTTTCTTAGTGTAGTAGTACGACATGGTGTAGCAAATGAAGGTTCCTGATGGACAACCAGGTGATCAGGCCCAGTCAGCATGGGTTTATAAAAGGCAGATCCCGCTTGACTAACCTGACAAGGTGACCCACGTAGTAGACGAGGGAAAGGCTGTGGATGTTGTCTACCTAGACTTTAGTCAAGCCTTTGACACCATTACCCACAGCATTCTCCTGGAGAAACTGGCTG
>RSEF01000004.1:58052349-58066629 GCA_003993805.1 Himantopus leucocephalus | reverse complement strand
GGACAAGAGGAAATGGCCTCAAGTTGCACCAGGGAGGTTTAGAAAATCAAGTCGTCCCCCCCCCGTAGAGGATCTTCCTAAGTAAATATAATCCCATTAACATCTGTGCTACAGTAGTTAAAATTAAAATGGGGAAAAAAGAATAAGATCAGACTTCTAAACCATAGGTGAATAAACTGCTAGCATGGGTAAGAATCAGGCAGAGACTCCGCAGTTCCTTCCATCCCACACAATCCTACGCAACAGTTTTATCTTTTTTTTCATCTCTAACCTGGCCGGTCACTAATGGTTTGAACAGTGCAGTGTTCAAGCAGACTTCTTGATTATATTTACCCAACTGACCTATTTTAAAAGTTCATTTAATAAAATATCATGCCAGAACCAAGTACAAGAGGTTAGGAAAACATATGTTACAGCAATGAGGCTTTCTTAGCTCAGTACTCACTGTGCATCAGCCCAGGCTCTCCCTAGCACTTATTGAGCATCCCAGCATTTAATTACTGCAATGTGAAAAATCATGCAACAGTATGATGATACTTTAAGATGATATCTATGATCGCATAGAAGAGTTGGATCTCAAAGCAGACCTTAGTGAGTGAATCCGCCCGCTATCAACTCAATGGCACTCATTTTCAAAAGTAAATTGATTGTAATTCGTTGTGCCTGTCAATCTGCCTGATTTTATTGGACTCTACGGGATTTTGAAAGAGAAAAGCCCCATCTCCTTGCAATACCTATGCTTGCTTTTAAGGACTCCTCACAGCGAGCTCTGAAATGAAATGTTTTCAAGCTTTTATTCCACTGATTATTCTTTTTCTTTATTTACTAGCCATATAAAAGCAGACTGAAAACGCCAAGACATCACCTATATTACCACTTATATTTTTCACTAACATTGCTGCATTTACCAACAGCAGGATTTAAAGGACAGCATTTTTTGTTCCCAGTTGTGCCATATTAGGGTTGCACATCCTCCCACTTTTTTTTATTATCACAAAAATATGCGTGATACTGAACTAACTGTCACCTCCAGTAATGCTCTTACTTGCAGGCACATGCCACGACAATTCCATGGGCTTCCCTATCTGCTTTCTGATCCACAGGTGGAAAGTGCTCTCTATGTTGTTTTGATTATTTTCCTCACTTCTAAAGCAGTATAACTTGGCTCAGTCTCTGTGAAGCCTGCTGAGCTCTGCCAGCTTACAGCAGCCGAGGATCTGGACCAGATTATCCCAATAGCTCCTATGAAAGCCAAATATGGATGATGAAAGAGAAGTATAAATAGAACTGTTTCTCCCTGCGGCCATAAAGCAGTACTTCCAATCCTGAAAACACATCACCATGAGGTTTTTAATAAAAAAAAATATTTCAAATTATTTTAATTGCCTTTTGATTTATTTGCACTGGGCTGTATTTTCAAGGCGGACCTTGAAACTCAGAGAACCTGGGCAAAAGTTTGCTTTATGGTCACGAAAGCTGGGGTTCTGCAGGACTTGGAAATTGCCAAGTCCCACAACTTACAAGAAGAACTCCAGAGCCAGCTGCAGGGCTGACGCTTACCAACAACACAGAAAGGGAAACACCACCAACACAGCCCGCTAGCCAAGAGTTCGGTGGTAAGAAACCCTGCCAAAATATGCAGTGTCCAAAGGCTTGCAAACCCAGCCCGAGCTGGCAGCAAGGACCCATCTCCTTGGGGTGGGATGGGATGATGACATTTGCTATTACCTTAGCATGGGATTCTTCCTTTTATTTATTTTAGAAGAATAACTTCTGCAGAAATCTCCATCACAGAAAATGAAAGTTTTAAAGTACTGCTGACACCTCCTGGAAATTTTTGAAAAACCTCTATGACACTTTTGCCTGTTCTTTTAATTCTTGCTAAAGGACATTTGTGTAGGTATAGCAGTCAAGGTTAAAAAAAGCATATATCTAAGGGAAAATTATTATTACTACTATTAACAATTTCTTTGAGATCTTGTTCTTCCACGCTACATTTTCCATGTTTCCTTTAAACAAGAAGAAAATTGTTAAAAATTAATTTTTCCATACTCGTCAAACTCACCTCTGCCAAGGCAGCATTTTTCAGGCTTCCCCGCAGGTGCTGGGGCAGCTAGCTGCTGAGCGCAGGGGTGAAGAGAATTGGAGGAAAACCAAGGAGCTGCCTCCCTCCGTTGGGCTAGGGCTACACCAAGCATGACCTATGGCCCCCCTTTATATATGTATATATTTAAAAAAAAAATTATCTATATACACACACACACATTTTGGGGAGGATCTCCCTCTTGTCTTATCTCTAGAAATACATGCTGTTTGGTCCATAGAAAAATACCATCTCAGGCATAGCTAAGAATAAGCCATTTTGAGACGTGCAAAGGTGCTCAGTGGACAAATAGAAGTCACCCAAGTCCCTGATGCATCCAAGCTGCCCTTTTCTGTGAGCCTTTGCTAGATCTCAGCTTTTTAATACAACATTGAGAGCACCACGTATTAAAAACATTATGAGGCAAGCCCCCAAATCCAAGAGTAAAACTTCAAGCATTTCGTAGGAAGTATAACATGCTGGTTTTCTCATTCATTTTCTCATTTCAGATAATTTCTTTCCCATTTTCAAGCTCATGTCCGTAGCTGCTTGTACAAGAAACATCACGTTATATGTGAAAGTTGAGACTTATCTTGAAGAAACATGCACATTTCAGACAGGAGCTTTGTCAGGAGCACCAACTATTTAGGAGACATTTTCTGAAATTAGGAAAATAAAAATGCAGCTATTGTACTGATGCATTGATCCTCCTATGTCAACTGCCCAGCTTTTTTTGAGAAGGTGTAACTAAAAGCTAACCCATATTAAGGAGCCTCCTGCCAAATAGGTGTGTGCTGGCTTGCACCCCTGGCTCAGCCAACCAGGGAAAATACTGTCCCACTTTCCTTTCTATCTCCATCACCGTCAAATCAACACCTCTGATTTCCCTCTTGTCCTTTTAGTATTTGGCTGCTGCCGAGCCTCCCAAGGCTCAATTCACCCCCTGAGGAGAGAAAATGTTAGCTGGAAATTTCAGAGCAGAGATCAGAGGATGAGAAATGTGACCCTGGCCCGTTTCACAGCCTTTTAGCCCAGGCATGAATGACTCCTCAAGACACAAAAGGATTGAGCCCACGAACAGATGCATTCATCATGTAACCAGAAGCTCTCCTAAATAGATCCATTTTTAATTTCTGTTTTGCTGATTTTATTTCTTTCGCTTCAGAAAAATGTTCTTGTCCTTCCCTGTGAGTGCATACACATTATTTATTTATCACCCTATGAATATCAATTTGATTCTTGTCCATAATTAAACTCTGCCACTCTATATCAAATATTCCCTGTCCCATCGCTTCAAATATCTGTCACCACCCTACTAAGACTGTGTTGGCAACAGTCCTGCAAAAAGGATGTTCCTTTTTGGGCACCCCTTGGGCCCAGGGCTGCCATTGTGGCTCCTGCCACAGCTGGATTTTCCCTCCCAGGCTCCCAACATACCTTCCCTTCCTGATTTTCAAATATGTGCAGAGCCAGGTATTTCAAGAATGATTTGCACTTGCAAGTTTGTCAAATTCACCTTCTTTCCAGCAATCCCAAAGCGGAGGAGCTCACAGCCCGGGTCTGAAACTGTAGGGAAAACAGCAGCATTCAGGCAACTGATTAAACACTGATATGGGAGGCCTGACAGCAGAATTGGTAGCCTTGCCCGAATAAATATTTAATCAGAAGGATCAGTTGGTTCCATTAATGTTACAAACTACTAAAGAGGAAATGTTGGAGGGGGAGCTCATTTGTGCAACTCAACTTTTTTTAGAGAAAGAAAAAGAAAATCAAGAAAAGAGAGAAAGGAAGAACTTTCTTTGTCCCAATGCATTTGCAGCAGCAGAAGGGACTTGAGTGGGGAACGTGTTTTTGCTGTTTTCAGGTGTTTAGTGGGGCTGCCTGCTGATCCTGTTTGATTAACATTGCCAGCCAAAGAAAAGGGCCGTAGCAGCTCTTTGTGCGGGTGCTCACCACATCAGAAAAGAACCTGTTTGTTCCCTCCTCATCAGTGTTGATTTACAAGCTCTTGCCTGTATGTTATCTCTCAAAAGGAAAAGCACGGAATAAATGGTTTTGTGGAGTTTGCGCTCAATATTTTGCAGCTCGTGCTTTGACATATGATCAGAGTGGGTAAGCAGAAAAAGCAAAGCAGCAGCACCTGTTTATTGTGAGCGAGCCGTCCTCTCCACTTCAGCTTTTCTATTTATGCCCCAGCATACAACATGGCAACTCACATGGATTAGAAATTAAACTGTAAATGAGCCTTTTCCATTTCCTGCCGAAGTAAGGATTAACATATTTTAAAACGTGCTCAGGGGTTTTGCACTTTCTGTAATGAAACCTGTTCAAACAGATAATTGATACGCAGCCACTAAATAAACATCTGACTGGAGGAACAATGTTCTCTCTCTTTTTTTTTTTAATAAATTATTATCCTCCTCTCCATAAACATTTCCTACCACTGACACTCTCCATTGCAGTGAGCAGTCTCCACAATAGAGTTGGAGCAGGTAGAAAAGCAGACCAAGTATCTGAGACCAAATAATAAATATTGAAATCCTCCAAGAGCACAGCAGAGAAGGGAAAGAGAGTCCGAGTAGCACTTCCTACCTTTTTATCCCACTGAAAAAACCCATTTGTCCTCCATGTCACAGCACGGAGGAAAAGTCCTTGTGTCTCTTTGCCAGAGGCACTTCTATACCAAACAGGCATGGCTGTCCAGAGAAATGCAAGCTGAGTACACCTTTCTTTGGGTTTTGTTGCTATTATGCTCCCAGTTGGATTAAAACCCTTCAACTGAACAACTTTTGCAGCCCCCCTGCCTGCCAGACCCCAATGCCACCCCTGCAAATGCCTTCTGCACACAAGCTCACCCAAGCAACACAACAGCAGTTACCCAAATAACACTTCGTACCAAATAACTCAGGTTGAGCCTAATGAGTTTGTGAGTGCATGAACAAACACGATCTATCACATGGGGAACGGGGCACCTGCTAGGCCACCATGTCCTCTGCTTGGCCCAACTCCAATAGTTAATTAATCTGTCATCTTTCGTTACATCGCTATGAGGCATGTAAATATATTCCAAGTCCCACATCTAACGAAACAATGTCACCGCGCCGACAGAAGCCTTGGCGGTTTGGTCCTGATGGTCTCTAAATATCCGTTTTGATTCAAAGGCACTTCAGCCTCCAATTAAAATGGGATGCCCAGCCAAGATTATTAGTTTGAATACAACAGTGAAGCATTTGTTCTTCAGTTTTTTTAGGTGGCGATGCACAGAAACAGATGAATTACCATCTGACTGTAGTTTAGAGTAGAAATAGAAACGTTATGTACTTAGTTCAAAAGTAAGTAGCTATAACAGTTCCCTTAAAAAATGAAATAACTCCAAAATTAAAACCAGGCATCTCTGAAGCCCCTAATAGCAGATGCAGAGTATGAACCTTCCTGGGAAAGTCTTAACTTCCCTCACAGGCTGAACCTGCAAGTAGCACAGCCAGCAAGCAAGGCAAGAGTTTTTTGGAGAAGGAAAAAGGGCTTGCAGGCTGCGATGCTGTGTGGAAGCGGCAGCACAGATCATGAATTTGCAGATGTCAGCTTGGTTAGACACAGCGCACGCCAGCTGACAGTCGTGGCAGGTGAAAACGCACATATTGCCTTTCAAAATGCAAAGAAGGGCTTAATGTAATTTGTGGGGGAGTTTTTTTCTCGTTTTAATCAGAAAGCGTCTGCCATTCTGTCACCAGTGCTAATGGCCCTAGCTGCTGCGGTCACATCGTTTAAATGTGTAGCTGTGCTACCTTCATCCCCAGTCTAATGGCATGGGAACCAAAAGAGTGGGTTTTGGATGTAATTGCTGCTGTTTCAAACTCTTCACCTTAAGCTAGACAGGTAGAAATTCATCCCTTTGAAAAAGAATATATGAAAGGACAAGTCTCTTGTTGGAGGTGGAAAGTTGAAGAGGAAGTCCTGACAGATTCAGTCAGAGTCTTGCAAGTTGGGCAATATCAAGTCCCACGTGCCCCAAAAAACTTTGGTTTGCTAAGGGGCACTAGTCAGACCTGAAATACAGTTAGATATTCCTGTTGCATATAAACTGCTTTTGAATACTTCTATTAACAGTGATCTCATTTCTTTCAGGAAGGAAAACATCACCAAGATATCTCTTCTGGGTACACACAAGAAGGACATGTTTTCCACTCAGACAACATGATCCTGTCCTTCACACTAATGATGTACCCTGAAAGCTTGCCCTTCAGCAACACTTGTTACTTCACTCTGAAATATCTTTCTCTTAGTTGTCCCTATGCACAACGAATGGTGCACACACTGCATCCAGCAAAGCACACATGCGGCTGAGGAGTGAGTTACCATTTGTGGTGGTGAAGCAGCTTCAGGAACATACTTTCATACACCACTGACCAAGCAGCTAGCCGGAAACCCACTGGCATGAAGAGAAGCTGAGCTACAAGAAACCCAGCTGTGGTGCTTTAGGGATTTGTGCAGCAGAAGCTGTGACCAAAAGCCCGTAAGGAGCCACACACTCTCCTGTGGCACAAGCAAGCACCTTGCAGGCTCACCTCTGCACCAAATATTCTCTTGTCAATGCTTGGACTCTTTTTCCCTTCCTCAAAAAACCAAACCAATTTCAAAGTGAACTGTAGATCACATCTTAAAACACATGGCAGGTACACCTGCTAGGACTGGCATCAAAATCCTATTACTTAATATTTTCTATTTTATTATAAGCCTGTGCAGCTATGCTTACTGGACTTACAACATTCAGGACAAAATAAGTACCTGCCACCAGTGTGCAGCAACAATGCTTTTTCCCTTATTTCCTTCTCCATCCAGAATCCTGGGAAATGAATGCTTTGTTTTTAAACCAAGGTCAAGTGAGTGTTTAAACAAGGAGATCATCTTTATTTCATACTTCTAATCACCTTTCGACTTGCCTCTCTGGAGGACATAATGTAGGCACGTGTAGGATTTAGTTCAAATCTGCAGCAGCCCAGAAGCAGTTAATCCAAGATGCAGAGGTTAAAACCTCACTTGCTGACAGATCACACAAAGGCTATTTGGTACGTCATGTTTTCAATGGTTACTTTAAGGAAATTACATATAATTAATTCACCATAGCTATCCTGCTTTATGTTAATGAAATATCTGAATACTTAGTTTAATATAAGTTTTTTTAAAAAATTAACACAAGTTCAGGGTATTTTTTTAGACGGCAGCAATACCATGTTTATTACTTACGTAAATTCCCTTAATTACACCCTAACTAGGTTATCTTTATTGCGTTTCAATCCTTCAAAGAGTCAGTAGCTCTTTAATTAAATTGAGAGAGTAAGAGGTGTCTTGTTAATTGTAAATTAAATAGATTTAAATAGACAATAGATTGCAAATGGTAGATTTACTTTTAAGTGCTGTCGAGGAGTCACTGGAAGGCTTCAGCGTATCATCTGCCTTGGTTTGTCGGCAAAAAGGAAACCATTCAAACCCTCCTACTTTTTCTCCAGAGAGATTCCAGCACGCTAGTGGCCTGTCAGCCTTCAAACAGCTTCTCAAGGAAAATTTTAAGATTAGAAAGAAAAAAATCCCTCCTATCAATCCAGATCTGTGATGATGCTGTGAGCAGTGCAAGCAGCGTCACTAAAACTGAAGCTCTACTTTGAACATCAATTCATTAAATATTTCTGCAGGAGATTTGCAAGTAGCCATCGCACAGACTGCTGTGGTTCACCTGGCACCAGTAGACCAGACCATGGGCAAGTTCACCTTTTTGTGCAGAACTTGCTTCCGATGCCTTAAAAAGATGTCAGATATGCTCTGAAATACAGACGTATTGAAAGATGCACATTCTTACATGCTTATGTGGTATTATTGGCATTAGCTCTGAGACCAATGAATCAGATCCATTTACATACCTAGAAATAAATTATTGTTAAAAGCCATTACTGCTAATCATTACCGCTAATGTCCCAATGTTGCCACAAAGACGAGCAGGACTATTATTCTGCACTAGGGCAAAATGTACACTGTGTATGTGCTTTTTCTTCCAAATTAGAAATCAAATTGATCATCTCTGCCATTAGGAGTTATGGCTCATGGAACTTTATCATTCCTACAATGCGCTGTGAAAAAGCAATAAGGGAATAAAACAGAACGGCAACTTACAGTAATTCGTTATGAAATGCAACAATATTGAATGTGTCTAGAGTGTATTGATAAACAGATCTATTGTAACAACTAGCGGATATTATGATCGCACTAGTGTTAATCTTCATACGACCAATTTTCCTCATGGTACATTGGGGAAGCCGGATGCACAAATCCCATTAACGCAAATGGGAAGTGAGAGCAGACCCGTGACCGGTGTAAATCAGTGTACCTTCTCAAAGTCACCAGACTTACAGCAACTTATACAGGCTTATACACATCCCTTGGCATCTCTTCTTCCACTTCACGTCTCAGCATAACACAGCAAAAGGGTAGCACTGGTGTGAATTAGAAACATCTTAAAGTTTTACTGAACGGCATTAAAATAATGAACGTATACATTAAAATTTCACCGCTTAAAATATTCCTAAATGTGTTCACTTGATTTAAAGAAGCACTCTGCTTGAGAAGGATAAATGAACTTAGGATAAATAATTCTATTTTTGCATATCTAGATAAAAACAAACCCATACCTCAGGAAGCACAGAGAGTATACACAGTCATGCCTATGAAGAGCTCATATACCATCTCAAGGAAGACATGGCCAAGCAAAAGAAGTCAAGAGAAGGCAGACACTGTGCACAAATATATTCCTCAGCATTTATAGCACAGGGGATTTTTCACCTTGGGCACCCATGGAGATAGGGGCGGNGGGGGGGGGGGAGCAAAAGTCAGTGTTTCACAAGTTACCTTCCAAATAATTGCTGACTTTTCCTAGCTTACCAGAAGCTACTAGTGAACAATTAACTTGCATGTTCTTGGGCTAATCATTGTAGAGAATTTCTATTTCATTCAGAAGCCTTTATAAATGGAAAACTCAAATTTTCTCTGTAGCGTTGGAAGAAACAGCAACCCAGGGAAGACTTATTAACATTCACAGCCACACAAATAAATGGGCTACTTATTGTAGCAGACAAACAAGACCCCAACAACCTGGATGCCAAGTCTTAATTCAGCAGTGAATGCAGCATCTGCCCCGTGGAGGAAAGGAGCTATTCATAGTTCATAGACATTTATATAGCATCTAACACAATAAAATTTTCAGGTTGAGAATCAGTGGTGCCTGAGACCCTCACTAACAAAAGACCCATGTGAAATGACGCTGCGCCATCAGCGCTAATGAAAGTCGAGGCATTTTTTTGAGACTTCTGGAAGGATAACACAGCTGGGGAAAGCAGCTCTGTCCACACTTGTCTCTCTTGTCCCAAGACTCCCCAAAATCCAGCCTTTGCCCTTCCTGAAGGCACTGCCACGTCTGGCAGAGCGACAACAATATCAGGACCTACCTAACCCTGCACAGGGACACTCTGGAAAGGGGCTGGGTCAGCACTTATGGACCTGTCCCACTGCAGCTCCAACCTGGACGATGTTTTCTACATCTCCATAAAAGGCAAGTTTGCATTTTCTAGCCTTTTTTTTCAGCTACAGTGTTTGAGCTTTTATTTGAGGAGAATTGTGAAAAGGAAAAGATGACAGCTCTGTTAGATATGTGATTTTCAAGCTGACAGTTTCCCTTTCATTTTAAGGAGCTGAAAAACATTTCCAGTGTCAGACAGATTGAGTTTTAACAACATGACAAACAGGCCCATTTGTTGATCTCAAGTCCTCGCTATCCATCTTCAATTAACATGGTAAAAAGGTGGCTTGCATCCAGTGTCAGACATTTGTATAAGCAGCACATGCCCTTACAGTTGGAATCAATGTTTGCCATTGATAGATCAGGAAGAATAATTTATGGTATGACACTGGGCTCACATAACCAGAAGAAATCAGGTACCTTGTGAAAATATTACTCTCTTTCATAAATCCAAAAGTCCCTCTAAGATTTATAGTGAGGAGAGTAATCATGATATTTTAAAGGCATAGGAAAAAATTTGTAACGAATAATCATGAAAAGTGAAGCTGATTTTGGAGCCAGCATAGAGCACCACAGCAACGCTACTAACACTGATGTGCCAAGGCCGTTTCTGTCCAGGACCGGCATTCTGATTTAATTTCTCTCCTATTTCCTGATAAAGTAAGGATTGGCTAGTCCTAATTTAAAACCTCCTCACAACATGTGAGTTTTTACCTAACAAGAAAAGACAGACAGAAAAACCAAGTACATTTCAGAAGAAAGAAAGAAAATAGCTCTAACTGGGAAGATTTCAGGATTAGCGCAGTGGAAGCCTGCGCAGATGCTAGTTGGGTAACTGTGTGCAAACCAGACGTGCAATGTACAAATACTAGAAGAATCCAATACCATAATCTAGATAGTGACATTGCGGATCATCTCTTCTGATTTCAGTCATCTAAACATTTGTCATATCAAATGGTACAGTGTTTCTTAGAAGGTGTTTAATGAGATGAAGTGTGGCGAGCGAGGGCTGAGCTCCCACAAAAGTCCAACTCTTTAGCTCTACTGCACATTGAAAATGTTTCTCAAGGGAGCAAGGGCTGAGCTCCCACAAAATTCCAACTCTTTAGCTCTACTGCACGTTGAAAATGTTTCTCAAGGGAGGATGTTTTCTCATCCTTGTGTGACTACCCATATAGACCAAAACAGCAAGGAGAAAAATTAGGCTATTTTCTTATTGGAAACATGATTTTAATGGTTCTATTGACTCCAATACAACAACAGCGACTTAAACGCTATTTAAAATTAAGCTACATATTTGATAGTTAAAACTAAAAATGGCCAAACTTTCCTGATGGAGTCAGCAAATTGTGACATCTTATTTATTTT
Organism: Himantopus leucocephalus; assembly: GCA_003993805.1. Taxonomy (NCBI): domain Eukaryota; kingdom Metazoa; phylum Chordata; class Aves; order Charadriiformes; family Recurvirostridae; genus Himantopus; species Himantopus leucocephalus. The sequence goes on along the minus strand of RSEF01000004.1, from coordinate 58,055,614 downwards.
AAAAGACCTGAGGGCTGCTCGGATAATTGGAAAGAATACAATAGTCTAGTAACATCTAGCAGCGCAGAAGTGACAAATGCATACTCTAAATCCAGATTTTCTGGAGAAAATAGTAACTGTTTCTCCCTCCCTGAGCACAGACAATACAAGAAGGGTTTATAGTTAGTAAAAACTGTCCTCTTTTTTGTACAATAGTGGTGACTTAACAGACATTTTGAAATCAAAAAGAAAATCAAATCCAAATGGTGCTTGGCACATACACTTGCCAACTGTCATATAGCAAATCAAGCCATCTGAATATTCAAATATCCCTGTTTTTCTCTGTATGCAGAAAATAAAATTTCAGACCAAAACGTTTTGAGCAGAAATCAAGAAATGCTCATTAAACCAGCACTCCTAGTCACCGGTGTCTGAGCTGATAGCTGCTCTCTTGAATCCTACCCCACTCCAACCTGCCGCACAGAGCTACCCTGAGGTCCCTGAGGATGACGTCTCCCATGGTCAGGGGCTGGCTGTCTCCTTCCCAGGCAGCACCAGCGCTGCACAAGCCCCTCTTGGTGCTGGTGCGTGGGGCAGGGCTGAGCTGAGCAATGCTCTGGCAGGGGAGACAGGTCATTTCATGGTGGCACCACTAGCAGCATCCAGCAACTTCCTCGGGTCAAGTTTACTCAGTTCAACATTACTATTCTGCCACTGACAGCTATGACTGGCAGAGGCCAGACAAACCTATTGCAAAGCCCTATGTAGACTTGTACCTTGTGATGTTCAAGCTTAAATATTACTGTAGGAACATAAAAGAGACCAAGGGTCCATCTGACCTTGCAAACTGTCAAACGGGAGCCATGAGAAAATGCCCAGAAAACACTAAGAACAGGATGAGTATATAAGAACCTTTCCCCAGGTACCCTCCATTCCTCTGTTTTCAGCCAAAGGGATCTCTTGAACCAATTAATGTTTCTGGCTATTCGGTGGCCCCCAAACAATCTCTCATCCAAACTCTTAGTCTCTTCTGAAAGAAATTCTGGACAAAATTCAATAAAGCAGATACTAAGCAGACAGGATGAAGTGAAGCTTGGCTTCAGCAGAGCTGAGCACAGAATAGTACTGACTGAGACCCCTGTGGATACGTGGCAAAAACGCGAAGTGCAGAAATTGGATAAATGAGAAATTTGCAGTCTGGGTTCCTCACAACGCTACAAGCTGACTCATCTTCAGAATGTGGAGTATTTTTAGACGAAAATGAAATGTAAATAGAAGTATTAACCTACTCAAAGTAGCACACTGTCAATAGCATCAAAACCAATACCAAAATAACTAGTTCAAGCTACAGGAAAATTATAAAATTTAATTTCTGTTCATATTTAACTAATAAAGACTTCCAACATACATACACACAAAAACAAAGGAACATTAGCTCAGTGCAACGGAGAAAAGCTCCTTCCAGTGTACCACTGAACCTCTCTCCAACCAGTTCTTCACTATCCTAGCTTCCCACTGCAATAGCTGTTGTAAATAATGCTCTTATTGTTTTCTCTTCCCCCTTTAAGTCTTAACTGAATTGCCTGAACTTATCCTTCCATCAGAAGTTATTAATAAAAAGGTGCTAGGGAAAATCTTGTTTCCACTATGTCTTACATATTTAACATAGCTCAGCTGAACACTTAATCTGAACTGCGGTATCAATCATGCTGTGCCACTATATATATTCTTATAAATTGCTTGATTAAAATAAACAACAAACTATACATCACACAGACAAGACAAACTCTTTAAAGTCAGTTTACTGATATTATGCACCTAATCCACAATTTCTCTTGTCCCAGTGGTTTGATTTAACATTCAAAGGTGCAGATTATCAGCTTGCTCTCACTGAATTTAGCAGTAGTCCTTACAGCAGCGTGTTTAAGTTAGTTTTAGATAATTCCATTTAAAAACTCAGGCCTCACAAATGAATTTTGGATACAAACAAACGATAGCTAATATTTCCTCTCTGCAGAAGGGAATTCATGGTTGGTGGCTTTAATTATCACGAAGTGATTAGTTAAAGCTCCTTTTTCCAAAGATGCTACCTTTCAGGAAACTCAGATTTTCAGATTTATGAAAACATGCTGTGCAGAAATTGCTCCATGGTCATCACCAATCCTCTTATTTTAGATATATGAATTCATTTGCTCTTACTGCTCCAATTCTCTGTCCTTCACTATTGAAACAGAGCCTTGTAGCTGCAATTTCCTGTGACCATGAGGGTCTCCAAAGTACCACGAGCAAACTGCACATCAACATATCTCCTCACCCATTACACCTACTGTTAGGTCTGAGCTCATGCTGAGTCTGCTCCGGTCCCCCTTTTCTTGCACGGCTGCTAGGTGGGAAAGCAACCTGGCTCATAACTCAGCCATGTGTCTGAAATGCCCCAGCAAAATTGCTTCCCTGCAAGACCATCCTGCTGTCCAGCTGTCATGGGAACTGACATTCATAAGGCAACTTAAAGAGCAGTTGGGGATGTTCACTTGTTGGATTCAGGTCAAGGTCAAGAGAGAAAGTGGGAGGTGGAGAGGGAGGCTGAACAAGTGCCAAGAAGCAAGGGTGCTTATTATCCTACGGGAGTGGGATATTCAGGGTTGGCTTTTGTAACCACTGGGGTTGAGTCAAACTGTCTCTCCTTCTTCTGAGATTTACAATTCACAAACCATGAATAGGCCAAGGATCTCATTGTCCTGGGTGACTACGTTGCCCCGAGTGAGGAGTAGGCATGTCACAAATGAATGAGACACAAAGTCCAAACTCAGGGGAAAGCCAGGGCTCACATCATGTTACTTGCTGCTGTGACATTAAGTTACGGGCAAAGTGCCAGGGTGTTTTTACATCTCCCCAGCATTAGTTTGCTCATTAAACACAGATAGAAATAAGTCTTTTTCAAACCCTGAAGGTGGAGGGGGGAACTTCCAAGACCTCTATGAAGCTGACTGCATCACTATGCTAACTTCACGTTGCATTTTTGACAGGAAAACAACAAAAATACATGACACAAATTTGCTTTCCTTTAAGAAGCAGCTCACAGATGCAATTTTTAGATCAGTCTTTTAATCTTACTTTTTCTCCTTAATTGTGGCAGGGATGGCTCCCTGCTAGATACAAAGAGGACCCAAACAAAATAAGTAAGTCCTTTTTTTCTGCTGCTAACAAAAAGCTTCCCACAAAATGGTGGAGTTCGAGATCCTTGAGGCAGTGAGGAGGGTGCACAGCAAGCTGACCACCCTGGACT
>RSEF01000004.1:58033332-58052249 GCA_003993805.1 Himantopus leucocephalus | reverse complement strand
CTATAAGTATGTCAGCAAGAAAAGAAAGACTAGGGAAGATGTGTGCCCTCTCCGGAAGGAAATGGAAGACCTTGTCACCCAGGATAGAGACAAAGCTGAGGTAACCAATGACTTTTTTGCCTCAGTCTTCACTGGCAAAGACTGCAGCCATACTACCCGTGATGTAGAAGGCAAAGGCAAGGACTGGGAAAATGAAGAACCACACACTGTAGGTGAAGATCAAGTACGAGACCACCTGAGGAACCTGAAAGTGTACAAGTCCATGGGACCTGATGAGATACATCCGTGGGTCCTGAGAGAACTGGCAGATGAAGTTGCTAAGCCACTATCCATCGTATTTGAGAAGTCATGGCAGTCCAGTTCAGGTGGATAACAGGGGCAGGCAGTTTCACAGGGAGCAGTAGGCACATGGGAAAGTTGTTTTGTCAGAAATTGATTTCCAGGACATTAAAGTTAATAAAGACACCCTTTAAGGGAGTTCGGGATCCAATTCCTACATTCCCAAAAGAGTGACATCTCATGCAGCAAGGAGGGTGCAGAGACTTCACTGGTGGTGTCACTGTGCCAAGTCACAGCTCCGCTGTTTCCAGAAAGGGAAACCCACTCATGCACCCTCTGGCTTGGTGGCAAGGGCTCCTGTCCCGCCTCCTCACATCCAGCTCAGCATTTTCTGTCTGGGCACCAGCGCTATGGTGAAACTTAATGGCCTTATTCCCCAAGGACAGGGGCACCTGTTTCCCTTGATGAGGGAGAGTCCCTGAGTGCTCCCTCCCCACAGTCAAAGCAGGGGGGGTATCACAGGGTGCGTTTTGTGGTGCACAGCATGACACGAGGAAGCAGCACTATGTCTGTGTAAGCAAGGAGATACTGGGTGCAGCAGAGACCGGCTGTGTGAAAACATAGGACTGTCTAAAGATGAGAACAAAATTTTTCAATTCCACATCTAACACCAGGCATTCAAACCATATCCAAGCAAAACAAAAGCAAACAAAAAAAATCAAAGAAATCAAGGCAAACTGACCATGCAAAATGCATTTACTCACAGGAATGCATTTTGCAGTTTTTACGGATATGGAGAGACTTTAAGAAAGGTCAGCTTAGACTCTTCAGCACAGCACGCAATAAATATGCACTTGATCAAATATAAAAGGCATCAATAAAACTTCATTAGTAGTACTTAAACACTAACAGGAGACTGAGGAACTCGGAGTTTAGGGCTAAAGCAGCACTTAGGAACAAACTCCTCATTTCATCTCTGTCAAGGGCAGAAGGTGTCACACAGCAGTTCTCCCACCTTGTACAGACCTAGACCAACTATTTTCAAAGTAACAAGTTGTCTCAATTTGAAGATTTGAAGTCCATAAGGATCCACCACATCTTCTGGGAAACTGTTCTGATGATTAATGTGTGCCTGTTTTGTTTTGTTTAAAAAAAAATAAAACAGCATACCTTGTTTCCAGGACGAACTCTTCTAGTATCCGTTTTCAGCTCATGGCTCTTGTTATGCAGTTCCTGGCAATTAAAAAAATGTCTAGTATCGTGTAGCTTCTCCTCCAGTGAAGCGTACATATAGTACATACACCCCGGTATCATGCTGCCTTTTACCTTTCTCTTACTGGTTTAAATTCCCAGCACTCCCAGAGCCCCTCACCCAAGGGGATTCATGAAGAGCCCTATTGACTTTTGCGAAGAATAGGGCTTCTCAGTAAAAATGACTGGATACGAGCTACCTTCTTTCTCCACCAGGAGAGATGGCCTTTCTCAAGAGTCTTGTTTTCACTTGATAGATAACATGTCATTGGAGGATTTGGAAGAATGATTTTTTGGGGAGAAGAGTCTGGGCCAACGTCCTAGGCCACACTGAACTGTGGGCTGTGGGAGACGTGGTTTGGGGAAGGAATAAAACAGAGAAAAACAAAAAGTGGTAGTGTAGATAGGAGATGGAGAGGCAGACTAAATCTAAGAAAGACTGTTTTTTAGCACAAACAGCCAGGCAATCTGAACATTGTGTGCCCCAAACACATGGCTGGTGGCTGCTCTGGGGTGTAATGGGGGCCACAAGCTTTCATTTCTTCTGATATGTGGAGGTACCTTTGCAGTGAACATTATATCAAATCAGTACGTTTCAGCAAAAAAGTTGTTTTGACGAATGACTACTTTGCAGTGGAAAAATACCACGATTCAGAAAAGTTTCCCAAACAGCTCTTATGTAAGCATAGTTAGCAAAAGCTAGCTACTCAAGGCTTGAAAATTATAAAAAAATGTTTGATGTTACACTTTTTCTCTTCCAACCAAGCCTGGCAAAAACATGCCTTTTCATAAATTAGCACAAAATCCACACTTGCCAAGGCAAAATTATTCTATTCTTTTTGAGAGCAGGGTGAAGAAAATACAAAAAAAATCCTGAAATTATTTGTTGCCAAAATAATGCGGATTCTAGGGTTGTGTCAGGGGCATGGCTCATCAGTTATGGGGGAGATGCAACATGGTTTTCCAGTGATCACCAGAGAGCTGTCAGAGTGCTACGTGTAGTCCAGGAAAAAAAAAGAAAAAAAAACCCAAACCCAAACAAACACAAAAAAAACCCCAAAATCCAGCACCTCTGTGCTTTCTAGTCCACAGGATCCTGACTTACAGGCTTTAACAAGTGGGCAGTGGTGTCAAAGCCTTCAGGGTGGTGCAGGATGCCCTATATTTAGATGCCCAAACATGGATTTGGAAGCTCAGTGGTACGCACCTGCTCTGCAAACGTCGGCCACAAAATCCAAATCACATTCTGGTAATCCTGCAGAAAAAAAAAAAAATTTAAAAAATCACATTGATTTGATGAGTGACTCTGTCCGTCACTAAGCCTGATACTTCTCTGCAGCATCATTTGTCATGGTCCTCTTTCATCCGTACCCTGTGCTCTCAGGCTCTCAGCCACACAACATCTTAAGCAAATGTTGTTTCCTATTCGCAGCAAATATAACCAAGTCTACTGCAATTTTTCTGTGCTCGCACAACCTACTGATACTGGGATTTCCTAAAATCTAGGAGGAAATCTGGCACTAGAATCCCCTCAAAATAATACCTGATTTGTGAGTCTATTCCATTATACCTCAAGTTCGCCTTCTGACACTTTCTTTTCTTTCGCACCCATACTGGAGTAGGTAAGCCATTAACCAAGACACACTTGAATTTTGCTGTTTCCCAAGGAATAATTTTCTGTGGGATAGATTTTCAAAACCCTTCCCCACATTAGAAGCCTATTATCATTTTTGGATGTGACTTAGCACCACTGGACTTTGGTTTCTCACAGAGCAAGTCAGAGAGGCGGTATGTGATCATTTAAAGATGCTCACAGGGGCCAAACTCAATTTGCAAAAGCAGGGAAGAAAATTAAGTCACATTAATTTTTACTGACATATGTTAATTTATGGAGATTTTAAATCACAAATCTGAAAAAGAAAAGGGATAAAGGGACACAGAATTAAAGTACAAGCTCCACTATAGATAAAGTAAGGTACCGAACTGGAAGTCATGGTTAATGGGCTCTGTTTTTCACTCGTACCCCATGCAGGGTTGGAGGGCCACCTTTGGCAAGATACTTTCTGCTCCCCATCTCTGAGCACTACCCATAAATCCTTTCTCCCACTACCTCTCCTTAGACTAGAAATCCCTTAGAGCAGGAATCACCTCAGCATGTTTGTACAACACCAATCACAACACCATCCTGCCCTTTCTAGACAATGGCAGAACACAATTATAAACAACTGTAAAAAACCCAATGCGCTGTCCCTCAGCTCCTCCCAAAAGCATTAACAAACACGAAGGAAAAGATTGCAGAATTGTTCGTAAAAGCGTAATTTCCAGGACAAAGTACTCCTTAGGGGCAGGAAATATCTGCAGTTTAGAAGTGTACATCCCTTTGAACCTTGCCAACCCAGCTGCCCCAGGTGAAACACGACATTTGGCCAGCAGCAACACAGAGGTGGCTTAGAGGCAGCCTGGCTGCTGGCCCCTGAGGGTAGGCTTGCCCAGATGAGGAACAGGGCCTACCATGGTGCAAAGACGCCTTGGTCTTTACCAGGGGAGATACTGTCTTTTCTCCCCCAAAAGTGGGCACCTTATATCTCTTCTCAGTGAATTTCTGTCCTTCCAGCCCCAAAAAGGAAAAGAGACAGAATCAACTGATCCTCACCTGAGGACTTCCATGCACTAAGGAGCAAGAAAGATATCCTCAAGTGGTAGATGCAGAGCAGAGGGATTTGTTTCTAAGGTCAAGGAGTGTAAATTCACTTTCTTGGCCTCTTTTTGCTCTATCTCCTTTGCTACTACAAGCTTGCCCTCTACCTTCAGTGCCTTTTTGGGGTTTTTTTTAAGCAAATCTCATGGGATCACTAAGATTTTTGTTAAATCTGGCAACTCACTGTAGTGTCATAAAAGTGAAAAATATCAATCTACTGAACATGGAAGGGGGCAAGAAGTGTGAGTTGGAGGCAATTACAAAATGTTAATTTGACAGCAAAGGCACAACTATAAGGCAGGCAAACAGAAAAAGAAGAAAAAACGTAGCATGAGCTTACCAAAGAGAGATCATACAAGACTTAGTTGGTAGCTTTCTCTAAAAAGATAACTCATTTTCTAGGTAAAAGACATGCAAGAACGGAGACTATTCAAACTTCAATAAAGCATTGGTTATAATGTCACAGGGGAAATATCCAAATGGAGAAAATGGGGTGTAGCAGAGGGATTGAAAGCAGCTGTGAAACCAACTAAGAGGCAACAGATTGCACTGGGGAGGGATGAACCAGTCTGGAAGGTAAAAATTGGTTTGGGGAATAATTTTCTGTATTATTTAAATTAATAGCTTCTGCATGACTTCTGAAGCGTACCTATATGATTTGCTGATGATATGATGTTGGAATGAACTGCCACCCCATGGCAAAGTCGGCACATTTGGCAGCCAAAATTAGTTGGGGGAAGCCGAGGGATGGAGCTGAGCAGGGTCCCGGGCGGTAATTTGGGATCACTGATGAAAAAACCTGCTGTGAGTTTGCTGCTTGAAAAGATGGCAGAAAAAGACTCAGGAGGACAGGCTGATTGTAAAATGGCCTCGAATCACCTCTCTGAAGGTGCTGTGAGAAAGTCAAACCTGCGGAGCTGACAGTGAATGATGGACAGGTCTTCCATGGGATGGGCACAGCATGGAAAGCAGGAGGGAACTCAAGTGCCACCACAGCCTCCTGTGGTCAAGACAGAAAAACATATGAACTAGGGCTACTTGAATAAGGCTAGCAGCCAGGCCAGTTTAGGAGGAGAAACTAAAATAACTTGCTATGTTTTGCATTGTAAAACAAAAGCTGAGAGGGCACACAGCTTCTACACATCTCTCAGAAAAATCCAAAGATGGCTATTTAAACCAGTGTTATAAGCATGGCTAGATCTGTCTCCATCGTACATAAATTTAGCCTGAAAGCGTGATGGTTTCTAGCAGGAGAGGTAGCAGGCCCTTGCAGTAGGAATAAATGGGTATGTAATAGATGCAGATTGGGAAAGCAAGAATTACATCTTCTTTTCCCCATTGCAGCTCTTCATTTTCCTTACACTGTGGAATGAGCAGCACTGCTTGAGATTTCTGAAATACAGTGAAATTGTGACGGGATTTTCTCCAAACTTTTTTAAACACAGAAATTATTGCCTGTTTTAAACTCATGCTCTTGAAGACTGAGAAAGCTTTGCTCCTGTAATTAAACTTGGATATTTCAGCCAAGAAAAAAAAAATCATTGTGAAGACACTCTCTTATACTTCTATAAAAATGACTATATTGACACAATTAAGGCTGAGGCAACATGCATTAGAAATTGTTTACACGACTACTGAAAGATGAGGAACACACTGCTAACAGGGGAAAACTCTCACAAAAGCATCGCTCCCTCGCTGATCCCTCAGTCCTGAGTCACCTGGGAGCCCTGCAAAATGACATCCAACAGCAAACGTGAGAACAAGACTGATAGCTGTACTGAGAACTGGAAGACTCAATACATTATTAGTCTTAATGGAACAATATAATCTCTGCCCTCTCTAACCCTGTTGTCTTTCACAAGCTATAAAGGACCCTTATAGATGCCTATTACCTGTCTATCCCGTTGCCAACACTCCTGCTATAGGCACTAGCTGACAGTATATTTTCTTTCAAAGATACTTTAACTGGTACACATCTAAGTGAACATTCAGCAAATGCTTTTAGCTTCTATCTAACCCAGAAACACACTACTATTTTTCAACTATATTAGCTGGTTTAACAAAAGATACTATTTCTGCTGCCATCATCCTTTGACCATCAGACAAGATCGCCAACAAGACTTTCAGGTTGCAGAAGGCATTCTCTCAGGGTATGCAAATCGAAGAAATTGTAAGGCCATCCAGACAAGGATGCAGAAGTTTCCTCATTTCTCAAAAAATGCACAAGGACTCGGTGGAGAAGTTTTGAAGTTCTAATCATCAGTTTTCCAGTGGTTTGGGTAGGCTTTCACAGCAAAAATTGCTTCTTCCCATTACAGAACACAGTAACTTCTGTAATGCTGTCTGCATAAACAGAATTTAAAATAAACTAATAACAAGTTATAGAGGTAACAACAAAACTTAAATCTAGTGTTTTGAACTTCATCTCTTGGGAGACGTTTGGGTTGCTTTCCAACTTACAGGAATAAAACACAGTAATAATCCTCCTAGGATGTGTAAGGCACAACAGAATCTTTGGATGCCAGCACTCATTTCCTGCTTCATCGCAGAGGAGTTGCTTCATTTCTTGTTATTTATGAAATTTTCCCCCATACATTTTGACAGTTTCCTCATGACCAAGTCTTCAGAGGAGTTGGTAAAAATGTTCTGACTCAACAAATCATCCTCATGAAAAATGGAGTTTCAAAATAAATAAATAAATCCATTGCCATCCAAGAAAATGTCATTTTTGACAGGATGGTCAGATTTTCTGTAGATTAATAAAAAAATACTTCTAAATAAATTCTGGGGATTTTTTGTCTTTAAAAACACACCCTGAACAATGAAAATTTGGGGTTGTTTCCCTTTTACACATTTGTATCTGGACAGAATCAAGGAAGGCCAAGAGGAGAAGGGGATGCACAGACTAACTCTCTCCCTGTCTCACACTGTGTTTCAAGCTGTTCTTGACAGGAGTTAGAGGAGGAAAATTAATTATCAGTGACTTGTAACGCTCTGAAATTTCCACCATTAAAAACTATGAAGGCACAGAATTAAATGGATCCCACTTCTTATGCTGTCCATTTTCCAAGTATTGAAAAGGCGTGTAAAAAGGAAAGCAGTGAAACAAGAGACACCTAGGAATGCCTATTCATTTCAATAACAGCAAAGAAAAAAGAGGAGAAGGTGACTAACTCTAAAATGCAAGGACACAGAAAACAACAGGGACGGGATGTCTGGAGAGAGGGAGAAGTCCAGTCCTTCCATTTCTCCTTCCCTTTCTGCATACACACTTCAATAAGATTAATCTAAGAGCACAGTAGTAGGTGTGGATGATAAACTACAACACAGTCCCAATATCCTGTCTTAATTTGAAACACTACGACCCAGGACAGTCCCTTGAAGGGACTACATGTATGTACTACATTGCTACATACAGGGCAGAGGTACCTACCGGTGCTAAGTCCTGGGGGTGGCTAGAAGTCATCTGCTTTTCTCCATGGCATAGGTTAGGATTTTGTGACACATCATTTCCAAGTATGCTGTTTCACAAGGTTAAAACTGCTCAGTCACCTACCGGTTAAGCCTGGGATCAATACTAAGAGGGATTTACTACCTGCCTCAGTGCTTACATCTGCAGCAATCAAAGCTTGTATTGGAAAATCTGGCACTTTGAGCAGAGTTTTTCTTCTTTCCATTAAGGGAAGGAAATGTATTCATTTCAAGGATACAGCCTAGATGTGAACCTATGTGAACTACAGCTATTAATGTCTACATCTCCATGTAAACATAAACAGCAGTGAATACAACCAGTGGATATTTTCAAGATAGGTAGAATTAGTAAACTATAGAATAAACACCTATTGTTGTCTTCCTCCAAAATATCAAATGTCAGTTCAAGTAAATATTTTTCCAGAATATTTTTCTAGAGAATTTAGCCCACTTTTCTTAAGTTTATCATGCAAGTGTACATATATTTAAATTTTGAAAGGTTTTGTTAGTTCAGTTTGGGTACACAGATTGTTTGCAAGCAGCTGGAGATACCGGATAGCAAAAATAATCAAAGCAAGGCAGATCAGTCAGTGCTCATCGCACATGGATTGCCACCTTACAACTTCTCTTATTTGACAGCTAACACAGACTCCTGTCCCCCGCAAGGCTGGTCCGAATGGCAAAGCCTGCTCAAAGACCCCACATTGCTGCTACAAAACCCAGGACTGACCTGTGCTGCTCAAAAATAATGGGGAAAAATAGGGAGGGCTTAGTAAACAAATGTCCCTGCAGCCAGAATATCGTGCACCCGAGCTCTTGGGCGCTGTGTTCAGCATCAGAATTTAGAAGTAAACATTTTGCTTTTTGCAAACACGCTCTTATATTTGCTTACCTCCCACTCTTTCAGAGAGAATTCCTGCTACTCAAAGTGCTTGCTAGAGTATGGAAAGCAAGCACAAAGAACAGATGCGAAGGGAAGGGAGTATATGTCTGACATGGATGCCGTATGAAACTCATGCTTTCAAAAGAGCTCGGCTGCTCTTCTCAGGAGGAACTGCAGGGAAATGAGTCCTTTTTGAAATTTGGCTCCTGAGGCCACAGTAATATTAAAAAAAAAAAAAAANAAAAAAAAAAAAAAAGGAGCATATTTTCTCCTGTGCTTTATTTTTATTACTGATTCTCTGGGAAACACTTTTAGGCCAATTTGGACTGTTGTCCCCACCCTCTTCCCCCGCCAATTCCTACATTTTCTCTTGCCATCTAAAGATCCGTGGCACCAGCAGGAATTTTTCCATTGATGGCAACTTGGGTCTGGATTGGACTTTCCATTTTCAACTCTCAGCTGTTCTCTTCCTGGAGAAATAGCGTTAAATTTTTAGTTAAGTCAGGTATATAAACAAGGAGGTAAACAAGGGAATGAACAAATTCCCCTCCACTTTTCTACCAAGAGAAAATTACGCAGATCTCCATCCACTTGCCTGGAAAGGTGGTTCATTACTTCTAACAGGTCTCAGTGGACTGATGAGGGAAAGCCAGGAAAAGACCCTAAAGTGGCTGACCAAAACCTCCTTACAGTTTAAATAGTGTGGTCCTCTGCAGACAGAGAAAGTGGTCTTCACTGAGACTTTAACTTCCTTTCTGCTCCAAATCACTCTTAAGAGTTAAATTTCTCTGCCCAAAGTACAAATTAACATGCTGAAAAGACTGACTCTGATGGGATGGAAACACCAGGTTTATCTACCGAGCTCCAAACACTCTTCCCCAACATGTATTTGCAAACTGGCGGTTGCATAAGAGCAAAAAGGATCCGTGAGAAGTGTGTGTGTGATAATCACAGCGTAATCATTGCTGATGAAACTTGATGTTCTTCTATAATCACTGTAATTTTAAGTGGATTGAGTGCCATTTAAGTGACAAGAGTGTTATGATGGATGAAATATATGCTTCCAAAGTTATATCAGCTTCTTTGACATTCATGGCATGGAATGCTTAGTGGCATTTAATGTTTGTAAATCTTTAGAAATAAGTTAAATATGTTAATTACCACTGCAAAAATCTCTCAAGCTGAAGTACTCAATGACTGTGTCAGAGTTGTCGTTAGTGCCATATTCTCTTCTTCCTATCCACTAAGTAAGCACAACATACCGGGTCAGTGATTACACTCAGGATTTGCATTTATTTTGATCTGTTAGTCCTTCAGTAAGCTGGCACCCCGCTCTCACTGGCTGCTTTCCCCTTGCCCGTATTTTAGGCGCCCCGACCTGCTGGCACTGCTCCTGCCTTAATCTGAGCAGGCTTGTGGCCATGCAAGGTGCCGTGTGCTCCCACCCTTGTCCTCTCACACACGTGGGCACACACTGAGCACAGCAGGCAGCAGGTTTCGGCTGAGACCCACAGAAAAGCAGCCCTACCTTTGCTGCTGTGCCAGCACGCTCAGCAAGCAGGGCATGGGGCAAGCCCAGCGTTTCCATCAGATGCATCAGATCATCCTGGGCTGTCACATGGGACAATCCAGGACCAAACCCAGCAAAATGGCTACACTGCTTTAATTCAAACTCAAAAAATCAGGATCAAGAATGGGGAGACAATGAATGTTATCTGATGGCAGCCTGCAACATATCACAGTCAAACGAGTGACAGGACAAGGCTGGTATTACCGATGGCATTGTTTCCCGGCATGCGGGTCACAAAGTAGCTTGCTGGAGAGAAACCATCTGCTAGCCATCCCTCAAAGGATGTGCTCCGCATTTCTGCGCCCTCCCTGCTCCAAACACTGGACAACAGATTTTACACCCCCAAAACCACTTCCTGCCTGGAAATAAAAACCAAATCTCTTCAAATGTAACATGAGATAGTTCATCTCAACCAGGAACAGAAGTTATCAGAACACGGCAAGCCATCAACAACATATTCATTCAGCAACATATTCATTTCTTGGCATCTCGGCAACAATTTCAAAAATTATCCAGGTGAGATTCCTGTAAGAATTGCAAGTAAAGAACAACAGCAATGGTAGGTCAAGGCAATTGACTTCTTTGCAACTTAGAAAATCCTGTCTGAAAATGACTGGGGATATTTAACTCCCAACTTCTTATTTTGAAGTAAAGGCAAAGGGATTTAAGGGTGCGTATGCATGACTAGTCTGCAAGAAGCACAGGATATCTTACTGGCAGGTCAGGCTGCTAATTCAACTCTTCCTTTCCTTGACCGTTCAAGAAGTTACCCTCAATAATAAACAGCCCCACTCTGCTAAGAGAGTGAAGAAAGTCAGGATAGAAAACCATAATCCATTTTAAGCAGCACATCAGGCACCAACCAGAAACACGGCTTGCCAAAGTCAGCCCTTAGCACTATCACACAAAGCGACCTGAAACTCATGAAATGAGTTATTAATAAGTTGATGCACTTGTTTGCTCTGTTATCGTAACTGTCATCAGTTGTTAATTGCAAATTATGAGCTGTGATTCTGATTTTTACAATTTGAGCCCCACTTGCCAGCAGCCTCATTAAATTTAGGCAGACTCCAGGCAGGCGGAAGAGCCCAGCTACCTGGCCTGAATCAGGAACGAGGCCTCTGATACAGGAAAGGGACTAAAAAGCATCCTGGTTTGGCAACAAAAAGCACGTGCTTCACCTTGAACACAAGCCTATTCCTAATTTTAAGCACATTCTCAAGAGGTATGCCAAATAAAAGTCTAAAATGCCATCCTGCAAACTCTTAGGCATGTTACACTAAAGCAGCTTCATTGACATTGAGAGGAATTTTGTAATTTGAGGTAAACTATTCATGAGGATGTTTGCAGGATTGGGTCCTACCCAATTCCAGACCGAAGAGAGATTCTTAATGCTGATATTGCCTTCAGAATATTTCCCTTGTAGGCTGAGCCCATTTCCATCACATATAGACTACATTTTACAAGGAAAATATTGGCAACTTTGATATGAAGAAAAATCCTCTGGGCTGTATCTTTCCCCATAATAAAATAAACTAGATAGAAGTGAAGTAGAAGCCTGGAATAAGTAATGTAACCAAGCTGCATCATAAAAGCTATTTACAGGCTTGAAATAATCAGATCAACATGCAAGTAAAAAAGTTTTGCAGTTAAAGGCACAGATTTCTAAACCAGCTCAACACAGGAATCAGAGAGTGGTTCCTAACAGTCCCCATTTGAAGCTCGTGTAGCGTGATACTGGGTCCTCACAGTTCCTGGTGCTCAGGCACAGCAGCTGCTCAATGCTGAGCACTTCTGAAGACCCAAAGGAGTCCGAAATGGCAGTCTACTAATCTTTTCCCCTCATCCTTCAGGTACAGTACCACCCTGTATGGCAAGCAGGCAGGCAGTCATATTTGCCTGTGTTGGAGCTAATAGGAAAGAATGATGTTCCTGTTGAAGGTTGTCACTACTAATGCGACCCTGTCTTCATTTGTGCCCCTAACCCAAATCTATGGACTATTCCGTCTGCCCTTTCTAAGGCTGAAGCAGTAACTTCATTTACTCCATCCACCAAGCAATAAACTACCAGCTCAGAAATGGGTTTAATAACAATGAACAGGAATACCAGCTGAATAACCAGACCTTTGATTATTATTACTTACATACACACTCCTGACGCCAACATATTTCTGTGACGGCAGTGAAGAAACTCTTCCCATACCTCGTACTGTTTAGTGGTTATCCTAAAAATTATGGAAGTAATTCCAAGACATAGGGTTCATAGAACTGCTTATGTGGTCCCATTCACCCCAAAAGTTACGCATGTACTTCATTCAAAGTATCTGATTCAGCCCATTGCTCTCAATGCAAGAACGCAAAAGCTGACAGCTACCTAATGCATAAAGGATCACCAGATCGGTTTTCTCATGGAAAGCTGTATTTTTTGAGAAGAGGGGAAGCACAGGGCATACAGTTCATGAGATATATTATGTAAATAATAAAGGGGAAAAGTCGAGAATACTTTAATGCAATGTGTCATTTTCCACAAGGATTTATCATAACTCTACTGAAATCAGTAGGGACTTTGACATGGCTTTAAGAGGGATCATATTTCACACTGAGTTCTCAGCTACTGATCTGATCAGGTTAAAGTTTCAACGTGTCATTTTCCTGTTTGTAAAAAGAAAAAAAGAAAAAAAAAAAAAAACAAGCCATTCCATTCTCACAGAGCTGACTCGTCAAGACAATTTTCTAACTTCAAAGATTTTTCATTTTAATCGTTTTCAGAAGGTAATGGCTCCATTTGATAATGTCCAAAAACTTACAAAAGAAGTCTTGAAGGTAGATTCTTAAATGTATTTATTTAAAAGTTGCATCACAATTTCTCCTCCCTACCTGGACTTGCTCCAGAGATAGGGCCAAGCACCCAAAAGCAGAAAAAGAGATGATGAAAAAAGTTTTCCCCCCAAGATAATCTGCAGAAAATGAAAGCCTAAAGAAAACAAGCATTTGTGGAAAACTAAAATGTTGGTGGTTTTCACTGAAAACTGAAAGTGTTAAACTACTCACTCATTAATTTTTTTAGTAGTAGTTTGCCCTGTCTCAGCCAGCAATACAGTGGTAAGAGTCTGCAACAGGGGAGCAGGCATCATGGCCAGAGCTAAGTGGACACTGTTCCTGAGTATCTCCCATACTATTTTCTTAGGAAAAAAAATCACCAAAATTACTGAATTAAACATAAATTGGAGTCTAAATAATTGGGCCAGCAACTGATGAGGATCTTAGGAGGAAAGCTGACTAGACACGCAAAGGAAGGAAAACATAGTGGCTTATGTACCCCCTCTTAAGCAGAAAGAGAAATGCTGTTGCCTCTGCTTGCTTGTGATACAGCCAAATTTTGTAAGTGTTACTGTGCAGATTTTTCCTCCCCGATCCAGCTGTGGTGTGGGTTTGTTATCCTTACCACAGGCAGGCCTTTCCCATCCAGGGAAGGGGGCTACTATCATTCATTTCACAGTGGTATTCAGATACTGCTTCCCTGGAAATAGCAGAATTTTTGAGAAAAGTCAAGGGAATCTGAAATCTGTAATGAGAAAATATGCATTAAGGCCCATACTTATCCTCCTTTCGGTCTTGTGACCAGCTGGAGTATATTCATACTGTGCCATTTTAGGTAAGGCATCACCTTTGTCAAATGTGAAAATTACTTTAGACAAAACAACCTTCTTTTCCTACTCCAGTCTCATTTATAACCCTCAAAGATCACCATTAGGATAATAAGGTGAGTGAGCCCACGGGAAACCTGTAAATAGTCCCAATAAAATCCACCGTGGCATCATAGGGCAGAAAATTCCCAGGTGAGAAGGTGCACTAAAATTGGACCAGGAGCCTGACTGCACAACATTGTTTTCACTAGAAGCAGAAAGAAGAATCTCACTAGGGTAACAGCAGCGGAAATTATCCTTTTCAAATATAACCAAACTAGCTGAAATATAGGTAAGGCTATACATTACACATGAAACACAGCAGGCGTGTGCCTGCACTGAAACCAGGAAAATTCCTTTTAGGACTGGAAATCTCAGGCTGCACCCTCCAAATCACACCATGAGCCCTTCCCATTCAAATCCAGCAATCAAATTGGGGAAATCAGAAGAAAATCCTTGAATCAAACTACTGGATGCACACGCTCTCAAACTGTGCGTGTTAAAGTAGCCCCCCTTCCTGTGGGTGCAGACCTGCCCCATACGTGTTACCACTGTTTGAAGTTTGAACATTTTCCAGCTTGTCTTGTGAGTGAGGCTGGCTTGCACCGTGCTCCAGCTGGAGAAAAAACCTGTGTTTTCATTTAGTGAAAAAATGCCACAGTAGTGAAATTTGCCTTTGTGGCAGGGAAAAAAAAAAAAAAGGAGAGTCCTTTTGAAACTTTTCATTACAAGATGTGAGGTAGAGCCCCCTGCACTGGCACCGGCCTCCTAATTAATCAGTGTAAGGATTGTAGAAATCCTTGCAGAAGTCCCCACTCTGCCTGGCTTATCCCTGGAGGTTTGGACCTGGAAATGGAAAAAATCTTCAATTTTGCCGGTTCCCCCTCCAGTCAGGTGACCTCTGAATAACCAAGCCTTTTTAAAAGTCTATTTAAAAGTGTTGCACACAAACCATGCACACACACGCAATATAGTTTCTGCCTCAAACCCACACAGACTAGTTTTCAGGATAGTGCTTTGGGGCTGAATCCTGTAAAATCAAGCAAGAAAAGAGAGAGGGGGGAAGAAAGCAGGAGGGATAGCTAGTAAAGACAGCATTTTCTAAGCAGGAAATCAAGACTCCAGCCTGGGTGTGCTGTTTATCAGTCTCCTCTGTCTGGGCAGCTGACAAAGAGCTTTCTGGAAACAGCAGAACCTTGAAACATCATATGGACTATGGACGCAAAACTTTAATTTTGCATTTAAAAGCTTTCCCGAAATAGGCAGTCATTGTTTATATCAAAGTAATTTCTTTCAAGTTGAAGTTTTCTTCTGGATTTCCTATGCTATTTAAAAAAAAAAAAAAAAAGATGTATTTTTCAAACCTGGCTGGAATGTTTTCTGTTTCGGGATAAAGCCACACTAAGGCAACCATTTATATATATCCGCCCGTATAACTGTGTTCTGGAATTCAATTTAATTTCTGCCCTCACTTTTAATAACTCTTTAGATAACAGAAGAAGTTTCTCATTTCAACTGCGTCTCACTTTAGAGTCACATTACTTCCTCCTGGCCATAAGACTGGTTTGTTTTTAATATACTGCTACTTTTCAACTGCCTTTCTGGGCCTCAGGCTTTGGCAAAATTTGGCTGTGATTAACAATATGCTGTTCACTTGCCCTCCATCCTTGGCTGTGTCAAGCTCGGATTTTTTTGTTTCCACACTTCACTGCGTTTTTGGTGTTGGGTTTTTTTTTGTTTGTGTTTTTTTTTTAATTTATTTCACAAGTCATCTAGCTCAGCTCTGATTGCTACAATACTTTACAAACCTAGAAAGCAGTTGGTTTATTTTTCACCGTGAGGTACTCTTCAGCCTTTGAGATTATTAAGCATGGAGGCCGTCGTGTGTTTAGCTAGTGTTTAGATGATGTAGTATTCAAACTATTCAGATTTTTCCAAGACAAATCAAAATCATATTGGCCAGCTCTCACAGCCTCTGGCACTTCTTGTGAAAATCAGTAATGGTGATCCTTGCCACCTCCAACAAAACATACTTTTATCGTCCTTTTCAAAGGCAGTCCCATAGCACCAGTCCTATAATTTCAGGGAGAAAAAAAGCATTGAAGGGAAGAGGCATGCAAACCAGGAGACTGGAGCCATGGACACCACCAGGGGAAATCCAGATTGCCAAAACAAAAGTCAGAGCTTTGCTTAGGGAATAATTTTTGGAGAAAGAAGCTGCTCTCTCTGGACCTTCCCACCTCTACGGCCCACTCCAGGGGGACGCCACTGCTGCTGCTGCTCATTTAGCTTCTTGGCTGAGCAGAGCTCAGCTTTCAATAAACCCGTCTGACTTCAAGTGACATCCAGTACAAACCTCTTTTTCCTCCTCTTTTTTTCTCTCCCCTTTCTCCTTTGCCCATAAATCAAAGAAGAAAGGATCAAATGGACAAAACAACAAAGTGGTAAAGTGCTCACTTCAGGGTTGTAGCCAATCTAATTAATTTTTCATTTAGGTCTGATGTATTAGAGGCCAATCAATCAAGGATTATGTTTACAGAGTTGTAGGAAGAGAGGAGACCGAGTCCTCATTTGTTGTCTGGGCTGTCCGAATTAGTCAGTTAAATGATCCTGAGGGAGATCATAAAGGATATGAATAGGTTCTTGTAAGTACCTTTCTTTTAATTACAGACCAAACAGTCAACACTTCCCGCAGTCCTTGACTTCCCGCCTGAAGGGCAGAGCTGGCTTCTTGGAAGCCAGGTGGACGGTGGTGACTTCTGCCACCCACCTTTGGGACAGCACAGTTTCTTCATCTCTGAGAGCATCAAACAGCCCATTGGGCTCAGGTTACCTATCCAGTAGTAGCATGCAGTAGCTGGTGCCCAGTGGGCTCCAGTCTTTCGTAATTCCTAGGGAGCAGAAAAAGGAATATAAAACTGGAATCAGATCTAATTTTCAGGACCATCTATATTTCCAAAAAGGTACAAAGAGATTTTAGGGAAATCAGAGTCAAATCTGGCTGTGCAGAATTTTCACTTTTGACTTAAAAGCCCTTTTTGGGGGTGATTTAGCAGATTGTTCACACAACAGTCACAAGACTGCTTTGCTATTGCAGCTTCCACTGCTTGACTTTAAATTACAGCATCGACAGAGACCTTCTGGGCTTATTCCTCCAAAAGTGCATGACTTCTGCAAGATACCTGTTTTGTCATTTATAATTAGCCAGGCTACACAGACAGTGTATGGCTCTTACAATATTAATGGTCCTTAATAGCAAAGAGTCAATGCGGTGGCGACGAAGTAAATAGATGGCTTCAAATGACCTGATAAACATAAGAGGAAGATGAGAGGCAGAGAGTGTCACTTGGTCAGTCTGACATGACCTTTTCCTACAGTCATTTCATATGGCAAGTTCCCTAGGACCTTTTTAGACCCAAGATGGCCAACACTGAAAAGTCGCTTTCCACGTTCAAGAGCCAAACAGGATACAGGGCTCGTATTGACATACGCTTCTTGAGTGAGGGCAATGCAGAGCATGTCCGAAGGCAGCTCCTCTGCCCTGCAATGCAAGTACTGAAATGCAGATCTACTGCCTACGACATCCACTTTGCACGACAGATGCCAGACACAATAATTAAAGCTTTCTGCTGTAATTGTTCAGGACAGAAGCAGTTCTGATGGCTCCAAATATTTCAAACTATTTATAATATTATTACTTTGAAATTTCATCAATTTACTCCATAAAAATCTCAAATTAGCAAAAAGCTCAGTACAGTAACACAGCAGTGGCCCAAAATGTCACTCCTTAAGCTTCCTCTTCACCTGCCGCAGCAATGTACTCAATTGCTGCGCAACGTTTTTCCATTTCTGTAAGTTCACAGAAGGCTATCGTTTTGTGTATGAGATATGTTCGGTATTGCAGGGAATTGAGGGCACAAGGAGCAATAAATAACACAGAAACAGAGAGAGGATTAGGCCTTTTTTAATACGATGGATTTCTATATTTGAGAAGAGAGCTTGAGAGTGCTCAGATTCAGCTTTTATTACAAGCTGACTAGCCACATTAAAAACGCAAAAAGCAAAGGGCAGCAATAGCCCCAAATATCTGCATCCCTGTGCTACCCAAAACATGCACAGATATATTTCAGCTATACTGGCACAGAGTGCCATCCTGACAACCATCCTGTCCCAGCCGTGTCAGAGTAGAGCCCTGTATTCTTTTGCAGGACAGAGTCTAATCTGAATCAGTTCAAGTTGACCCAGAGCAGCTTTCATGTAGATAAACACTGGCTTGAAAGGTACTAAAGCTCTTACAGAAAAATGTCTGGGTGCCTAATTCCTCTAAGTAATGTGGAAAATAAGGGAACTGGTGAAATTTTCTCAAACAACTATTTTTATTGCATCCAAATCAGCTTTTCCAGCAAGGTAACTGTACTTGCTGTAAAAAAGATTATTTACATTCTTTGAAAACGTGGTCAACTATAATCATTGAAGTCAAGCTGCCTTGAAAATCCAATGCCTACACACACATCAAAACCATAAAATTATCAACACTGGAGCTGATAAAACCAGAAAAATCCATTTAAAAACATCCACACTTACATACTACAGTGATGTGTGGCACCAACATCACAGGTCAAAACGCACACCTTGATTTTAAAAAAATTGCTTTGGATCAGTGGATGACGTGCTCCTGTGTTTTGTGCAACTAGCTATTTGCATGTTCAGTAAGTAAAAATTGAGTTTAGGCAAAGCCTGCCTCTGTTGCCCTTGTGGGGGATGTCAGCTGGCCTTTACTGACTATTAGCACAGGGAGGAAGATGGGGAATAGCTGTAATTATTGCAGCAGGACAAGGTAGGAAGGGTTGGGGCCTGAGCCCACTTAGAAGGGAATAGGTAAAAATTACTTCTTGTTCTTGAAGGGGTGGTGATATGGTGGTGGAAGGCATTTACCCAGTGCTTGCAATATTTTTGTTGTCAGTTTTTTCTTTTTTGACAATTTATTTTTATTTTTTTTCTTTCATACAAAAGTGCCTTGCCACTTTAGGTGAAGAAGTGTGGAGAGTTGGCTTGCTGAACAAAGGCATGTAAACATCG
>RSEF01000004.1:58012183-58033232 GCA_003993805.1 Himantopus leucocephalus | reverse complement strand
AGCGACTGCTTCTTCCCTCCGTTTCGGCGAATGGCACAACAAAGAAGTAGTAAACATACAGGCTGGTCCCAGCTCTCGGGGCCAAGTTGTATTGGTGCCCTAAAACTGGACCTTGTGTGATATAAGAGTGGTTGCTGGTAGACTCTTATCAATATTTAGACAAGCACAATATGCACTTAAAGCTTCTGTTCCTTTAATGTGAATATTACAAACTAGAAATGGATAAGCCTCTGGCACCATATTTCTGCAAACCGCAAGAGACCTAGCCTCATAAATCACTACCAGTGAACTCCTGAGATGTTTAAGCAAGCAAATGGAAGAGGAACAACTTCTCCTTGCCTCCTAGGCACTAGCCACCAGCAAGAGCCTATTGGTAGTTAGCTTTCCTTGGTGGCCTATGCTGGAAAATGAGGAGCTGGGTAATTTGACCCCACTTCAGGGGCTGTCATGAACCATTGGTGTGGTTTTCCTCCACTAAATGCATGTGATGAACCTGATCTACAGGCAGAAATAATGGCTGTGTGGCAGATGGGGATGTCTTTTGGGCTTACGCAGGTGCATCTACACAAGCATTTGTCTGGCAGGGGAAAAATGTGAAACCACAGTTCCTCTGTACAAGGTGGCAGCTGCTCAAAATCATGCCAATGGAGAGCTGTAACACAATGCTGTGTGGTTTGGTGTCTGCCATAATAGGATTCATGATGAGGTGGGTGGCTATCAGTCCCCAAAGCCATAACAGAAATCCCTATGGGCTCTAATGAGCAATCCTCCTCCAGTCACATTACAGTTGTAATGCTGTATATGGGATTTAGCCTTTTAATTACCAGTTTCGAATAAAGCTTTAATCCAGTGTTCATGTTCCTCAAAGGAAACTGCTTTTGAAGTGACATAAATCCAAATTGTACGGCTGAGAAAGTTACTTTAATCCTTAAGCACTTATACTACTTTTTTAATAAGACAAAAAAAATGATTAAAATAAAGCACTTAAAAAAAAAAACCAAAACAAAACGAGATGGCAGAGTATTAACGCCCTCCCAATTTGTGAAGCTATTGAACAAAAATGCTAGGTGCCAGTAAAAAGTCAATCCAGCCTTTCCTGGCAAGAGCTGTCAGCAATGTCTTGAAAAACAGTGGTTTCTTATCTTTGCACTTGGGACTGCACAGGATGGGAACTAAATGCAGTTGTCAAGCTAAGTGCTTCATTCTCCTTGCTTTACTCAGTCCCCCATGCACCTTCTCTTCTGGAAACAGAGTTGGGTATTTCCCACCAAATCCTTCCAGCAACTACCTAGATCCCTTCCTGCCTTGCTGTCACTATTGCTGGGGGAACATCAGGGCAACAGAGGCAGGCTTTGCCTATACTCAATTCTTATTTACTAGAAACTGAAATAATTAGCTGCACAAAACACAGAAGCATGTCATCTACTGACCCCAAGCAATGTTTTCTGCCTCACTCTCTTGCAAACTTTTTGCAGGCCTGCCTGCAATTCACCAAGTCTCTTGTTCCTGGAGTGCCAAGATGACCTGGAACAGGCCTGATGCAGGGAAGCATAGGCAAGGATGGTGCATCAGGTGTGCTCAAATATCGGGTGGTGTGCCACAAGCCTGAAGAATGAGCTAAATGATGTGGCAGTTGTCATGTGAAAGACGACAAGAAGCTCATAGAGGTGGACTCTCCAGAAGATGAGTTTGAACCTATGGGGCTTGACTGACCTCCAACAAAGGTGGCAGAGCACACAAGGGAGTATCAGCACAGCAGGCCTGCACGTGTCTCCCAGCCATCAATAAAAGAACTGTGGAGTTTCAAGTGTTGCTTGAGTCCTTCTTCCCAATCCTGTACTGTCCCCCTCCCTAGACCTGGAGCTTCCAGAGGTGATTTTACTTCTGCATTGAGTCCTGAGAGAAAGGGAGACGACCTGACTTCCCTGGGGCTATTGCATGGGGATGAGAGTGCAAGCCTGTCACAGGACCACCAAGGCCATTGCGGACCTAGAGGTACGTTTTATGCAGTCTGAGGCCAAGAAGCCTCATAGACTATTGCTGCCTTCAGCTACCAAATGCATGGCTGAAGATGGACTGGGATCTACTCACCGCCCCATGATTGTGCACTCGAATTGTGTGATTGTGTAATCAAATCAGCTATATAGAAATTAAAGACAAAGAGGAGAAAAGGACACAATAAACTCTCTGCTACACGTTCATGGCTGCAAGCCCCACAACAACAGCCCCACCCCTGGCATACACAGCATTCCTAAGCTCATTAACCAACAAATACAGAATTAGCACTAATGCTGCAATGAGACAGGCATACAAATCTTGCTGATTTTTAAAATTCTATTTAAAGTATAATCATTAGCTTTGGGCCCTCCAAAGAACAGAGGAGGGGATTTGCTTTCAGAGACATCCTTTACTCTTGGTTCACATCTGAAAGCCACTCCTTGCAACCATGAGGCCCACGAACTTATTCTTCTCAAGAATAAACAAACGTTAAAGGCTCATTTCTGAAAAATCTGAAATTTTTCACACTGGCTACATCAGCACATCAAGAGGGCCATGTGCATCTGGGAGGACAGCTGATTGACATTTCTGACAATGTTCTGACATATGCAGCTGCCCAGACTTGGCACGTCAGAGTTCTTTAGTTATGATTTTAAGTAGAAACCTGCAAAACTTTATTTCTCATAACAGCATCTGACACCATACAAAGCTAAATTGTTTCTGTACGCATTTGCCTACCACTCTTTCATCATGACTGTTCAATCTGTATGAAATCGGAACAGGAAGGAGAGAATGCCACGGAGATGAAAGGAAGAAGGAAACCCATTCCACGGTATGATAACCCACTTCAATATTCAATATAGAAAAGAAATTGCTGCTCACCAAGAGCAGATGTTCCTTACAGTTCATAAGCACCCATCAAACGCTAAGTCCCTGGTCATACATACACTTCCTTACAGCTTTGATCTCTAATGTTACCCATGTGAGTAATTTCAGTTACTTATAATACAACCTATAAACAGGCACCTGTTGTTATTCGAATTAAAGCAGGACATAGAGATTCCAGGTTGGGACTGGGGCTCAGCTCTACTAAGGTATGTATAAGGCACCTGCACACACACAGAAACAATGGACTGACTTCCAAGAGCTGTGAGCTACAGTTTTTTTCCTTCAGTTCCCATAGCAAAATGGACTTCGTCTCATATGTCACAGGCTCACCCACCCTAAACAAGTTCAGAGGACCTTGTCTCTAATGCTACTTGAAATAGTCAAGTAAACTGAAAGGCCTTAAAACCATCTTTGAGACACTCCATAGGATTTCCCAAAGAACCTGGTTCACATACATCCTACTGTGTCATCTGGCTGTGGTTCTCTATTCCTAATGCCTATTTGAAAACAAGTTGTGATTTTAATTAAACTGGATATCATATAACATATCTAGGTGCCAGCCACTGTGTACTTCATGACTGACTCATTTGGTAAGGTAACAAAATAGCTGAGGTTTTGCAACTGGTCAGCAGTACCACTACCTCCAGGGAAGTCCAAAGGACCAAAAGTGCAGCAGCCCCTAATACCTGGTCTGTGTCTAAATGAAAGCTGAGTTCCCAAATGGCCAGACCCTGTTAGGACCACCAAATTTATCTTGAATTCTGACCCAGATTATATGAGGAAAGCTGAACTCCATTAAGCTAAACACGTCTTTCATAGACTTGTTCTTTATACATTTTTTCAATACCAGAAGAAGCCTCTTCTATTACTAATACAGTTTTCAAAGACAGCTTTTAAGGAATGAGAATTTGGACAAAGGAAGCATGTTTCAAGCAGTTCACCATATGCAACCTGTCATCCGAAGTGATGGATTAACCAGAACGTGCATTTCTTTGACAGCATAGCTTGAAGGGCTTGACGAGCCCAAGTTCTTTTTCCCTCAATCACGACGGTCTCCATGAGAGATTTCTTTTTTCTTCCCTCAGCCACATTTACAACGTGCCTCACAAACTCTACTGCGACTCCCATGTACCCAATGAATTGCCATTGTCCTCCCAGTCTGAAATCCATCCACTCCCAATGGCCAAACTGATCATGCCACTCACCTAAACAAAGCAGATCGATCATCTGGGTTTGGTGGTATCAACACACCATTTTTCTGTCTGATGGCTTAAAGGATATGGTAGAAGGACTGTCATTGTAAAATTATACCTCTATCCACATCCCATGTAGGAAAGCTTTCCTACTGCTGGACAGCAGAAAGTTTCAGACATAATTAACCATCTGAGGCCATCCATTATTTTAATGAGTCTGCTGAAGAGCCCTGTTCCCTGATAAAAGGCACGTGGAAGACAGTAGCCCTCATTATCTCCCAAACAGAAGCAAAAAAGGGGGGAAAAAAATCCCTGCACAAAAACCAGAGAAGATGTAGACTGCCTCTGATGTCATGTTTTAATCCTGTGAAGACAGAAGCGATGGTAATGTTGCCGTTTTCCCAGTGATGACAGATGGTGGAGACTCCTCTCACTGCGATGTTACAGGTGGCACAGTATCTGAAGCTACAGGCTTTGACAATCTCCATCCGTTTGCAAAAGTCATCTTCAGAGGAGAGAAAGTTAGAACAAGGAGCACACGGGCACACTGTCAGCAGCAGAATTCATTGCCCTTAGTAAGAATGACTCCCTCCTCTTCACTCCTGCTCTGTATCAAAGACACACGTCAAGCTTTCCCCTCTGAAAGCGCTTTTGTAAAGAGATGAGAGAATTGCTCTTAGCTAGGCCAGCGCGAGCAGCAGGTCTTGAGGGAAAAGGGGCCTAAACCACAACCAGGCACAAAGCAGGGCACAGCAGCACAGATCATCATCCCTAGCTGCCTAGCTAGGCTCCTGTTGAGCACCTGCCACCCAAAACATAGGGCAGGTAAAGTTCTGCAAAAAAATAACAAAAGTGTTGGCTGTGACTGTGTAACCTCAGACCCCCTATGCAGAAGAGGAGGAGATAAGGCAAGCTGTGAGAAACTTCCTTGGGAAGACGCAGAAAGGAGGGAGTTGAGGGAGGAAAAAAAAAGATGGAAGCAAACAGCAGCATTAAAAGACTCAGAGTTGGAAAGACCACAGGTGGTGACCAGAAGAAAGTCCCCAGGAATCCGTGAACGCACAGCATTTAAACAAGCAGACTCTGTGCAGACCTCTGAAGTTTAACACCTGTGGCCTGCCAATACCATTGGACATCTGGGCAGAGGATTAGAGAGATTAAGGAGCTATGCAAAATTCAGCAGCAACATGTATGGATGCAATGGTAGTAGTCTGTTAGCAATTAAGATAAATACAGGCCATCCTCCTGACATGGCCCATGCTGGTAGAATCCCTTCAACAGCCCTCTAAGGTGGGCTTAAATGCTCTGGCAGCCAAGAAGGGTTTCTATCAACCTCACCTAGTGAGCCCCCAAATGTCATATGCTGCATCCTAAACAAAGCAGCCGGGAAGGAGCCCAGGGGTAAGGGCTGAAGAAGGCTCTTGAGTTGGTTGCAGCTGCAATGAAAGAAATTAATAAGTCAGAATTAATAAGCTCAAATGCCTGTTTTGTTTGCAGCAGATTTGCAGTAGGACTCAACCCAAGAGAGTCCTCGAAATGGCTGCCAGTGTGTCCAGGGTAATCGTGCTGGACTGATTACTGGCTGAAAGGTTAGCTGAGCAAGAGCAGTTCTGAGTGGAAGCACAAAAAGAACATGTTACAGAGGTCATAAAAGCACTAAACCTATTATCTCAGTATGTAATAAACATCATCCAAAGCAAAGAGATTATAATGCGTAAGAAGAGCAGAAAATCCTGATGTGCCAAGTTATTTTCAGCTAATCTGCATTAATACGGTAAACCAGCACATTAGCACGTAGGATTAAAGTGGAACCCCAAAGCCAGGCAGTTGGAAATGTTTTGTTTCGAGAGCAAAGATGACTGTTTCCAGCATCAGAAGAGCAAACACCGCACAGCTTACTGAGGTAGCATCTTGCACTCCTACGTCTGACACAACATGGCTCAGCTACTCTTCTCAGATGCGTGCTGCATAAAGCGGGATAAGCACAAAAAATAATTATATGAACCACCTAGACAGAGAGGCTTGCAAATAAATGCCTTTATAGTCCTGACCTCTCTTGTTCACTCCAAAAGCTTTTACGCTGTCAGCTTGGCTTGCTCAAGGCCCTGCCCCTGACCATGCCTAGCCCTAGCACTTCTCCATTTTGGCAGCCAAAGCACAGGGAAAAAACAGAGAAGGGACATGATGAAGCTGGATTAGGAATCAGCACAGTGAGATCCCCCCCAATTCCATTCCTAATGAAGGGGAGTCTGGTATCGAAGTGCCAGAGCAATGCAGAGCGCACTTCTCTCAGCATGCAAGCTATGCACCAAAGTATAGCAGAAAGCAACCAACAGACCTCCTGCCCTTGACGTCTACCAAAGGATACACCATCTGCAGCAGTAACCTCCACCAAGGAACAGGCAAGTTAACAGCCAAGAATCCCCTGGATAATTCACCGTGGATCCAACTCTTCCTCCTGCAAAGTCCCGCGTGAAATTTAGGCTCTGTAAAGAAAAAACAAGTACTAAAATATTTGTTATGCAAACAAGATTAACAGAGAATATGACAGGTCTGACAAGAATGCTCTGGCTGTGTGAAGCTAGAAAAATTTACCTAATTCATTTATGGTTTCACCATTCATGTGTGTTATTTTGATTTGACTTCTATTAGGCATTTAGACAACTTGACAACGTCAGTATCTGTTCATCCATCCTCCCTAAGAATATGAAGAACTGAAGTTATTCTTGCTATAAAGACAGGAAAACAAGCCTATCATAGACAGTTTTGCACTCAGACCCTACAGACTGCAGCCTGAGTAGTTTATGAACCAGCTCTGGGCTTTATAATCACTGTCTAGATTCATCTGTTACCACTTAGTGTTTGTACTCTGGGAATGTACAGATCCCATTCTGCTCTTTTGGACTCACCTGCTTCTATGTCAGTTTACAATATTTATTTTTTATGCTGCCTCAAGGGGACATGCATGATGTCAAGAAGGCTGCTCTTTGATGGTTTTTCGATAAGAACGCAGGAACTTAGGTCAATTGACGATATATTATTTCATTCAACCTGGTATACAAAGGAAATACCATTTATACTATACATTATATTAAGCAGATGTGCTTTTTAATTAAGATATACAGCCTGGCCATAGCTCCTATTCCACATGTGACAATAAATAACTGGTGAAACTGTAAGTTGGAGGGGAATTCTGATAAAGATGAGGACCACTTCAACTCTCCTGATTCACATCCTATGTAAAATCTAAAAGGGAGGACACATGCAAAACTGCAATGTAAATTCCCCCCAGTCTTCACTCCAAAATCACTTGTGGAATTTTCATTCCAGTAAGCAAATGAAGTGCTATTGATTGGGTTGGTTCGAGTTTTGTTTTGTTCCTGGGTCTGCGTCAGACTTTTCTTTCTCAAAGGGAATGCTGAAACTTTTCAGAGCAGCTGGGAGGATTTTATTATCAGAATACCCCTGTGGCAGGCAAACCTGAAACAAATCAGCTCCTTGGTCCCTGCTTGTTTTAACCCCTTTGCACAGGACACAGTCTGGAATAGCAAAAAAGATCTCCAGCAGACAGAGACAAGCTGCAAAGATTTTCTCCCACATAAAATAAAATAATGAAGAAAACAGTAAAAACTCCTACGTGCCTGTGGTTGTCCCTCGATGTGGCACAAGGCGTGATGCCCTGAGAAGGTAAATGGATAGTTACAGTAGGTATCCACCATGTCCCAGGGAAAATCCCATTCCCCTGCAATTAGGTGGGATCTCAGTGCCATGCAGAGGTTTTGATGCTATTTTTCTTACTCCGTGCTGAAATAAATGTGTTTGCCCACAGGGAGATGCAAGAAACGGGAACAAGGAGGTCTCTGAATGCAGTCTTTGTGGCATTCTGCCTAATGATTCACCTGTCTATTAGTCACCTAATTTCGCAGTTCATAAACTTTAAAGGTTTCAGTTTTGAATGGGTCCAGTGATCCTGGGATAAGAAAGTACTCATCTTCCATAAAGAACAAGAAAATAGGTTTACATGATGCTGCTGGCAGCTGGTTTTAATTCTCAAAGGTAGGTACATGTGAGAAGAGAGGAAACCTGTTCAAGAAACCCTACCAGCCCCAACGCCACCATCCAAAATGGAGAGATGCCTGCCTGCATCAACTTGCTTGCTAAAAGATGCAATGTGTCCGTTCTCGTACACTTTCATAATAAAATTATCTTTTCTTACAGATAACGGCCTGTAGCTGCAGCCTGAGCACCAGACCCAATGCAAAGCGGGATATTTATGTCACCACTCCCATCACTACAGAAGTTTTGCCTTCACCAGAAAATTATTAAGTCTGTCACCTTGCTGTTTACATATCTAGGTACAGGATTTGAGCTACACATTTAAAACCTATGTTGCAAGAGCAATGTAACTGGAAAAACTAAATCCTAACAGTATTAGTATACTGTGATCCCATGTCATGGATGAGTTGCCCATGGCACGAGGCTTTCTATAACAGGAGAACATAAAAAAAGTCACAATAGGAACTCATCAAGTTCACTACTCCTTTTTCTCAGGAGGATTCCTGCTCTTCTGTAATCAGTAGCTTTATGCAAGCAATGACTTAAATAGGAAGAGTTAAAAGAAATTTTATTCCAGAAATGCTTTTTAAACCCTGGTAACAGTTCACTGTTAATTTCCCTGGGCACATGAACAAAATTATTCTGAAAACGCAAGAATTGGCTGGCAAATGTCAATGGCACGGTAATGGATACATCCTGGAATTTGCCCTATAGGCAGAAATTCATTTGCTGTCACCCCTCAAGCAAAAGCCTAAGTAAGCAGATGGATTAGTAAGGTAAAGGTCAACATCTGTGTTCTGCTTTGGGACAAACAGGGGAAAAAATGAATACCCGGATGTTCCCAGACATTTTACATATATTCTTACCTTCAGTCTTACATCAGCTGCCGTGACTAGGGCTAGCAAATACCTGCTCTTGGTTTGCATGACCTGCCACCAGCCAAAACATGGCTGGGTGCCGAAAGGCACTGGAGAAGCTTTAGCTCAAAAAAGGAGAAGGAGCAGTCAAACACAGAGTCTGCTCTGTAAAAGGTGGAGAAAGGCAGGGAGTGTTAAAACCTGTGATGGCAAGGGGTAGGCCCGACTGGAAAGGAAGAATTTGAAGGCTGAAGGAAATCAGTTGTGCTGAGGATCACACAAAAGAAGCTGTGCAAAAAGAAAGAAGCAAATTATTTGTTCAATTGATCAGAATAGCAGAGGCCTGAGGTCTTTAAGAAAACCAAGTAGGAAGCACAGAGGGCAAGTGAGCTCCTACATAGTTCAATTTCCAGCACTGTCTTCCCCATCGTCGAGGAACTCATGCCTGGAGCTCTTAGGTATTTGACAGAAGAGCCCCTCAGTGGCTGAACAATATAAATCAGAAAACAAACCATTACAGCCATAAGCTTTTATCCTCAAAAAGTATTTTCCAGTACTTGAAAGCACAAGACTAGGAGTAACACCCAGCAACAGAAATATATTTCAAAAGGCTACCTTGTACACTGTTGGTGTTTGGTCCTCAGACCTGGGGCCTTCAGATTTCTGCTCTTCAGGAAGAGACTGCCTGAGTTTGAGAATATGCCAAAAATCAGATTCTTCCATGGATGAACTGCTTATAATCTGATAAGCAAATGGTGATCCACAGATCTTCAGGCTTTTTGGTCCCAATTCTTTGAGATACTGCAGTGACATTTTAGAGATACACCACCACCACTTGGAAAGGAGGGTGAAATATGAGATTTCTTCTTTCTTTCTTTGGTAATGAATTATGAATATGCTTTGCTGACCACTGCTAAGGAAAAGAATAATTGTCATTCAGAGGCTTAAGCAAAATGTAGGCTTCAAAACAAGCAGCCTGATTTTTAAGCGGTCAACCATTTAGTATGAAGGACAAGTCCTATTTTTCTAAATTAAGCAGAAAGCATAAAGTGCTCATAAAGCACCATTTTGATTTTGGAGCAACATTGGAAATCTGATGGAAACCATATTTCCAGTCCACCAATAGCTGTTGAGTTCTAATCACCTTCGCAGATGGGCTAAGTCATTTAGCACTGCAATAGAAAACAATTTTTTTCAAAGTTGAGCCCTCGAAGATTAAAGGGGTTGCAACATTTCAGTAATGTCACAAGCTATTTCTTGAAAATGCATGCAAAAATATCAGAATAGATACCATTTCCAAGAAGAAAATAAACTATAGGTAAGAATGCAAATTGACAAGTGTCATTATTCTTTCCTTGACCAGTTCTCAGTATCTCTCAATTGTCCTACTTTTTTTTTTAAAGGATGTTGCCATAGTGATATTACAGAACCTGCAAAACTGTCCCAGCTATTCATCATCAGAGATTAAAATATATTATGAAATGGGTTTTAATATATTATAAATTATACATACTGCAATACCAAATTCTATTATAAAACAGGCTTTAAATAACATATTGTGGAGCTAGAGTAGCTGTCCCACAGTTCAGGTAGAAGATTGCTTTGTATTATAGTCTGATTTTTCAGTCTCGCTAATAGCCCCGAGAAGCAGTCATCCACTATGAAATTTTATCTACAGGCTTATATTCATTGCCACGATTCTTCTGAGAAGCTGGGGCTGGAGGGAGACACAGGGTTAGATTCAGTGCCACTGCCTGGGCACCCAGTGTCATTCAAGATGCTGTAGCAGAGCTGAGATACGTGGGGCCAACAAAGGAGCTATGGGAGAACTTTGCTTTTCTGGACAGCAGCTGGAGGCCAGGAGTGATGGTACAGGGCATTTCTAACAGCACTAGATGCCTATTTTAGATCAAATTGAGCCAAATAAATGTATTTTACTTCACTACAGGGAAAGCAAGGTTAGAAAGAAAATGACCAAATTTGCTTTTTATAAGGGTCTTGCCATAGCATTTCTTTTTCCTGTGTTTAGGACGGCAATGAGGAGTCACACAGGGAAAGAAGCCTGAAATTCCCACCTGAATTCTTCCTTCCATCCCATATAGCGGCACATTTAGTAATTACACAGCCAATTTTAGTTTCTGGGCTGGAGGGAGCCTCTTTGGAGCTAAAGCCTGACAAGGAAGATCTCTTCAAGTCCATATCCCAGCCACTAACCACCCAGTCCTAAAGTACTAGGACACCTTGCTATGCACTAAAAGCAGGAGCCCACCGTGTCACCTTGGAGATAACTGGTGTTACACCCCAGTGCTACAGTCTGCTGGGAGTATTCATTCCTCCAAGGGGATTTTATTCCTACAAACAATAGGAAGACCAAAAAGGTATAGTGGCAAAAAGCTCTCCCAAGTCCCCAGACTAGCAGAGGACTGTGGTCGCAAGTGTAGAGATGCTTACAACAGCAACAAAGACCTCAGCTTGCATGTTGGTGATAAATGGCTCATTGAGCATAATTTGCACACAATTTGCACAATGCCATTGAGGCACGCCAGTTGCAAAGCACACACCGGTAGCAAAGCACACGCTGCTGCCTTACGGACACAGGCTGTGAGATTTGGGGGCGGCAACTCCTGTTGCCTTTTAGAGCAACACCCAGCTGCTTGCATGGCTGCAGAACCAATACCTCGGCACTACCACAGAGCAAGTAATCCAACAAATAACAATCAATCTTAACAACAAATAGCTTCCTTTGTCAAGTATTAACTTTGAAGTGCCTAGCCAATTTTATACACAATTTTCATGAATATTTTGAGCTTAAAAATTGCTGCTTGCAAGACTTGGGGTTGTTAAAGTACAAACACTTTCATGATCCCAGGAAACACAAGTGGGGACCCAAGTGTCTTATCGGTTCAGTGCCAGCTCCAAGGTGTTTTCATTAACTGCCAACTCTTCTGGGTGCTCCTCAGCAGCTGGATGACTAGTGGCCAACCTAACACACATGTAAGTGTTTCATACTGGAGGATTTATGCTGTTCTTCAACATGCCGTGTCAGAGGGATCTGGACAGGTTGGATCGATTGGCCAAGGCCAATGGTATGAGATTCAACAACGGCAAGTGCCAGGTCCTGCACTTGGGTCACAACAACCCCATGCCGCGCTACAGGCCTGGGGAAGAGTGGCTGGAAAGCTGCTCGGAGCAATAGGACCTGGGGGTGTTGGTCAACAGCCAGCTGAATATGAGCCAGCAGTGTGCCCAGGTGGCCAAGAAGGCCAACAGCATCCTGGCTTGTATCAGAAATAGGGTGGCCAGCAGGACTTGGGAAATTATTGTCCCTCTGTACTCGGGACTGGTGAGGCCCCACTTTGAATACTGTGTTCAGTCTTGGGCTCCTCACTAGACACAAGAAAGACATTGAGGTGCTGGTGCACATGCAGAGAAGGGCAACAAAGCTGGTGAAAGATCTGGAGAACAAGTCTTATGACGAGCAGCTGAGGGCACTGGGGTTGTTTAGTCTGGAGAAAAGGAGGCTAAGGGGAGACCTTATCACTCTCTACAGCTACCTGAAAGGAGGTTGTAGCGAGGTGGAGGTCGGTCTCTTCTCCGGAGTACCAAGCAATAGCACAAGAGGAAACAGCCTCAGGTTGTGCCAGGAGAGGTTTAGATTGGATATAAGGAAATATTTCTTCACCTAAAGGGTTATTAAACATTTGAATAGGCTTCCCAGTGAAGTGGTGGAATCACGGTCCCTGGAGGTATTTAAAAGATGGGTAGACATGGTGCTTAGGGACATGGTTCAGTATTGTTTTTTGGCAGTGTTAGGTTGATGGTTGGACTCAATTATCTTAAAGATCCCTTCCAACCTAGATGATTCTATGAAATGCAGTTTTCCTGATTGTACTTCAGGATTGTGGCTTTGAAGCCAGGAAGCAATAAGCGCAACAACACTAAATGGACCATGTCTTTTAGCAAACAAGTCACAATCATTATGACTATCGTTACCTGTCACCCTGAGACATCAGGGGCTGTGGGCTTCACTAGAGCCAAGTGGTGACTTCTCTTCCCTACAGAAATTCAGTGTCTTACTTACAGAGGGCTCACATGACTCTAGTCACACCAGAGCTCTGCATAAATCTCTGTGGCATTTACTGTTTTTCCAAGCAGCTGACAAGTTTTTTTCCCTGACTTACTAGTGGAGCAATGCATTTCATTAACCTGGCTTTTATTCATGCCAACTTGAAAGGTCAGAACCAGTAGCCTGAAATAGTTTCCTCATTTTAACAATGAGGTTTTCCTGCTGATGAGCATCAGGCACTGCTGAAACCTCAAAAAATAAACATCATGCTCATAGGTCCCTTAAGCATCGTAAACTCTCCATCTATCTTGCAGCTGCCAAGCAGGAGAATTTTACAGAGAGTCCTCTGTTTGTTGCTACATATACACCACTTTAGATCTAAGTTTTACCAGCCTTGTCTTCAGTTTTAATCACACACCTTGTGCACATGACACATAAGAGTCCTGACATTATTTGGGCTCATCCTAAGTCTCTTCAGGAACACGTATTTGACGTGTGTTCTGTAGGTTGTTTATGCCTGTATCAGAAACCCATCCTAAATAAACTCTGTGCCTGAGGTTTTTATGCTCTTACACCATCCAAGGGTTCAAACAGACAACAACTTCCCATTCAGAAGATCACACAGAGAGCCAACAGCGTCAATCAATTTTCTTTGCTTCCTTGCCCTGCCTCATGAGCAAGACTTCATGCTCACTCCCTTAGACTATGTGGCATTGTAGGTCAGCATTTTTTGCCTGAAGAGATGTAAATAAAGATATAAACTTTATAGGAATCTCAGTCTACTTCTGGATAGACAAAACCCTGAAGCTTTCTCCCTAAACTAGATTACAGTTAAGCCTATTATGATCCTGTCATTCTTGACCCTCTTTCTGCACTACCTTCACCAGCATCACTGGGGTCCTTAGTCTGCAAGTAGCATCTGCTCAAAGTAACAAAAATAGTCACTTCTGGTTGATGCCCAATCTCAAAAGCAAATTCCTAATTCATACAGAATTTAGGAATTATAGCATTCTCAAATATGAATACCAACTCAGAGGGCCCAAACTTAGGGGCACCTATGATAAGGATCAGGCCTCTCTTTGGTGTGCCGAGTCAGGCATCAAAAAAATCATGAGGTAACGTTGAAAACTCAGGCTTGTTTTATCAGCACTGTCCAATGCAGGATAAATCAATCCATAATTTTCCCTTGTTCTTTCCAGCTAAAATAAAAATCCCATCTACATTGAATCAGAAGTCTTTTGGAGCATGAGGAAAAATAAAGACAAAGACAAATCAACATTTTTGATCAACAAATTTCTCTGACACAAAAGAAATAAAACACAAACTTGAACCAATGCAGATCAGATAAAGCCTCAGTGGGGAGCACTGACTGTCTGGGATGAGCTCCTTGATGTGTTGGCTTGATCATCTTTTCCTACACACTAAATAAAGCCACATGAGTCTGCTGATATTTAAATGAAATTAAGTACCATTTAAATCGCAAACCAATTCTAGTCAAGCATATACCCTTGAAAAATCTGAGAAATTTAGCCAAAAGAGATAAGCAACAAAAGCAGAAGTAATTTATGGAGATGTAAGGTTGACAAGTCTTCCAAAAGAATGTCTCGATCATGTTTGAACACTTCGAGGCATATGGGAACAGAGCCATGTAATTTTCAAGGCAAAGTGAGAAAGCAAGGAGGGGGGGGGAGGGATCATCAACATGTGCTGCTTGGCTCACAGCTGTCATCTCATCTGACTACATGAAAGGATGCAGCCTAGGCAGGATGCTTGTGCTGTCCCAGGCTGTCACTCAGCAGTGTCATGAGATGGCAGGATGCAGCCTGACCACCTCCAGCACATTCGAGTTTGCAGGTGAGCAGTAGTCACCTCCTTTGGAAGTTGTGTGATTACAGACAAAGATCAGAAGAAACGATCCTGCAAAACCATGAATTAACCTATGAAGAATCCTAATAGGTCTTGCAGTTGGCAAGGTGCTAGGGTTGCTCTGGGTGATGAAGCATGTGGCTTTGCATGTATTGCCAACTGCAGCTTCATCGCTTACTGAGGCTGGAGAAAGCTCTGAATAGTCACTGTGCGTTCAGAAATACATCACAGAGCTTGGAGATGAGCGTGACTGATGCCAAATGATGATGACCAGGTGTGATAGGGTCCCACAACACTGATACATGGGAAGAAGAACATGGCTTACACGAAGCTGCCATGCTTTGGGCACACACTGCTGCCCACTGTCTCTTGCTGTACTGAGGATATTTAACACAGAAGGACCCTTTCACATTGCCAGTTGCTCATTTTCAGCATCTTGATTCAGAATTGCAGGCCCTGAGCCCAAAACCCTGTTACACATAGACTGGCACTGCATACTGCGAAAAGAAACTTGGTGAAGACTATAGGAAACATTTACTCTCACCTTAAGGCCATCTCATCTTGCCAAAGAGAGATTAAATGACAGATAGGTAAATGACAGAGGTTTTTGCTGATTATTTTAAAAAATGAAAATTCCCATGATATATTGGGTTCACCAAGAAGGGAGAAAAAAAATAGATTTCCTGTTTTCCTTAGCCATGTTTCTAGAAATGGTTGAATGATTTTAATCTCTAACTTCTCCCAAGAATCAGCTTGAGGCAGAGAGCAAAGACTGAAAATCACAGGACCACGGGAAAGCTCTAAATACATGCTCTCAGTTTGAAGTCTCCTGCAATGCTGAACACCTCATAACATTGCCAAAGTTACTGCAGCAATGTGTATCCTTCCTCACGGAGGTCCGGCACCTGGGGAAAGCCCTCTGAAGGATGTGTTTCCTTTTCTCCATCTCTTCGGGTGCTGCCAGTACCCATCCATGTCCAGAAAACTGGCACTTCTCAACAGCAGCAGAGAAGAAAGTGCAACGCAGATGAGCCCCAAGCCCTCCCGAAAGCCTCTGTGGGTGCTGCAAGGGAAGAGAGTGTGGGGAAACTGAGCTCAAAACTGTACTACCACTAGCACTTGCAGCTATTTTTGCATGCTTCAGGTCCAGCTTGCCCCTGTGCAAGTGGCAAATATATCTCACTTGGCTGACCAAACCACAGTACCTGAATGCACTCAACAGCCTCACCAGTGAGAAGTTTGTGTATTTGTTGAAGCGGACGCAGGCAGTGGTGCAGTGATTGGCTTCATCAAGATCTGGAAACAAGAGCTAGCGTGAGCAAACACACAACTTGCTCTTCGCGCTGTTATTTTGCAACCTCTAAACTGCATTAGTATGGAAATGAGACTGGCATCTCTGCAAGACTGAAAAATTACAGGAAATCATGAGTTGTTGAGAGAATTTCTGTTGACTTTTTTAAAAACAGCTGTTTTAGAAGTGACAGATGCTGAAATTATAAAGACAAATTGTATTGGTTTTGCGTGGTAAATTGGGGGCGAAAGGGGGGGTGTGCTACAGGGGTGGCTTCTGTGAGAAGCTGCTAGAAGCTTCCCCTATGTCTGATAGGGAGTATGTGGCCTTTGCAACATCCTATGATATCACTATCGGGATTATTGCAACAGACATGGAGGAAATATGAACTATTAGCCAAGTAACTCTCAAAAGCAAGGATTAAAGCAGTAGAACAAGTTATTTCTCCCAGACTCCGCTAAGCATTCAAATTCTAAGTGTCCCATTGTTTATGGCAAAGAGCATAACAAGAAGAAAAGTGACATAAACATTAATCTATCCAGGTGACTGTGATTGACAATGAGCCAGTGAAGGACAGCCCCATAAATGGATATATGAAGAGACCACAAAATTAATTCCTTTTGTGATATAATCCTGACTCTAAACTACAGTAGCAATGCTAATACTTTAATCTAGGTCTCTAATGTCACCATTTAATTTAATACATTACTAGGGTGATAAATCTCTGAATACATCCCACATAAATAGCATGCATTGTTATGATTTTCTTAAACAACCGTGGAAAATTAACATAGGCATTGCTAGCAGC
This sequence comes from Himantopus leucocephalus, assembly GCA_003993805.1. Lineage (NCBI taxonomy): Eukaryota > Metazoa > Chordata > Aves > Charadriiformes > Recurvirostridae > Himantopus > Himantopus leucocephalus. The sequence goes on along the minus strand of RSEF01000004.1, from coordinate 58,016,209 downwards.
TTCATATCCTAATACAAATGCAATTTATTGTTTTGTGGGATGTAATGCTATACACATATACAGACAAGTTATGATATTATGCTAATTTTTGCAGACAGCCTTGAGACAGTTGACAAACTAGAAATGTAATGTGCTATCTGATCCTGTCCCTTCTCAATGCAGCTCTTCAGCATGAAGTATAGCAGAGCTGACACAGGACCAGCAAAGGACGTTTTTAGCTGAAGCGGCTGGGTGGAAGATGGCAATTTGCCTTTGTGTTGATGCGGCTGCAGGGTGGCGAGTGTGGGAGGCAGGGGACAAGCGCGCAGAGGCAAGCTGCTTGCTGCCTCTTGGGAAAACACTGCTCAGGCCCTTATGGCAGGGACAGACAGAAAGTTGCAGGACAGATCATATTTCTGTTTTTTGCACTCACACAGCAGCTTTTTACTCCACTCAGTCCACTGGTGCAGTAGGAAACAGCTGCTCATCCTAATTTTACACCTGAAAAGTAGAGGAATGTTTTTGCTGATTCCAAAACACGGTGCCAAGAAAACTGCTGGGCTCCAAGGCAGGTCTGCCCCATGGTTGGGTACTCCAAAACAGCTGGACTCTGATACAAGAAAACATACCATGGAGCAGGGGACACTGAAATTTACAGCCTGCAGATGGGGCCAACCCATTAACACCCAGCAGCACCATTTTATTTAATCCCACAGTCCTTCCAATTTGACAGTGCCAGAAAACAAAACAGGAGACATCCTGATATTACTACACAAATCCATGGCACCTTGAGTACTGCAAGTAGAACTCACCTTACATGCCAAAAAATTATAGTAGATCTGGACAAGGTATAAAGAAGGACAGCAAAAATGGGTAAAGGAGTAAAATGGCTTCAATGTAGAGAGGGACTTGAACAGAACAGGGCTTCAGCCTGGAAAATACAATATGGTAAAGGTCTATAAAATCATGAGCAGCATGAAGAAGGGTGTAGGGAATGACTGTTCAGCATTTTCTGATGCAAAAACTGAAGGCCGTCAAATGAAGTAAAAAGAATTAAGTTCAAGAGCAGACCAAAAGAGGTACTTTTTCACAAGTTGTATGGTTGAGCTGTGCAGCTAAGCCACAGGATACTACAGATGCCAAAACCTTTCTGGGAATTTGAGAAATTAATGGAAGAAAAATCCTTCTCAGGTTAGGAACGATAAAGATGCTACCTGTGGCTCAGGAAATCCCTCAGCTACAGACCAGCAGAAGTGGAGGAGCTTCATGACCTGCCCAAGCACCCTGAGGAGCCTGGCTGCACGTCTGACCCAGACAGCCATTGCGATCTGGCAAGGGATGCTTCTCTGCCACCACACTGAACAATATTTGACTCTCTGTGCATGCCTGTGCCTCAGCTTACATGGAAAACAGACAGCTTGCCCACACAGCTGTAAAAAGTCACCATCCTGCTATGTACTATCCATTTGCACATGGAACAGCAAAGTCCAGCTCAAGGGCAATGCTGAGACATCAGCACATACTATGCAGTGTAAATCACAGCACTGAGAATGCCCCTGTCCCCAAAAAAGAATCGACAGACCTTCATCTCTAGCTCAAAGAAAAGACCCATCCTATTGTTAATTGCACATTTCGGCTCATTTGCCAATAGGGGCTCAGCGGTGTGGTGATGGAAGCAGGGAACATAATTTGGGAAGACGCAGGCTCTGCCCTAAGCAGAAGGCAGCTGCACTCATGCTGCCTATTTGCCACCCTGAGGCTCGTTTGAGGCTGAGCTCATTGTCCCCAGGAAGGGATGGCAGGGCAAGGTATGGGAAGGACAGGCACTACCTTCTTTGCCCTGGTCACCACCACTGGTCCTAAGAACAAAGCATCTCACTGCAGAGCAGCAATAGACAGGGGGAAAGGCGCAGAGCAGAGCCTGGATTTGTGCAAATCTGATGTTTGTCCGGTTGCATACATTGCACCCTTTCTGCCCCTAGGTTCCCAAGCTCAGGAGCTGCAGCATTGCAGCAATTTGCCATTAAGACAAGTATATGGTGCAGGGCCACTCTGATGTTTCCGTTCAGGGTCGTGGTGCTTTCAACATGGTTTCCCACCCCACCCCCGCAGATGTAGGTCTTTCAATTGCAAACATTGTTCATTTTGGGTTGAGACAACCCAGAAAGGAAAGAAAAGCTTTTGTGTAAATGGGTGTATGGATTTGTTCTCCTTGGAAAATATTGATATCATCCTGGAGAATGCGGATCTGCTACAGCACCTGCTGCCTAATGCAGCAATGCACATATTAGGGAAAAAATCCCACAGCCTTCCCAGAAATGCCACTAACTAGTACCTGAAAATAGGCCAGGGGTAGCAGCACCTCTCAAGCAGTACCATGTGTAGAGCACCCAAAAGAAACAAGGAGGAGGAGGAGGGCAGGATGAGTGGTACCGTTGAACTGCTTCTCTTCTGGGGTACTGGAGCATAGTACAATAATTCCCTAAGTTAGGAATTATTTCAGAGTCAGGACATCATAAACCAAGATGGACTTAAATTTTTGTGTCTACATGTTTGGTCTTCTCTATACCAGTGAACTTAATTTGAAAAAAACTCAGAGCAATGTATGACAACCCGGATGTTGGCCTTCAACTGTTTGCAGTGTTCACAGTAAGTAGCCCTTTAAACATGATGCTGCTACTTCTGCTCCACTGCAGCCTCATGACTGCTCTTCTCTAGGACAGATGGACTCAAACCCAAAAGGTTCACTGCTGAGCACCAGAGGTCCTCACAGTATGGGACAGTGGCAATGCAGCATAAGGTAATAGACTGATATCTCCTTTTATCTTGTGCAGTGAGGAAATGCGGAAAGGATTCCCCTACAACAGCAAACCTGATGCATTTGGGTAGCACAAGTCTGGCTTTTCAGAGCCAAACTCTAGCACGCAGCTGGCTGTGAAGCACCGCAACAAGTCAGGACTTCCNTCCCCCCCCCCCCCCCTTCCCTACAAAAAGATGCAGCTGCCAAAGAATTAATCTGCGCTTGGTTTTGCCTTCTTTGACCAAATGCTGTGCTGCCATACTGCACAGATTTCAAGTCAGCAGGGCAGGTTTGATCTTTGCCAATGCTATGGCAGGTTTGATTTATTCTCAGCTATAATACACACTCGGACTGTGGCTTCTGGCAGCTTGCTTTATTTCCAGATCAATGAGAAATTATTATTGTAGAGAAGCAGACTTGGGGAGTGGATCTCATTCTCCCTCAGGCACAGGAAGGCCAGATTATCCACATGCAGACAACTCTCTCTGAGTTGTGTTAGGAGTGTAACGGCTGAGTTTTAGGAAAACTTCTAAAACTGATGCCAGGCCTGGAGCTGAGCCTGTTGCAGAGAGTCACTCAGATGGATCTGCCCCTCCATGAGGACAGCTCAGATAGCACCAGGCATCTCAAACAGTGTGACCCGTCTATAAAAAGGCAACCAGATTACAGCCAGTTATGCTTTGGAAAAAATTAACTTCAGTATTGAAAAACAGCAATTACCTTTTCTTTTCTTCCATGCTTTTTCTAGATCCTTTCTGGATTCATTATTTACACTTGTGGCTTAAGAGTCCCTTTCAAGGGCCAACCGGGGGCACAGCTCAGTGAAGTTTGTAAAGGTGACTGCAAAACAATTAAGGACTATCCAAAACTGGCTCTTGGGGGTTATCTCAGGTGGATGGACTTTAATAACAAGCACCTGGATTTTCTCTCTCCTTATGGGCTCCAAATTTAAGAGAGAAAAAGATTTGGTAGCGGACATGTAGGAAAAAATAAATAAATCTGTATTTCTATTTTGTGATAGACTCCTGTAATTTCAGCATTCCATTTCTATTCAGAAGAAAGCATTGAGTGTTCAAGTTTGGAATATAATGTGAGCAAGAAGTCTCACGTGTTTCATTTGGGGCTGAAACATTTACTCTAACTTCCAAATGTTTATCTGCCAGCATACAAAATAAAGGCAAGAGGAAATTTCTAAATAGAAAAGGGGCTCCTAAACTAAACAGCACCAAAAAAAAAAAAAAAAAATC
>RSEF01000004.1:57985290-58012176 GCA_003993805.1 Himantopus leucocephalus | reverse complement strand
AAAAAAAAAAAAAAAAAATCAAGATTTTACGTGCTAGAAATCTATTCTGGAGGAAGATTTTTTGGGGCAGATATGTGAAAAAATAAGCTTCTCAGATGGCTTCTTTGAGAATCAATTTTAGATAAACATTATGAAACCACAAGTAGCGTGATAAACATGCATGCCATGTTTCTTCACCCAGCTGCAGCTAGGAAACCAAGCAATAAATACTATTTATTTATTTTAATAGTATGCTTAGTGAAAGTATTACCAATATTTCCTAAGCTTAAAATCATCCATGAATGTATTTTACCATGAGGCTCAGCATTTTCATAGTAATTTACAACTTTAAAAGGGTAAACTCTATTGCTCTCTGTCAAACAAACAACTGGGTAAGTGCAGAACGTTACCATATGAAGCATGATGAAATTTATTGCTGCAGTCATTAGTACATATTGATTTTGTTTATAACAACCCAAGGGGAATACTAAACCTATTACGCCTGTGCCGGGCTCTCTCTCGCTCTCTGACAGGACGCAGACATGGCAATGCCAGCTTGCAAACTGCCACTGCTGCTCGCTTTTCTCCAAGGACGGGTTTTTGCGAGAGATCAGCATTGCTCCTTTGCTAAGTGCATCGGGTTTTGCTCCATTTTGTGGCTACTCCATTCATTGCTTCATTTTTAAGAATTTGCAGCTCTCAGACAGCCTAGGCAGCACAAATACTCATTCATTATCAGTCAGCACGCAATTAAATCATATCAACCCCTTGTTAAGGATGATTTAAATTTAAATCAGGTTTTGGGTCACTTTACAGTGTTGAGTCCCACACCTAGCCTTGAATCACAGCTACTAACAGAAGAGCTATTTGAGGTTCTCTTAAAGTTATTTAATTATTTCTTCAAAGTACAAGTAAAAATGCTTTTGCACAGGAAAATCTGAAGCAAAATGTGTTTTCTTGGTTTGACTCGTGTGGCAAAGTAGCATTTTAGACAGATGCTGATTTAATTTTTAACTGATCAAAGACATGACGTTTCATACTTGTGTAGGAAAACTATGAAATTCGATTTAAAGAATCAGAGTTGCATTTCAATATTTAATTGAAAAAAATATTTAATTATTTTCACCCTGCAATTAGGACAAAAGAGATGCTGAAACAGAGTTTCCCATATTCACATGATTTTAAAAATTGGGGGTAGCTCAGAAATTTCCTCTAATTAACCTGAAAAGACTGATACAATTATTTCATTCTGTTCTTTCTGCCATTTTTACTTAAAAGGTATTTCATTAATTGAACAGAAAAGCTATTTCAATCTTAATCACATCAGTCCATGGAATGGAGCATTACAGAAAAAAAATTGCTGATTTAACATGCAAGAAAAAGGGAAGTTACCAAGCTTGTGACTGCAGGGCCAGCTTAGGAATGACCTTCCTCCAGCCAAACTCAGAAGTTGGGAGGCTACAGATGTGCTTCGCATGGTTTGGAGTTGCAATAAAAATACCTCAAGGTGTTCTTTTTGCTTTTTCAGCCCCATTATCCCAGAAGAGGGATATAACAGAGCCCAACCCACAGCTGCGCCACCCTGGTAATGGGAGTCAAGAATGGGGTAAGCACAGGACACCTATTGACTCCAGCTGGCACAGCAAGAGTCACCAGCAATGCCAAACAGCATGGACCCAAAGAGGAGAAGGTATCTCCAGAAAGCAGACCTTTGCAGTTAAGGTAGTCCCATCCTCTGGATAAAAGAATACTTATTGTGCTTGGTTCCCTCCCTTCATCAGGCCTGTCCCATGCAAGTTTCCTATCACAGGCTTGTGTTGCAACACCTTCCCTTTGCGCAGAGAAAATACAGCTTATGAGACTGGCCAACAGTTGCTTGCGATGGAGGTTTACGATGGACGGCCTTCACGTGAAAAAACACCTCTGCCTCAAACTGCATCAAGATATTTTACCCTCCTTCAAGCACTCCTTTTATTTCACTCAGCTCAAAGAATATGTTATTAGTGATCATTAGTTCAAACTGTCACATCTCCCCCTCACTGTGGCTATTGCAAGAGTTCACTAGATGCTACTAGGATAAGAGATCACAGAAAAAAAAAACCTAAAAAACCACAGCAACTGCACAATCACTTTTGATAGACTGCCTCTTCCCACCGCTCCTCTGTGCACAGCCTTGGTACTCACCACATTACTCTTGCAACAGGCATAAGGAGCCAAGTCACACAAGCAGTCCAGAACACTGCCTTTGGGCAATTTCCATCTCATGCCCTTAGGTTGGCTTATCTCACTACACAGAGCTATTTCTTACATATATCTATGGAAGTCACAGGAACCTCTACTCACAAGGCAGGAACTCAGTTTACACAGCCTTAGGAAGCTGGAAAAGCTCCCCACTGGCAGCCAATGGTTGCAGTTCATGCTCCATTTTGTTCCTTTTGGGGTTTTTTTTCCCCCTCATTGTGCAGCAGCAGAAGCAAGGATCAGATCCAACAGCTTGCAACAGGAACTGCACGACAACCATGGTATGATGTCTCCATGGGGATCTAACTCAGCACCTACATGTGAGTAAATACATCCCTTTGAATACCTGCTCCAGTGAGGATCAGCTAGCACAGCGGTGTACTTCCCCCCCCCTCCAATTTTGCATCGTAGTTGAGCATTTTTCTGTACTCTCCCAGGGAGCATCATGCAGCAATGAAAATGGCCATAGCACACAGAGCTACAGGTACAAGGCAGAAGGCACCTGGGGGAATGGAAACTACAACCTGTGGAGCAAGCAATCATTTTAAGCCCTGCTTTTAAAGCCAGGCTAATCTGTCCCTTGCTTCACGCACATCATTTCTTTACTGGGGGTGTTCAGGCCAGGCCATAACCACTGGGACATTTTAGATCAGTCTGGCAAGGCGTCCTTAGGGCACATGCCTTCCCACAGAGCGCACTTTCCAGGAGATCAACCGGCATCCTCAAGGGAATAACAAACATGGGCACGACTGGGAAGTTATTTGACTCAGTACATTTGTGACAGCATGTGCATAGCTACATCATGACTCTCTGCTTGGAAAATAACAACCTGAAATCAGGTTATCCATTGCTCAGAAGATTTTCATTTTCCATCCATCTTCCCAGATGTATTTCCTTTTTTGTGTGCTTGTGTGTTTTGGGGTTGGGTTTGTTTTGTTTTGTTTTCCCTCATTTGCTTTCATTCTTCCCTTACACACAGCAGCCGGCTGCTGGACACTGAAAATCCCTCATGAAGTCACTCAGTAATGTCACCACTTACTGATTTCCACCTGCAGTCCCATCACCACTAATTACAGCTTCCATAAATTAGTTCATTGGTGACATCTAAATGAAGCCATTTACAAATTGCAGTAATGCCGAGCAGCCCAGCTCCCCGATACGGGTAATGACTACATGTAAACATTATCTGACTGCACAGGAGGGATGATGCGCTGAATTCACCATTGTTACTGTCCAGTCAGGATGGCACAGATTTAATTTTATCTCATGCATATAGGATTTGCCTACGCTGCTCGAAGCAGAGAATGGGTGCCTGGATTGCCAGTGCTCCCTGCATTCACTACAAACCAAGGGAAAGGGAAAAGCATCCTGGAATTGGAGAGCTTCTGTTCCTTGGAGAAAGCATTTAGCCTATCTGTACAGACAGGCACTGAAACTGTGGTTTTACCAGCCTTGCTTACACACAATGCTCCCCTACAACATTGAGATACCTCAAAGGGTAAAAGCACAACTCAGGATAAAAGCTATCACCTTGTAACTAGAAAGCGGAGTAGGCAGAGAAAAACTATTTTGTGGCCTCCCTGTAAGATTTGGCACAGAACTGGATGCCTTTGGAGGTCTCCATCACTGCAGACTTCTCCAAGCAGCCATCAACATGCAGAGGTTCACACTGCCAATCGAATTCTATCCGGATACATTTAAAAATTCTTCCCTCCGTGAGCCACTCACTGAAATCACTGTATTCCCCAAGACTTCCTTCCACAGCATCTGCAAGAGAGGCACCCACCCTGCACCATTTTGGGACCAACATGCTCAGGTCACCCTACCTGCCCTGCTACTCAGCAGCAGCCTGACCCAAGCGACAACAGCCTCCGTCAGCTGCACAGCTTGGGCAGCAGCACCACTCATCAGCACAAAGGCCAGTTAATATTCAGACAACCATTAAGGGAAGCTTTGCCTCAAGCCACCCCATGCTCTGGCTTGACTCTGCTGCAGAGATGCAAACTCGCTTTACTAGCGCTGGGACGTCCAGGGACTGGCCGGGAAGCCCTCGCACCCTGGTTGCAGAAGGCTCCAATACCATATTCCCAGTCAGCTAAAGCATGTGAAATGAAATCATGCCTTACACTGCAGGACTGGCAAGCACAGAACAAAGAGCTGCAGGTTTTCCCCCTGAAAGCCAGAGTTAATCTGCTAAGCATTTGCTGCTTTAAACCCACCCTTCACAACCCAGAGCATCAAAACAGAATTATCAGTAGCTGGTCATTCTGAAAACACCCACACCACAGACCTTCAGTGAAAACATGGTAGAAAAAGCAGGACAAAAAATACATTAGAAAAAACCCCAAACACTAGTTTTGCCATGGATGCTGTTCTAAGAGTTAGAAGTAAGGTGCTTTTTGAAAAGATCTCTTCCAAGTGCATTGATTGTTTCTTGCTTGCAGAAAATCCCGAGTTAGGGCTCCCATTGATTTATGTCACATTTAAAAGCCTAGTTCTCTTGAGTTATTCCACTACATTTCAAGCCAAGCAATTAATTCTTGTTTTTTAAAAACTATCTAGTGCATAGAAAGTTTCTGGAGTGGCACACAGCACTACAGAAATGAGCCTCTTAGAAAGATGCTAAGCATTCCGATGCCAACATATTTCACAGATTGAACTGCTCTGATATTAGCAGCCTTTGTAGCGCATGTACTCATACGTACAACATGTCTGGAACATTGTGTCGCTTTGGTGGCTTTTGGAAGACTAGCACAAGAAACTTTTTGGCAGTCAGTCTGAAAGCATATCCTATTCACCTGTCACATAAGCACTTTATGTGCAGACATAACCCAGGTAAGGAGGAGTTAATTATTTGATCACGTAGATTCGGAACATTATTCTTTCCCTTTCAGTTAAAACTTCATAGAAAAGAAGAACTAAAGGTAATATATTCTAGCAACTGAAATATTGATATTTGCATGTGCTGTTAACCTGGAGGGAACTTGCAGCCCTCTGTAAGGGTTTGGCTGCCATTCTCACCGTCACCATCTGTAATAATTTTCCCTGTTAAACATCCCAGCCTACATATTTGTTTAAATGCTATGAGGAGCTTTTTCCACCACTTCAAATTCGTGCTTAAGCACCTACAGGAACACAAAGTACAAGTACCCTCACCTTGTTCAAAAGCAATCCCTTAGCTTTTTTTGCCAGACACGTTCTTCACAAGTGGTCAGGTACAAGGAGCTGGCCATAAGCCATGGAGCACAGAGAGAGCACCATCCTTAACCCTGAGTTTCAAACTATGGTAGTGAGAGTTCAGAGAGCAGCCACAAGTATAATTGCATCAACCGTCATCTTTTCTCAGTGCTTACCACAAGATATGAAGTGCAAAGAATCATTTTCAGCATTAATTTGCTCTCTGAGTCAAGGACAAGTGCTGTGCTGGTGTACGTGTCCAAAAGCCAATCCACAACCACTCAGGAAATGCCATGTCAGCCACCCAAAGACCTACTGTAGCAGTCAGTCTTTTCCCAAGCATGTTTACCATCCTCCACGTGTCTAATTAACAACAGCACATAAAGAAACCAAATCTCCCTCCATCCAGCCTGGTTTCCCCAATACAAACATCCCACTGCTGTGGGATGGTTGCATGTATAATGGATTAATGTCAGGCTATTAACACACTCATTAGCATTTGCACAGGACCCACTCTGCAACCGAAGTTACTGGAACATCATTATGTGATCATTATGCAAAGAAACCCACCAAAAAAAAAAAAAAATCCACTGAAAATCAGAAAGCTCATGAAAATGCAAAGGTGACCAAGGTCAGGGGGTGGCCCAGATCAGCCTGGCACAAGGAAAACAGCATTTTTCTGATGAGGTTTTAGCCCAGCCATGCCACACCACATGCTGCAGATTTGTTCTGGATGCCGGAGCTTTGTCTGTGTGTGTGTTTGTGCACGCATGCGCTTTGCGGTAAAGCCTAAAGCTATAGTGGCACATGGATGTTGCCAGAAAAGAGGAGGGCTCTACACACCTAGCCTCCTTGGATAAAGATGGCACTCAGAGCACAGGGAGGGGAACAGCTGCACACCCCCACTGCACAGGGACTGTGAGTACAGGAGGAAAAACACCACCACAAAAGCTCAGCAGCCTCTTCACCCCCATCCCAGCTAAGCATTTCCCTGTACCCCACACACTACGGGCAACTCTCATGGCACTGAGACCAAGACCCAGCTCCAGACTCATTTGCGGGGCCACCCTCAAATGCCCCACTGCGGGGCAAAGCAAAGGCAAGACAGGCTGCTGTGGCAGCTGCTGCTGCCCCATTTCATATCAAACACAGCAAAATACAGTCTTTCCAGCTAAGATACAGTAATGAAGATCTAATTCCTTTGTAACACAGCCAGCAAGCCCAAGAAACACATACCTGCTTCACTTCAAGGAGCTCCAGGAACATCCAAGTCATCCCTGCACAACAAAGCACTCATCCAATATCCTTTCCTCCCAACTCCGTGCAACGCCTGTCCCAGCCCCACAGATCCCATCTTCCCCAGGTGCAAACCAGCCCTGCATTGCACAGCTGCAGCCCACTGGGACTGATGGCTCCAGCACCTCTGACACCTGCGACTGTGATTTTACAGCCCCTACTGACATCACTGCACCTGGAAACCCTAAGCAAAACCAGGCCAAAGACATCTAAAACCAGCCCCCAAAATAAAACCCACAAAGCTTACTTTTTTGACTGTGACTACATGGCAGTGATATGATTTAAGACAACTGTTAAAAATCTCAAGCCAGACAGTGCTTCTTCAGACCATGATTTTCATGTTTCCCTGCTAAATAGCTAAAAAACCTCTAGTGTTTTCCCAGTAGGGAGGCTTTTTTTTTTTTTCAAAAGCTACTCTAGATGAATATCTTCTTTATTTAAGAGTTCATCAAGGATTCTCTTAAATTTGCCTTTTAGGTTCATATTTTTAAAGGTTTCCTTTGCAGCCACAGTATCTAGAAATGTGTATTCTATTTATTTGCTTATTTTGAGTGGTGGATTCCTCTGCAATTACAGGGAACCCTGCATCTGCAGGACTCCAGCAGGCTTTCAGAAAAGCATCAAATACCATGAGAGTGTGAGAGGTGGCAAGACCACAGATCTGTCACAGCAATGGCAGGTTTTTCCTCTGTGATTGTAATGAAATTCATGCAGTTACACAAAGGATGAATTTTACTTGTTGTGTTTTAACTTGTTTATTAGAAATAAGCCTGGAAATTCAACAGTAGGCAGATATAGGGGCTGGCTATGTCTCCGGGACAGGATTGCTGCTCTTTTCATCAATGCTGCACAACCGAGGAGGCTTCTTGAGCTCAGCACAGCTCTTTCTACCAGAGAGGAAGTTATAGGACTGTGCTCCTGTATCGTCCCTGGTTTTGGTTGTTACCTCAAGCATTTCTGAGGGTCCTCATGGATATCTCTGGTGAATTTTGATGTTGCTGTTTAAAATACTTTCACTCACGGAGGCCTGTGCTGGAGGCAATCCCACGTACCTCCAGGAGCAGAATGAAACCTGCTCCTAGACCTCAGTCCTTGAGTATAAACCCTCCATCTTTGTTTCAAGCACTGGCAAACACAACTATGTACCCAGACACGGGACTGTGACCTGTGTTACCCGGGACATAGGTACATGTCCCCTTTGGCAACTGCATGCACGTAGTAAAAGGCATGCCAACTAATGTAGCCTTCCTCCCAGTCACACAAAATACAGATGTGTTTGCTTTCCTCTTTGGATTCAGATTTTCACGCTGAGAAGGGTGAAGAAAAGACACGTGTCAAGAGGATGTGCTGGCTGTGGGCAGCCAGAAAGCCTTTTGCAAAGAAGAGCAAAGTGTGGCAGCAAAGCTTCCCTTTGAATTATGCTGACATACTTCTTGCCTTTTTTTCCTGAGCCCTTCAGCCAAGGTGATGGCGCCTTTGGAAAAACATATAAATTTAATTGTTCCCAGGTCAAGACTGTTTTGCCAGTGGTGGTAACTGGTAAGTGATCTCCCTGTCTTTATCTCAACCCTCAAACTCTTTTTCACCTCTTTTCCCCTCTCATCCTGTTGGGGAGGGGAGGGAGAGAGCGGCTGGGCGGGCGCCTGGCAGCCAGCCACCGCCAACCTGCCACACCAGCATCACAACTGCAACACCACAGAGACAGGATTCGGAAGGAGCTCCCGCGTGTGGAGAAAAAAATCAGTCTAAGAACAAGTCAGTGTCAAAATATGGAGGTTTACCTGTTGCAAGCCTTTTCCAGGGTCATTTGCGCTTGTGGCCCCACTGGCAGAGAGCTAACTGCAGGCTTGCTTGTTCTTATTTGTAAGGGGGCCAGCGTCGCTTTTCTTTTACATCTGTTTGCTGGGGAACTGGTGTGCAGCTTGACTTGCTGCCTTACTCGAAATTCCAGGACTGTGGAATAAAAATCATTTGCTGTTAGTCAACCAAAGCTGTCTTTTCTCTCTCTCTATTGATTACTCCTGAATAATCAATTGACATTTGGCACAGTCTTATTTATAATAATTCAAGTCAGCAGCAATATAATTTAGAAACTGGCTACTAGGCATGTGTTGGTAATGAATCGAATCCATGGATAATTCAAATTCATAGACTAAAAAATTACATTTAAATAATGTTAAGGTTGTGACAACCTGACAAAAGACTGCAAATTCAATGTGAAAACTTCTCCTCCCTCCATGGCTGAGCGGAAAGCCTGGAGAAGACATAAGAAGGGACCAGCATTTGCTGCTTCCCCCATGATCATGCAACACCTTCGGGTTCATACCTGGGTGACAGAATCATAGAACAGTTTGTGTTGGAAGGGACCTTTAAAGGTCACCTAGTCCAGCCACTCCTGCAATAAGCAGGGACATCTTCAACTAGATCAGGCTGCTCAGAGCCCCATCCAACCTGACCTTGAATGTTTCCAGGGATGGGGCATCTACCACGTCTCTCGGCAATCTCTTCCACTGTCTCACCACCCTCATTGTAAAAAATTTCTTCCTTATATCTAGTCTAAATCTTCCCTCTTTTAGTTTAAAGCCATTACCCCTTGTCCTATCACAACAGACCCTGCTAAAAAGTTTGTCCCGATCTTTCCTCTACTTCCTGCACTTCCTTTAAGTACTGGAAGGCCACTATAAGGTCTTCCTGGAGCTTTCTCTTCTCCAGGCTGAACAACCCCAGCTCTCTCAGCCTGTCTTCATAGGAGAGGTGTTCCATCCCTCTGATCATTTGTGGTGCCCCTCCTCCTGACCTGCTCCAACAGGTCCATGCCTTTCCTGTGCTGAGGACTCCCAAGCTCTACACAGTACTCCAGGTGGGGTCTCACCAGAGCAGAGTAGAAGGGCAGAATCACCTCCCTCAACCTTCTGGCTGCACTTCTTTTGATGCAGCCCAGGATGTGGTTGGCATTCTGGGATGTAAGCAACATCACCTTTGTGCTGAGCTGAACTGTATCCCTCCTCCTTGTTCACTTATTTCCAGTGGCATCATTTTATCCCATAGCAGGGAATGGATGTATATTTTTACACAACAGATTGCTTGGCCTGGTACGAAGCCAATAGAGTGTGGTGTGTAAACCTCCCCTAGTTTTGTGGATTATGGCGCTGTGGTGTGTTTATCCAGCTGTTGCATGAAAGCAGGAGAGACCAAAGGCCCCAGCCATTCCCTGCTGGGCATGAAGCTCCCGCAGATATCCAGTTCCTGTTGCAACCCCAGAAATGGCCTTTTTCTCCTTGTTGCACCCTGTGGCAAATTTTACTGTGAATACTCTTAAACCTGCAATAGGAGACACATGGGAATTGTAGGTAACTTCACGCTGAGCAAACTAATGGCTCCTTGAATGTCTCTCTAAACAGCTGGTTAACCTGCTCAATTTCCCATTGGATTTAAAAGCCACAGAAACCCATCTGGATGGCTGGGCATACCTGCAGCCAGTCCCAGAAGGACAGGTATTCCCAAGAAGCAAGCACTGCTGTTGACCACCAGCCCTTGGCACTCCCCCCTCACCACATGCCAAGGTGAGTTTGTGCTTTTGAATTATCACAGCGCAGGACAAATTATTTCTGTTTGTTCTAAGGCCAATCCAACAAGTTAGTACTTCTCCAAATGTAAACCACAGGGAGTGCTAAAAATTGACTACAGCATTTTTTTTTTTCAGTGGGATTAAATAGCTAACACTTCATTAAAGCCACTGTGCAGCCAGGTCAAAGTGACAGAGTAGCCTGCCTGGGCAGAAGCGCTTACCCCAGAGTATCAGCACCCAGGGCTCACTGCTCCTGCTCTGAAGGTATGCCTGAGACCACGTTCTTGGCACCCAAGCTCTCAGAAGCGTACAATCCACAAACATATCTTGTGTGAAAGAACTGGGTTTCTCTAACAAAAGTCCTCCCTGCAGCCTTCAAGAGGCTCTTCCCCCTTGGAGGGTCAGAGACAGAGACTTTGGGCTAAATGCAAATCCTCTTCCCTTCCCATGTGAACGGGACTGACACTTGAGTTTCAAACCCACAGCACCATCATCTCCCTACCTGCCTTATTAAAACTGAGTTACACAGATAAATACGTTAAAGGAATTATCAGACATGTTAGGTATTCAGCAGTGGGTTGATAATAAACAGCCCTTCATAGTAACCTATCTTGTGTATATATAGCCACCAGAAAGAACAGAGAAGCTTATGGCTGTGTGCTGGATTGCGAACACTACGGGCTTTGCAGTGGAATTTCCATTATGGGAAAATGCACTGTCAAGCCCTCATTCAAACCCTTAATTACCAGTGCTTAACCACCACATACTATTGAAGGAAACTATAATTCACTTTGAAAAAGACCTGGTTTATACCTATAATTAAATTAATCATAATTAATTCCAACAGCTACTGCTATAACTATTGAACGAGAAAAATACTAAGGAAATGCCTTGTCAGGGATTGCTTACAGCACTGCTATGGTGGAAAAACGAGTGCATTGTTCCAGGTTTCGCATCGGTTCTGCATCCAGGTATTTAGCAAAAGACACTAGACCTTATCTTCATTTCGTTCTTGTTTTTTAATGTGTCCTTCTCCCCAGCCTAAGCCACATCCACATCTTGGACATTTACTAGGTAACATTTCTAAGATCTGGCCTCTCCTGTCTGCCTAGCAAGTTCATCTTTTGCTGGAGCTATTCTGTATCCCTTCTGCCAACTCCAAATGCTGCCAAGGGATCATCTTTCCAGCCTGTTGTTTGAAGTAACATCGCTTCCCCTTGGCACCCTTCAGCTGGACCCCTAATCCTATGCAGAAGAGCCTTCCCCCCTCCACCCTCTGCTTGGCACGGCCTCTTTCCCTGACTGTGGAAAATAGTAACTTTCCCTGCACCTACTGCTGCCTTACTGCCTCTGCTGCAATTTTCTGTGTATTCTTGCCATCCCCTCTGCAGTCTGTGAGCGACACGGGGAAAGGCTAACTGCAAGGAAAACTCAAGCAGGAGGAAAGCTCTCAGGGAGCAGCAATCAGGGCTGGGGGCATGTAATCAGGGAAAAGAGGGTGGAGGGAAGTCGCAGTTTCTTCTCTTTCTTTAAGCAAAATGACAGACAGAATGAAGGGAAGGGAAATATTCCCCTACAAATTCTGGGTTATAGTGGCAGTGTGGTGCACTAATAGATTATAGCATTTTATTGCAGAGCACTGTTAAACAGCAGGAGGCTTTTCAAGCATCAGTGTCAAATATTGTATAATCTGCTAAGTAATAAACGATTAAAAGAATATGGGGCACATCATATTCCTTGACTTGCACAGTTTGCTCATTGGCTTTTATACATGTCTGCTTTCTAATTTCACCGTCAGAATACATCAAGCTGCTTTTATTCCTTCCTTTCACAGGGCTGGCTTGTTTATGTTTTGTGTTTGAAAGGCAGCTCCTTTTAATGTATGGGTTCATATCCCTTAGCAGCCTTCAAACAAATCCATGTCTTCGGGGCTTTCAGTACATCATCGGCCGGCAGAGCTGCCTGCGTTGTTTCTTCTTCCTTGTAGCTCTGCGCATAGCTCCTCTGGCTTCATCTGCAGTGAAACCAAAATGGTATTTGTTCTCTCATGATTTCCAGGTGCCCCCTCTGCAACGTGAACGGGCTCCCTACAGAAACATACATGTCTGAATTTTTTAGCAAGGTCAAAGAAAGGACATTCAGTGCTTTAAGACCATCTTGCAGGGCAGACTTAAGTAAACTGCTCTTGTTTGAAGATGTGATTATTCATTAATGTCAAATTAAAGATGAGCTGAGATCCCTTACTTGATCAAGGCCTGAATTGCCTGTGGCGGGCTCTCCTGAGAAGCAGCTACAACCTGAAGTCCCTGCCAGAGCTCTTCCATATTTTGCTAGTGGAAGGATTACTACAGTTGACAGAGAAAACCGGAAGTAAAAAACTTATGATAATTTAAAGGAGAACTTGTCTCAAATGTCCCATTTGTCCCAATGTCACCATCTTGTTGTTTCCATAACTTTCTGCCCTCTGCAGCCACTTACTTTGCATATGCCTAAACCCATAAATTTCAACATTTTGTTGAAAATGGAGGGGGGGGGGGGNGGGGGGGGGGGGGGGGGGGCGCTGCTATTTTCCTCCAAGTTGGGACCTTTTTATTCCTTCTGCTGAGACAATTCCAAATCAAAAACTTGGACACCCTACTTTCAGAATCAGATGGTTTTCATCTTTAATACAACTTGGGCATACATTGCTAAAATGAAATGTCCCCTCCAAAACTGTTACCCTCCAGAAAGCCTTGCTATCCACACATACTGTGCTAATCCTACTCAGAAATCCAGAGAAGCAGGCAAAACAAGAGTCTTTCTTTTTGCAAATTATTCTCCTAGAATGCTTTCCTTAATGTTTTATGTTGTAGCTTCTTTTTCTACTACAGTTATTACTACCACACCTTGAACAGACCCTGCAAGTGAAGCCTCTATGTTGATTATGAAAAAAATCTCTTAGGAAACATGTTTGGTCATTTCTGCTGGGCCCTCCAAGACTGTTTTCTGGGTGAACAGAGCCTAATCTGACTCAAGACACCCCACGGGTATTTGTACAAACCAATGAATGAACTGCGTCAGCACAGAAAACAAATCTTTCACCATTTTTCTGCATTTTTTCCCCAAAGGTTTTGAAAGAGAGATAGATTCAGTAGGAGGTAATATATCAAGATGAACAACATCAATTAGTGAGGTGTGAGGTCTGTGACTTCCCAGGGAGCTGCACACATGCAGGTGAGAGATTTGAGCCTATCTGATGTGGCCACTGCTGGCAGAAATAAAAAATTTCACGATAATCTTTCCCAACAGCTCAGCAAGCCAGCTGATCTTCTGCTGTTGCTTTTAAAGACAACTTTTTGAAAGAAAACAATGCAGACATGTGGGCTTGGGCTAGCAAACTAGTAGTGTGGCAATCACCTCTCCTAAAGTGAACATTTATCATCACTGTTGAACAGGTCCACTCTCATCCACTGCTAAGAGGGGTGAAGGGAGTCATAAAATGATCGCTTCTACTGTTGACTGCCAAGGTCTAGTGGGAGTTCACCCGTGGGATCCCATGTGTGTTTGACACATTTTGTGATCTGCTTTTAGCTTTGGGCTATGCTTTGCATTGACAAAGCAAGGCAGTTTCTCAGCTGGCAATACCCACAGAGCTTTGCATGTCCAGTGGGGATAGTTCTCCAGATTTCAGCAGAACTGCTCCGCTTCCCACTGTGTGTGACTTTGGCCTGTCATTACCGGCATAGGGGTCTCACGAGAAATCCTATGGTGCAAGTACCAAATCTAAAAAGGCAGTGGCTGACCTATTGTGCAATGTCACTTTGATTTTAAAAGTACTATTAACCTTCAACCTGGAGTTTTTGTTCTGTTAACTTAGAGAATATTCGCACGTACCCTTAAGAGCTGTAATGAGCTGATGGCAGTGATTAATTATCTACAGCAGTTCTGTAATAGATGAATGCATATGATATCTCATTTACCAGGGAAATAACCACTTCTTTAAAGTCCATGATCAATCAAGTGAAAAGACACAGGATTTGTTGACAATGCCAGATGCACTTAAGATGAGAAGGTCTTTAGCTGGTAAGGAGACTGCTGTTTTAAAGAAATGATTTACCAAAAACAAGATGCTTCCAGCTCCATTCTACCCCCTTCTTGCTCTGAGCACGTTCAGTAAGCAGCCTGATTGTCATCAACACATCAAACACTGAATGTGAAGGGTAGGATTTCTGCCACAAGTGGAAGAATCATTTGCTTATTTGCCATTTATATTCCTCTCATTTATACAAAGGCTCCAGTGACCAGTCAAAGCTGCAGGTTGTTTTGATGGCTTCTCTAATTTAGCTATTAGAGGTATCACACTATCTATTATTAGAGGTATCACACTAGAGCTCCAAGGGGACCAGGTCTCTGATTAGGCGGTAGAGCAGCCTGGAGCCTACAAAGTACCTCTGAGTTCACACTTGCTAAGACATCTGCCAGCCAAAGTAGCAAAAAAATGTGATTTAAAATTTTTTACCCTAAAATTGGACTTTCCTTCCAAGATTTGACTCTTTCATTACATTCCTTCCTTGATGACTTGGTGAATAGGGTATTTTTTATTTTGTTCTTTTTTATTTAGAAGATTTTTTTTTTCAGTAATGCACTTCAAAGGTAAAAATAGCTTTGAAGAACCTGTTCCGAAATACCTCATTTATTTTGCTTTTCTAGATGTGAACTAAGACTGGAAATGAGTTGATAGAGAGCAAAGGGCTTGTCTTTTGCCAGCTGAGTGAGCTCTGGGATCAAGGTTTCATCTGAGTGACTCTGAAACTTTACATTTTATTTTGCTATATAGCTGTCCGTGTAGGATGAAACACCCTGATCGTCATTCCTCTTCTCCCTTCTTTGTCCATTGATGAAATATGGACATATTTTAAAACAGCAAAGCCCCCAGGAAAAACAAGAAAAGCGGAGTCTGCAGATCCTGGGGAGAGAACTGGTGTGAGGGAGCTGCTATTTGCAAACAGTTTAACTCCTGGCTAATCCAGTGTGCAAGGTGAAAACACCTAATGAAGGAAAAGGACTGCTCAGTGATTCTCCATAGAAAAAGTTATGCTCCAGGTGCTGACAATCCTTACAGCCAGTCTGTAAATAGCAGCAACCTGTGTGGTAACCTCAGTGCCACCTCCCTTCATCTGTGCCAGAGTGGTGGGATGCCCTGTTCACAGTAGCACTGGGGAAGGTTTAGCTCCTGCCTTTCTCTGTGACCTGGAAAGGTTATCTGCACCCTCAGCCAACACAGCTCTAAGGTAGGGATTTTTAATTGTACACAGGGGCACTTAATTTTCATGTGAACTGAGAGGGATTTAGATACCAAATGGCCTTAGCAGTTACAGAAAACCAACTCTGAGATACATCTGTGGCCCTATTAAACAGATCTCTCTCTTATTTAAAATCAGGTGTCTGCCCAAGGAGCTATTTTTTCTGAGTTCATTATTTTGCCTGAGAGTTCATTGTTACAGGGAGCTCTGCTACAGGCTGGTTCAAGCTACTCCGGTGCTTAACCACCACCACCAGGTCCTCCTTCACCTCCATTTCTCCTTCCTGTCCCATGTGCCCACCCACACTTGCTCCATCCTCTCCACCCAGGCTGGGTGTTTGTTAGACCCTCCTCAGGTCAGTGCTGCTTAGTAAAAGCAACAGTGGAAAATACAGCTATTTTTGTGGTGGGTCAGTGAGGTGAACTGGATTAGTGCCATGTGCGATGGATGCCAAGACAGGTAGAGAAATGCATGGATAGGAGCTGGGGTAGGGAGATCTCCCTGTTGGGCAAATGGTGATGAGACCGACTCAGTCACCTCACAGAAAGTTGCCCCTGGACCGTAAACACCTTTGAACAGTTTTGTCCTCGTGTCTGCTCATGCTGTGCATTACCCAAAGGGCCTCTTGGTATTTAAGTCGCTCTTGGCTGGGATCTCCACCTGTGCAGTGGTACAAACAGGACTCATTTGCAGGGAGGAGGCAGAGCTCATGGCAGAACCAAGGAAGGGCCCGAAAAGGGTGTATGTGTTTTGAAACCTCATTAATCCAGGGCATTTTATGACAGTGTAATTAGCACTAGAGGCTGAGAGGAGTGGCAAAATACATTTATCTCAGCAAAGGTGGATAAAACTTGTAATTCTCACCTGAATTATGGTTTTCAAAACCCTCTCTAAGGAGACAGATGTTATGCCAGAACTTGCTATTATAAATTGCATTTTTCTTGAAAATAACAAATAGCTAATTAGTGATGGGTAGCTTTTGTGAAACAGACAGTTTTGTTGCAGGGAGAAGTTTTGATCATAAACAATTTCTTTGCTCTGAGGTCAGCCCTTTGTCCCTCTGAGTGCATTTTCCAATGCACGACAATCACAAACCGTACCTGCAGCGGGGATAAAGTCAGTGCAAAATTGGCATTCATTGAGGATATATCAGAAGTAGGGAGCACCTGCAGAAACTGATACAGGATCTGATTAAAACAGAAAACAAAGCAGGTCCCAAAAGGGATTAGACAAATTCACGGATAACAATGGTGCAGTCTGTGAGAACCATGTTAAGAACGAGGTCTTACCAATATGCAGGGATGCCGCCTTAAATATGCCATACCTAATGAAATATCCCTATCCTGTTCCCCCCAAACACATATGTGCACAAATTCATGGCTACCAGCAGTTAATGACAGATTTGTTAATTAACAGCATGAGGCAAAGCCAAGGTTGATGTTCTAATAAACAGGTCATTAACTTTGGTAATGACCAATTTGGGAAGATGATTGCTCTTACAAACTGTATTCCACGGCTTATAAAAAGCAGCAGTGCAGCTCTGAAATACATCTGGCAGCCAAGACGTTAACAGAGCAGTTGGTCTGAAACACTGGCTGTTCCCTGGGAAGTTATCATCCTCATTTTTCACCAGACACACTGTGTAACTGGGAATCAGAATAGATGTATTTCAAGCTATGGCAATTAAAATCCATAAAAATGTAAAAATGAAATAAAAATTAAACAGCTTCGAGACAACTGACCGTCTTTGCCAAGGTCGTTCAGAAAAGGTACTTGGTCTTCGTGACCGGCTTTCCCTGTCACTGTTGTGCCACCATTTAAATCAGACTTTTCACTGTATTTCTCTATGAGGCCAAAAGGACATGCCTGTTCAAGAGGCTGGGCTACTCCAAGGACAAGAGTCTTTATCAGTGGCATGTCACTGGTGGGGATTTAGTCGCTCCCCATAGACGGAGGCAGGGTGGCACTTTGTGTAAGGACTGGGATAAATAGTCAAACTACCTAAAACAGCCACAGGGGAAATGGTCTTGAAACAATAACCCAATTTCTCATGACACAAGAGAACAGAAGGTACCCGCAGTTTCATTGCACTGCAAAGCAAGCCCCAAAAGAGACGTATTTTGAATGGCTCAAGATCAGTGAACTGTAAAAGTCTTCTAGATTGGGAACAGAAGCAGGCTGAGATCACGTTGCAAAAAATTCCTCCGTTTGCAGGGCCTGTGCCATTTTCTGGTATTACTGGAATAAGAACCAGAAGCAAAGGGCGCTAATAGTAACGTGTGTCGTGAGCCAGAGGATCCATTAGAAGCACTTTGGGGCCTTTCGGGAGATAATTAAACATCTTAAAGAACAGTCACTTAATATCACAGCACTTAGTAGTTACTAGAGAGTTAGTAACCAGATACCAGAGGGAAGAAATTACTCTTTCTATGGTTTACTATCAAATGATTAGAAAAAAATAACTCCAAAGTTTCTTATGTTAGCAAGGTAGATAAACGGGAATGGTAGCCTGGATTGGACCCTTGCAAACAGGAGCTGCATGGAAATGAATGGTGTTAGGGGAGCAGAGTTCATGGAGGATACTTACCCACAGTAAAACCAAAGCAATTGAAAACGTTTTTAGGAATTAGTCCTGACAGCAGCTGAAATTAGCCTGTGGATCTAGGGTCTGGACTTGTGGCACAGAGATAAGAGGTATATACACACACAGCTCTAAAGTTCTGCCACTAGTAGCGCTGTCTACAGTAATGCTGTTAAAACACGGCATTTAAAAGGCTAAAGGAGAGCAAACTTTTCCAAAAGTGATAAAACTGAGCAAAAGGAAAATCTGCCTGCGAGACACAGAAATGGCATTTGCTTGTGGCAAATGCTTTAGACTAAAAGTGCAACTACAGTGCTTTACCAGGGGAAATATAGATTAGGTATTTTTCTTTTGTAATATTCCCCTCTTGCGTTTCAGCCTGGCTGTGAAGTGCCTTTAAGGTGAAAGCTATTTTGGAAGAGGTTACCTGGGCAAAATTTAGCAGGACTGGAACAACCCCGCCACCATGCAGGGATCACTCAGTCTCCACGATGGACAGCTATGTAATCATGCACAACCCTGGGAGCTGTGCCAGAAATCCTCCAGCACTTGCATCTTTGCACAGTCATTTGTGTGCACAAGGGCTGTTCCCTGCTAAATACTCCTATGGGCTCTTCCTTCCTGAAAAGACCCAATGATGCTACATCACTTTAATTAAAAACTTTAAAATATTGGCTTCTGACTTTCAGGGGGATCCAACTGATTTTGCATCAAAATGTTCTTACTAATGTTTTTTTTCCTAAAGGAATTAAAATGGGCTGAATGGACTAACACGATCATTTTGGTCCCACAACTCTCTAGAAATCCAGAGATTACTTATGAACACCTTCCTTATTCTGATGAAAATGCTTTCTCTTTCTGCAAGTCCACCATCACTCTAAAAGCAAAAAATATTGATAAATCAACACGCATAAAGATGACAACAGAGGTGTTTTTGTAAACAGACCCCTTATTTAATTTGTGACACAAAAAAACATGGGAGCTGACATAGATGAAGACTAAATGGACAGAGGCTGACTATATCCATCCATCGATACAGCACTGAAAACTCATTTTGGGTGCAGATGGGAATTTACCAACAGAAGACAAACGATCCCGTAAGGCAGAAGAGAATGTTACTGAAAATAAAAGTTAGAGATGACAAAGCACCTGCTATTGCCTGATGTAGCAATCAGAGCCGACACATTCCGATTGTCCGTCCTAAAAAATGGGCTTTATCACCAAAGAAGGTCTCAATTCATTATTTCTTCATTGATGTTATGTCAAATATGCAGGTCACATCATCAGCCTGCTATCTAAGAGTGAGAAAAAGCCAGAGAACACGGTTAAGGACACAGAATGAATAAAATTTACAGGGGTGATGGAATTATTTTTAAAAGTCACAGCCAAGTAGAAATAAAATTTGGCAAGAAGAGAAACAAAGCGAGCAAACAGTCCCTCGTTCTGTTAAGTTCCTGACTATATAAATTAGTCTAATATTTCAAAGTGACTGGCACCTTTAGGTCTTTTCATCTTTGTGGGCTGAACTTGAGGGACTTATAAATAGGCCAAGCCTTTGTAAAATGCTCCAAATTGAGGCCAGATAGCTGAAGCTGGACACATTCAGGATAAAATAAGAGATGCAGCATTTAACAGAGAGGTGTCTCTCCCTTGGAGCACACCTGCAGATGGAGATAGTAGCTTCAACCTCTTGAGTGGATGGTGGGGGTTTTTGATGTACAGACCTTTCCATTCTTATGGCCTTTGATTTTGCTCCACGGGAATCCTTTCTTGTCATTGAGTGAAGGAAAGACTAACTGTAGAAATTTAGCATTATCAAGACCAGACCAGAACCAGAATTTACTTACGACAATGCTGGATGAAACAAGATACATAATCCAGTACCTGGTACACCCCACGAAGCTCTTAGCAGTAGCTTATCTCTGTTCATATGGAAATTTATATCAATTTCACTGGGAAGACATTTAAGACAACACTATGCCCCAGCTCTCATGACTCACACAATATTTGTTGTCTTTCTTAAAACACTAGCTCCTGGACTAACGTGATCACACAAGAATCTCAAATGCAATCAGCCCTCTGGGCTATGCAGAAAAGCTTGAAAATCAGCGCACTCAAAGGGACCAAAAGTCAGCAGAAAAAGACACCCTCCTGATTTAGGGGGTTTATGCTTTTTAACCCTCAGATATATTCTCTCCTTGCAATCGCCATTCATCCAAGTTACGCAAGATAGCGTGGGGCAGTTTGCCTAGCCAGGGAAGGGAGACAGGTGAATGAAGGGCGGTTTGCATTGCTACCTGGCATCTGGGACTGTCGCTTTGCCTTATACAGAAAAGGACTCCTTCTGCAATACAAAGAAACCTTCAGCCAAATGAACCACTTAGTCCAAAAAAGGTGCAGGGGGAAGAGGGTTAGGATTTACACTGGTTTATCTGGAGGGGGAACAGAAAGCATCCTCTGGTTTCCACCCAGGCTTGACAAAGATGCATTTGGCTCAGAAATTGAGTTGGGTCTCATCACCGGTAACTGTTCTGTTCACTCAAAGCCATTCTTAGCAAAGACAACAGGGAAGGAGCCAACACAGTTAAACACAAGGAGTGAGTGCAGAGAACAAGCAAGAACATGCCGCAAGGATGCATCCATGCTTTGGAAACACAGTGTTAGGCCAGTGATTTGCAGTTCTGACAGATGCACAATACAGCATTTGGCTCTGAGATTATATCTGTGGTCATTGGAAGAAACAATTTGATGGCATCTGGGAGAAATGGGATTTTTAAAAACGGAATTAATCTTCAAAGGATTCAATGACCTTTGCTAACTTCCAAAAAAGAAAAACTCATATGGATTTTTTATATTCAGTGTGCATTAGTTCATTCTCTCTGAGGTGCTTTGCCTTTTTTTAAGTTTCATTTGCATAAAGCACAGTCTGCATGAAAAGGCAAGCCAGCAGGTTTTTTGTGTGCTTATACAGGATTTTGCTGTAATATTTTTGGTAGGTTTAATGGTTTTTTTCAATATTTGCTATCTCCCATCATTTCCATTCTAGAGAAACAATTTATTTCCAAACATAGCTGTACACAGCCCTCTTGGACCTGACCTGTTCCCCAGATTTCCACTGCCGTTAAAGCCAAATTACATTTATATTTAACAGCTTAATTTTCCAAATTGGTTTTATCGATGACCCTGTTGCCCTGTGAAGACAGCACGGGAAAGGAGATGAGACCTGAACCATGTGCCCGGCTGCATTGCTGACCTGCTGGCTGACACGAGAGTGCTTCCCTGTGCCTCTTTCTCCTCTAAGCTTTTGCCAATTTAAGACGGTAAATCCCCCAGAGTAGGAACCACCTTTTGCTGAAAGGCATATGATGGAACTGCTTTGTGCCCAACAGTGCGACAAGATGGCCAACAGTGGAGGAAGCTCAAGGTAGAGGTGAGCCAACAAGCTCAGAGGAGAAAGGCACAAACCACCTGCAACGTATGGGCTACAATAAGCATCTTGTTTCTTACATGGCATGTGTGACTCCCTCAGCGTGGCGACACTTCTCTTTTCATACAAGGAACCTTAGTTCATTTTCTACTCCTTGACTGCCTGTAAGATATCTGGCTTATTTTTCCTTATTACCCTGAGAAGTGTCACTGACTGCTCTCTCTTTCCAGATCTTCAGCTTGCCTTTCCCCTATCCCCGCCTAGGTCCAGATATTTTAAGGATAGCTCAAGCCTGTGAATCATTTTTTAATTTAAGCCAGAAGATAATAAAGAATTGTCAGAAAAATAAACAAATCCAAATTGTGAAAGGGGGCATTTTAAAAAAATTATCCCATGACAAACAGGCTGGAGTCTTTTCCTCTCACTATAGTGCAAAAATCTTATTTCTTTCTTTAAGAGGTTCAGGGCCAAAATACAAATTCATTTTGAGATGGAATTCAAGCAGTGAAGTGTAAAACAGTAGGGAAAATGCTCCTTAGTGAAGCAGCAATGACAGTACAACAGTACCTGTGGTTCAGTGTATAGGTACAGAGAGACGGACCCATAGATGAACTAGTCAGTGACACACAGCAACTACCTACAGACACACCAATAAACACATGCCTACACTTGAAAGAGATATACCCCAACACACCTATTCAGAGAAGTGCTAATGAGGTCTCAATTTCTAGGTTATGCTTGGATGTCAGTCTTGCATTGACAAGAACACCACCATGAAAGGGAAATATTTTAATTTCATGTGTGCCAGGATCCTGTCAGTTTTCAGACATCTCTATTTCTCCTCTCATAAACCCTCTTAAAATTTGTCCCCTGGGAATATTGCTCAACTGCAAAGTGCCAACCAGGAACTGGAAAGAAAAAACTGACTGAAAAACATGCAGACCTTCAAAGGCAGTGGAGAATTATACTGCTGGAAAGGAGATTGCGGCACTGAAAGAAAAAAAACCCTGTGGCTTATCTGCACAGAAGAAGTCATGGTTTTCATTCTGCCAATCTTTGCTCATCCTGATCAGCGGCTAATTGCAGAAGTGATGACGATCTCAGTGGCACTGCGCAGTAAGTGCTTGAAGATCAATAGCCGGCCTCAGTCTATCAAGCCAGCTGTGCCATTGCACAATATGGAATTGCTGCTGCCCTTTTTCTTCTTTGCAGCTGTAGTTTCAGAGCTGCTAGGACCTCTTTGGGGTGGAGACAGGACCAAAGGTTTCTGATTGTAGGATGAGAAGAAAATGGGGGTAAGAGCAAAGGCCAGAGGCATATTATAGGGACCTTGCCTTTATACAAGGACCCAGGCAACACGACCCTACAATATTATGTGCTGGACAAGACAGCTGTAAGCCCCAAACATCTGGGAAATATAAAGCATAGGGAATGACAAATGGAGGCAGCAGGGAGAGAGGCATTAGGGGAGGCTGGAGTGTTTAGCAGAAGCCAGGATGGACAGAAGCGGCAGATGAGCCAGTGGGATGGCCGCAGTAGGACATGCTGCAATAGCTTGAATATGCCATATGACATATGACGGGGCTGTCTGAAGGAGGGATCTGTGAGCTGGGACTGCTTTTACAATTTTCACATTGGAGGGGATTGGGCAAAACCAGCAGGGTTCACTTTGCTTTGAAAAAAATAACCTGCCCAATATACTATATTAGAAAGAGTGTTGAAGTTGCAAATGCATCAGAAATTTTCCATGTAAAGAAGTGTAACAAACAGCCATTCCTTTTGCTGATTTTTTGGGGGGGGGGCAGAGTCACCTGCCCTCTCCATAAATAGAAACAAAAATAAAGGGAATTAAAACAGAAAACATCTGTTTTATTTAAAAGGAAAATGGACATTTTGACACAATCTTTTCTTAAAGGCATTCAAAAGTTTTTTCTTCATCCCAGAGACGTTCCAAAGCTGAACTGTTTGTCCTTCATACTGCCCCATCTGCAGCTTTAATAGCATTTTTAATGTATTCTCTACATAATTAATATTTACATTTCAGTAGCAGGTCCAAGAGACACCGAAGGCCCTATAGTGTTAGACTGAAAGGGAGCTGTTCCTCTCTAGTGAGACAAGACAAAGACTGAGCAGAGAGAAATACAAACAGGTTATAGAAATGATTTACACAAGGTGATTCACTGACTCAGAGACAAACCTGGGAATAAAGCTGAGGTCCCCGGCTCTAATGGGGAGCTTTCAGGACTCCAAACCCAGCTCCCCAAGATCAAAGTTTTCCCAAGGTCAAAGCTTTCCCCAAGTCCACTGAGACCTCAGCCTTTTCCAAGCCCAACCTTAAATTATTTATTCAGAATGGGAAGGTGGGTACAGATTACATTTCAGCCATGATGCAGTTTTAGGTAGGTCACTAAACTTACCCTTGTCCTTGCCCTCATGGGTAGGAATTACAAAACAGATGATTACGGGAATGTTGGGGAGCCCAAAATCCACTGCTGACTGTCACAAGTGGAAACACGTGAGACAGATGGACAGACACAGACAGAATTGCAACTAACTTCAGACGTCCACAGCGCCAAGAGCCACAGATGAGCTAAGGTAAGCTCCTTTCATAGCCAAGGGAGCAAAACCAGCCGCTTTTAGGATGCAATTCATCTGAACTATTAAGGCACCTAGGTTAAGGCAAGATCATCTGGGGATGAACAGCAGGAGAGGTTAGAAAAGTATTTTCTAGACTGATGTGTGGATACAGACCTGAATATATGACTTCACCCCAACAACATTTTTCATGATGTATTTCTTTATGTGGATAACCCATAGCTGTCCACAGGGCATCCTTACACCTCTGGTGGTCTCTGCCCTTGACAAGGTCTTGTAAAAAGGTGCTGTGCTTTCCTCCTCTGTCCATGTTGACTGCTACTGTAATAAAGCCACCGAAGTCCCGTACAGCAGAGGGACGGATGTGGGAAGGTCAAAGGATGGCACTTGTGCACTTTTTGTCAAGCTGGAGATGGTTGGGGGCCAAGCCTGGGTGACTGATAGATCCAGGAGAGTCTGTATCCTTAATGGAAATGTTGAACCAAACATTACTTCTGTCAAGATAAGTTATTGGTTGGTTCAATGGCAACAAAAATTTTTATGACATTGTGAATCGATAACTTACTAATTGTTAAATTAATTACTGTCTGTCATCATCTTCCAAAGTACTTTCTGGAGTTGATATGTTATGAAAGTTATCTAGCTGCCTTGCTAGAAGCCTGTAGGCAATTTTTCTCCATTTTTAATTTCACAAATGAGGAAGCAACCCTCCCTTTGAATAAATGTACTCTCATAGTTTCCAAGAGAAGTTTGTTTTCCACAGGCTTTTTTTTTTAAGTTTCACAACATGATGACCTAAAAGAAGGGGTGGGAAATAAATTAACAGGGCCTGATCCCTGTAGGTGAAGAAGAAAGAGCCACCGTGCCTTTGTGAATAACACAGAGGGCAAAGAATCCCAGAGAATATAGGTTACAGGCAGGGTCAGAGGGAAGGTTGGACTACGGCCCAGAGGATGTTCTTCACTGCAATGTCCCACCATAGCATTGAAAGGGAAGAGCAGACTGGTGTTCGACATCGTTATATCCTAGTCAAGGTCAGTTACTATGAGAGTTTTGATTAATGCATAAAATGCAATCAAATTAGCTGAGTCGGCACCCGTCTCTGATGTTCGTTAAAGAAGCTGCCATGCTCATTAGATGGAAGCAAACCACCTAAAAGGTCAAAGCTAATTTTGAAAGCCCTACTAAGACTCAGGACAGCAAAGCAGGGTGAACCTGGCATGGTGTTATGGTTTGAGAAAACCCACAACAGTTTATTGTCATTTAGTCAATTATTCTATCACCCAATGACCCCGCCCCACCCAGGAAGGGGAATCCGGAAAAAACAAGGAAATCTGGGAGTTGAAATATAAACAGATTTAATAGAATAAAACTAGACAGAATCATAGAATGGTTTAGGTTGGAAGGGACCTTGAAGATCATCGAGTTCCAATCCCCCTGCCATAGGCAGGGACACCTCCACTGGACCAGGTTGCGCAAAGCCCCATCCAGCCTGGCCTTAAACACCTCCAGGGATGGGGCATCCACAACTTCTCTGGCCAACCTGTTCCAGTGCCTTACTACCCTTAAAGTGAAAAATTTCTTCCTAATATTTAATCTAAATCTACCCTCTTCCAGTTTAAAGCCATTCCCCCTGTTGCGTTAAAGGGCAAAGTAATTTGGCAGAAAATAAACCCCCTTGCGTTCCAGCCTGTATCAGAGGGGCTGGGGGCGGCTAGGCTTAGATTCTGAGTGATGCCCCATGTGGCATTAAAAGTCCAGTTGTGTTCAATATGTATATTAAACTATCATGACTACAGATGCACTTATAACACCATACACAATTCGATCTAGCCATGTTCCACGAACTAGCATGAGCACACTTAATGAGTTGGGTCACGTTCACTATGAACTCTCATGGCTAGATTGGTGAAAAGTGTAATTTATTGAAGCAACAGATACACAAGTTCTTTTGGATTGCCGGTGATAGTTGCTGTCTGCAAAGCACATGCAAATACTAAAGATGTTAGTAATATAGCCTGGCTACAAATGCACTAGGTTATAAAACAACTCTATAGAGACTTCTAAGGTTCCCAGGGAAGCACCTGGTATTGCTAAGTGTTCGAATCTCACCCACAAGCATCCTTACAGGGTGGAAGAGAGGCTCAGCCCATCGACTGATCCCAGGGGTCAGGGGTGGTCAGCAATGGTATTTCCCTGATTGCATTGGTATCTTCCCTGACATCCCTCCTCTCTTAAGGTATTTTTATACTATTTTTTACCTTTCAGGTGGAGCTTGTGGGACTCTAGTCATACATACTTTTGTTATGATTGGTGTAAAATTCTCTCACTTGGCTTTTAAAGGTATGGACTACAAAAAATAGTCACTCCGTGAGGAGTGGTCTCGCCTTGGAGGCAGGTAGCTTTTCAGATGGAGGTGTGTTTTGGTATTCTAATGACATTATAATGAGCAAAGTTCACCCAAAGGATAGCATTTTGTCAAAAAATGACAGATCGTTGGCTCAGGGTAACAATTAGGCAGCTTATCAGTTCCATAAGACCTTCAAGGGTTCCATTTGACCCTCAAGTTCCCATTTTATCACAGAGTTTGGCCACGGTGTTTCCACTCTGCTCCATGCTCTGCACTGTTTTCCTTAGAGTTAGCACATCGGACTCCCCCGATGTCATTAACATCTAATGTTGCCTAGGGAACCTTTCTGAAATGTATCCTTTGCACACCAGCTGCACTCTGCCCCTGAAG
>RSEF01000004.1:57967919-57985190 GCA_003993805.1 Himantopus leucocephalus | reverse complement strand
CCCAGATGTAGGACCTTGCACTTGGCCTTGTTGAACTTCTTGATGTTGGCATGAGCCCACCTCTCCAGCCTGTCCAGGTCACTGTGGATGGCATCCCTTCCCTCCAGCTTGTCTACCTCGCCACACAGCTTAGTATCATCAGCTAACTTGCTGAGGGTGCACTTGATCCCACTGTCCAGGTCTCCAACAAAGATGTTGAACAGCACGGGTCCCAGTACCGACCCCCGAGGAACGCCACTCGTCACTGGTCTCCACTTGGACATTGAGCCGTTGACCACAACTCTTTGAGTGTGACCATCCAGCCAGTTCTTTATCCACCTAGTGGTCCATCTGTCAAATCCATGTCTCTCCAATTTAGAGACCAGGATATCGTGTGGGACAGTGTCAAATGCTTTGCACAAGTCCAGGTAAGTGACATCGGTTGCTCTTACCTTGTCCACTGCTGCTGTAACCCCTTCATAGGAGGCCACCAAATTTGTCAGGCATGACATGCCCTTAGTGAAGCCATGCTGGCTGCTGCCAATCACCTCCTTATTTTCTATGTGCCTCAGCAGAGTTTCCAGGAGGATCTGCTCCATGATCTTGCCAGGCACAGAGGTGAGACTGACTGGCCTGTAGTTCCCTGGGTCTTCCTTTTTTCCCTTTTTGAAAATAGGGGTTATGTTTCCCCTTTTCCAGTCAGCAGAAACCTCACCAGACTGCCATGACTTCTCAAGTATAATGGATAGTGGCTTAGCAACTTAATAATATTAACATTGATAACACTAAAGAACAAATATTGATCCTTATATGATATAAAATATACAAGGATTATACTCAGCCAATTCTACCAGTAGGAAGCTGTGCACTCCCAGCAATGGACAGCAAATGTTGGACACTGCAAGTGCTACAGCTTTGGGAGGAAGGGGTCCGGAACCGGGGCAAGTAGTTCTCTGGATCGCCACCGTCAAGGGATAGAGAGCATTTTGCATCAAACTTTCTAATTTATATTGAATGTGATGTTCATGGTATGAAATAATCCTGTTGGCCAGCTTGGGTCAAGTGCCCGGGTCTCGCTCCTCCTCATTCCTGCACCTGGCGAGCTCGTAAAACACTGAGACCTTGAAACCCACACACCACAGCTGGCTATAAAGTAAATATTTACACAAATTCAGACATTAGAGTCTTCTAAAAGCAAGAGAAATTAGTCCTGCATCGCTCAAACCAGGGCACATGGCGAAGAGAGAAAGAGAGAGATGCCTCAGCACTCAAGCACTTCTGTTGGACTCTCTCACCGTGGTTTTCAGTGTGCTGCACTCATAAGTGACATTTATCCCACTGCAGACCCTAAAAAAGTGTTCTCACCAGGTGGAGACCTCAGCATCACTGATTTGCTCAAGGATGCTCAAGCTGTGATTGAGCCCAGAGTTAGTCCCAGCTAACAAAATACAATTTGAGAAAATATTATTTTAAATGCTTGAGAAAGTAAGAGAGACTCGTACTCCTGTTGTCCCTAACTTTAAAAGTCAAAGGAAGCAGGATATCAGCGGACCTCCTTTGGCTTTGGCTTCACTACGCATTACATTTAGGTGCAGCTGTAATTATGGATGGAGCAGGCGAAGAAATTACTCAGAACTGCTGTAAGTACTAAACTCACACAGACAGGTGGGATATCATATTTCACAGGATTTCCATTAAGCTTTGAATAGCAGACACCAGACTAGGAATAATAAACTGCAAGGAACAAGCAGATATGGTAAGGTTTTTACTGGAATATAGGCAAGAAAATTGCTGAATTAATGCTGACCTTTGTAAAATAATAAAGCCACAAAACCATAGAACAAAGATTATAGCAGTAACGTTTAACTACCACTGTGAGCACTTCCCCCTGCTCTATTTCACGAGTAAGATATACTAAGATAATATGGACAAAGAGATTTGCCAACCAGGCTGTCCACGCAGAGCTGTGTTACCCATGTCTAAAAATTCTGGAAAACGTTAGTATTTTAGCAAGCATGTGCCATATGCTGAACCAGATCTATCCATATTTGAATATTTCGGTCAAAGGGGGCCAGGCATTCCAACCTTTTTTATATGTCTCCTGGAGTCTAAACATCAGGCAAGAAAAGAAATTGGCTGTGTATGCTAGGAGGAAAGGGAATAACCCAGGCACTGGAGAGACACGTGTGCAGGGATTCCTTACTTTAACCATATTTATCTGGCCTATCTGGTGGCAATTTATTCTATGAAAATGAAGTTATATCAGTTCTGACTTTATACAGTCAAATGATACTGTTTGAGAGATACAGATTGAACCAAAAAGTGATTTTGAAACAGCACATTGAAACATTCCAGCCTTAAAAAGTAGAGCCAGTATATTCTGAAGTCACCTGTATTTCAAAATGAAATTTTGAAATGCCACTGAAATGCTTCCCTTCTCCTTTCAGCTTACTGTCAGTCCCCAGTGGAAAACAATAGGCAGTTGCAAAAACTTCTCAGAAGCTCCATTTATGAGTTTAGTTTGAAGAGCGCTTCCCCTGCCCTGATGTGAAGCTGAGGCAAAACATTTCCCCGAGCTCACTGCAAAGGCAGGAATGTGCTGCAGTCCACAGGCTTAAGCCCTAAAAGAAATTTGGCTATGGCAAAGCTAACACAAGGCTGAAACCTGCTCTGTCCTTCCTAAAATCTCCTGCAGTGAGATCATACTATTCTCACTGTATCTGTTTTAACAGAAAGCAAAAAAAATGTAGGTTATTAAATAGAAAAGCCATCCCTGTTCATTTTCATGTTTGCAGTGGCTGAGGATGCTGTGTTTAATATAATAGCTTCCAGTTCTTCATACACATTTCTGCTGCACTTCTACATGAACCTTGGTGGGGGAGGGGGATGATTGCCCTCATTTTGCTATTAAAATGCTAACAATCTGGAAGCCTTTTTCTGATTCATCCAGTCCTCCCAAGATTGCTTTGCTTAAATTGGAAACATAGCCAAGTAATGTCACCAGCTGAGCCATTCACAAAAATTAGCTCCGTGGCTTTAGAAGACTGTCACTTTACACAGTGACGAGTCACATATCCCTTTTTTCCAAAGCAGCTTTGTGTGCGTGCATGTGAGTGACTACACACATATATATATTTCATATAAATATATATACATATGTATGTATATCTCAGAAAATAGGCAGTATCGGGAGGCATAAGATTACAGTTTTGTGGGGAAAAATCAGAGTTCTTCCTACCCTTTGTTCACCATAGCAACTCTCTCACACACACACGCACACATAGAGGCAGAAAAAGAGGAAAAAAAAAAAGCTCCTACCTCATTTTCAACCAGGCCTTCTCCAACAACAAGAGCAAATCTTTTATCTTCTAGATATAGGTATAAAATACTATTCTAGCAGTTCATTGCATAGGCATGCATGGACTTTTCAAGCAAGTACATGTTTTTGTATTTAGCATAGCGTATTAAGAAATGCCTGGGTACTTCCCAACACAAACATTTCCATGTCTTATAATGGCTGTCCTGTTAACAGCTTCCTCCTTCCTAGCTTCCTGGGAAGCTAACGGCTTCCTACGTACTCAGAACGATGCTATGTGTGCATGCACACATATGCAGAGAGACCTGCTACTAATCAATTCATAGTTTGTTTTCCAGCAAAAATAAAACTGAGGTAGAGGGTAACAGGAAAGGTGACAACATCATATTTTACTGACCATGATGTGTATTTTGGCAGCATATAAAGAACCCACATGGTAGCATCAGGATAGCACTGTGCAAGGTGCTGTACAAACACATATAGGATATACATAAGTCAATTATACATATCTAATCCTTCCTGAGGACCCCACAGCCTGAGGATATGAGCAATGCCTGCTGAGGTCACATCAAAAAAAATCCACTGACATCAGCAAGCCCATATTAAACAAAAAAATATCAGTGGTTTACAAACAGGTCACTGCAACACGGGAAGGTTAAAAGACCCGTTCATGGACGTGCAAAAAGTTGCTTGTAGAGAGGCTCGAACATAAATCTCCCAAGTCTGCCTTGACGTCTTAAATGCGACCTGTTTGCCCTCAGTCGGGAACCTACATTGCTCTGTCTGCTACTTTGCTTTGTGTCTCTTTTTTGCTTTTTTCTAGAGAAAGCAGCTCCACTCTCTGAAATCTGCTACCAGTATTATGGAAGAAAATACTGTATTGTTCACCCTCAATTGAGGCCTGATGTCAGAGATGTGCTTTTACAACAGCTACACCTATAATATTTTGAGTACCTGCAGCAAAGCTGTAGCTAGGCTTATAACTTAACTTCTTCTGTAGAAGGGATCTGATTTGCCATAGTTTTCCCCCAGCTTTAAGCTGACGCTCCACTGACTTTTGGGATAACAACCAAGTATGCCAGTCATCAAGAAAAGTCATTAAGAAAAGGCACATCTTAATGGCCGCCTTGGCCAAAAAAAGATGAGTGCAATTTGCTTTCCCCTGTGCATCACCTCCCCTCCAGCCTATTGTCGCTGCGAGCACCTGGTGGTCCAAGGAGACTCCAATGGTGAGGATGCAGAGGAAGCAAGGTGACACTGAGCAGATCTCATCACTTAAAAAACCCACCTTTTTCTGCAACCAGTGAGGCTGAGATTGGGGGAGAGACATAGCTCCCTACTTAATGAGCCTCACGTCCCCATAAGAACAGCACTGGCAGCTCACTGCTGTGCAGCAGGTTACAAGGGGACTTTGTAGCTCCGTCCTTACCAGAGCCAACACTACCAGAGTACTTCCCTATTTTATATCACTTACTGTAGGCATTGTTCAGCTGCTGATCTCCCTTTTATTTTTCCCTCACACAGTGAACGTGCTAGCTTGCCCAGCGAGGCAAGCCACTCCTATAGCCTGGAGAATATTGCCTGTCCTGCTGCTGTCCTAGCACTCAGGAGGGCCTGTTCAGTTGCAGAAGAATGATTGATGACAACAGAAACGCGTTTTCTTTGGGTTTCAAGGTCAGGAGACAAGTCTAGATGACATGCAAATAGCTGAAGCCAAAGAAGGACCATTTCTATTTTGATGCATACACTAAGTATTACAAATAAATCAAAAGTTCAGGTTTTATTCTTTCAAAATATAACATTTGCAGCAAGGCTAAGAAATCCCATGGTTTTAAATACTATTATTTAACAGGTTACTTAGCACTGCCCTCTGCAGCTGCAGTTCTGTGACCATGAGTTCCTGAACTGTGCATTCAGCAGGATCTCAGGCACGTCTACCCAAATTGCATTCCCACATTGGGTTGTAGATATGCCCTCAGAGACAGAATCAGCTGATATTCCTCTCCAGCTGCTGGATGTTGAATTTTTAGTTTCCTCTCCTAGAAGAATGCTTAGGGTTTTTTCTCCCCCCACTCCTCCATCTTTGATTCAAATTAAATTGCCCTGGATTTTACCTCTTGCACTTTTTGAAAATGCATCTCTGCTAAGTAAAAGACTGAAAGGGATTGGTAAATAATAGCGCATTGCCGCCATGTCAGGAACAGTGCTGCTGTATTCAATACGCTCGCACACGTCACTTGTTTGTACATTGTCATTCGTGCTCTTGCTTGTATAACATGGTGATTGAACATTTCCTCTGAGTAAATGTGTGTATATCTTCTTTACTGAGGCATACATGGATGCACAAGGTCTCCTGGAGGACGTAAATTCATTTTCCTGTCTTTTTAGCAGAGTGGCTGATTTCGGTGTCATTAGCTGATCTGCACTGGAACTTCCTTGAGCCATTCATTGAGGTAAATGTCTAGGCAGGTGAAACTAATGTTTCCTCCCCAGCTAGGATGAACCAGTTCATTTACTCAAGTCAGACATATTAAGAGCAGTAGCCTATTTACTTCATAGCCAAGAATTTTAAAAAGAGGTGGCCAAGGGGCATTCAGCAAAATCAGCATTGATTTTTCAGCACTGCCTGGAACACAGCCAGGTCTCATGGGGCCAGAATAAAATAAATACAGGATCCAAGCCTCAAAATGGTTGAAGGGAATAGCATGTACAGGCCTGTCAGCCAAAATCAGTTTGGGCAGGTGAGAGGAAATGGGTTAGTAAAGAATGAAAGGATGGGATAATTAACCTCACTTAACATGGGTTTCTGAGGGCAACAGACCCTGTCAAGTTAACGTAATATTAATTTTGGAAAAGTCCTAAGGTCACTGACACAAAGATTGCATTCTACTTAGACTTTTGTGCTTGGGACCACGAGGCACTTTAATCACTAAACTTTGGAAGCAGCTGAACAGATTGAATGGTTTTAAAAGGAATTAATCAACAAGCCTTGATTTTGGGGGGAAATCTTGCAGACTGGCAGATGCTCCTAGTGGGGTCTTAACTCATACTCACTTATAATTCTTAGATACCCGGAAGACAGGAGCAGAGTTTCAATGAGAAACTTCTTCCTGCTTTCGTCTCCAACCAGGCTGGAGTGTCATATTGTGCAACTAAACCTGTCAGTATGAAACGTCCGTTTGTTTTCTCTGCCAAAGAGGTTATGGTAAACCTGAAAACAACTGGAATGTCTCCAGACTGCTGCTGTCCCAGCAGACCTCCCTCCGCTATCCAATTCTGACTATTCTTAATAATTTATCTCTATGTCTTGGGTTTGATTAATACTAATTGACTGTCAAAAATGCAGCCGAGTGTCCAGTGCTCTCTCTGCTGTCCCTAATGCGAATGTGCTGTATGAAAAAGAGTTCATTTCAGTGAGCTCCAGCCTTGCCTCCACCTAAAGCATCATTCCCTCACAGAAGCCTCATCCCCATGGGGTGGGCAGCAGGGCTGCAGCCAGGACCACAGGACCAGAGCATGGCAGCTATTGCTGTCCTTCACGCAAACCTGCTAACTGAAGTCATAGTGAGATGTAACTTTTGTGTGCCATATTCCAGAGCCCTACATTGCTCAGCAGCTTCCTTGCCAGTGATCCAGCCTCTGCCACCGCCTAGTTATTTTCCCCAGCCACCATCAATAAACGGTGATGTGGGGTCCTTAAAATGCCCTGAAGGTTCTGCTTTTGGACAAATTCAACTGGGCTCATTTGCAGTCGTTTCATCTATGAAAAATGCTACTTTTTTTTCTGCAAACAGCTGGAACAAGTTCAATTGAATTTATACAAAGACTGGGTTTGTTTCTGAGCTGGTGACTCATGTTCTTGTCTATTTCTGATTAAATATTATCCCTGTAAATGGCATACACATTTTTTCCTATTTAATTGTCATGGCTGAAGGGATTTAATCTATGCACCAATTCAATAAAATGTTATCGGCCAGCCACGTGAAATGCAATCAGAGTGCCATTGCACGCATGGCTACAAGACATAGACATGCACTCCTGACTTCAAGGGAAGGCATTCAAGATGGGCTTTGTTTCACTCAAAGAGAAAGAAGCAACTAAAAAAATCAAACTGATGCTGCATTCACAGAGCCAGATGTCTTATACGCAAACAAAAGTCATGAGCAGTGAAAGAGTGATCCCAGTACACTGTGATATTTAATCGATGCAAGTCTGATGTTGAAAAAATCAGCGGGAAATTCCCAGGTATATGTGTTCACCAACAGGAGGAAGAGCAGCTGGGGTGCTAATGGCATTATCCCAAGCCTTCTGAAGACAATGAATGTTATTTTCAGGTGCATCTCTGAGAGATGCTTCATGTCAAAACCGGAAGGTTTTGAGGTGCTCAGGGCTGGATTTTTTGGCTGTTTAATTCTCACCGGTGAGGCCAGGTATCCAAAAGAGTTCAGCTCCACCTAATGCAATTCTGACAGATTTTTTTCAAGTGCCTTTTTATTGGTACACAACATGTTGAGAGCCGCTGAAGATTTGGCAATTATGTTTGCTGTTGAAGCCTGTTAGGTTTAGAAATGCCACCATTACTGCATCCTTGCAGGAGGGGAATTTTCATCTGCTATGGCATCTGTTCAAGCCCCTGAGGGGTTTTTGAGCTGACCAGGCTGCTTCTGCTGAGGAATCCCATTGCCCTGCTGACTGGCCTGGGGGTGCATCAGCATATCTGCAACATGGATTGGATATGGGTTGCCCACAGCCCATAGAAAAATCTCCCATCACTCATTTCTAGTCTTTGTGGAAATTTCTGCAAGCTGCTGGAAGAAGACAGGCCATTGCCTCTGTGTGAAAACAAGTGAGAGTGTATTCCTCCCCAGACCGTCTAGTGTCCAAACAAGATCAGATTGTTCAGACTTTCATATGGCGGGGCCTGGGTTTTGCAACTGCAATGCATCAGGAGATAATTGTGAGTTAATATACAGCAATGGTAATGAACAATAAAGAAAGCTTTATATAGTTTTATAATCATCATACAGCACCATTATTCCCAAATGCACCCATAAATCTGCCAAAGGAGGCAGCTCTACAGCCGACACACTTTTATATGTATTTAAAAATCAGGATAAAAGTCATAGCAATCCTTGGCAGACCTAATTTAGTATCACACAACATTTATCATAATACCAGTAGCATTAAACTAGATGCCCGCTGCACCGTGAGCTGGCAGAAGTTTATTGCAGGCCGAAGGCACACTGTTGAGACAAGGGACTTCACCGGCAAGAATAAAGCACTTGTGAAGTGAAATAGGGAAAACAAAATTTCCCCCTGTGCCATGGACCCTGCTAAAGAATGCTCATGGAGGTCCAGACGCTACAGACACAAGCCCTTATAAATCCAGATGATTTTTAAGAAATTCAGTGTAAGCCAGGATGTGGCCCCAGTGGCAAAAGGAGATGGTACTGTAAACGGTCTGGTTCCCTCGAACAAAGTGTTTGTGGTACAATCCAGTACACATAACAGGACTTTCAATCACACATGCTTGGAGTAAGTTGGATCTGGAATGTTTTTCACAGCCCAGGCTTTCATAATGAATAACACAAGTGCTCACTGTCAGGAAAATGTTAGAGCTGAGAGCTTGAGTTTCCCAAATTAGGCTGCATAAAGGCGATTGAAAACCTCCTTACAAGCTGTTACTTGAGAAAAATTGGACTTTCAGCTAATCACAGGCTCATGCACAAAGGTCTGTTTTCAGTGGAAAACTCTGATTTCTCATCTTAGAAACTCAGCAAATGAAGAAGCACATAGTGCTTCATGGAAAACACATTCCCAACAGGAAACCAGAAAGGCAGAGACCTCAGGTACCACTTCCACTAGGCCCTGAGGTCGTGCTTCGAGACTGAGATATTTAGGCTTTTGCCTGCCTTAGTATTTTACGTTTCTATGTTTCACATAGGCCACAACATCACCTATATGGAAATATTGAATCATTTTCCCCCACGCAGGTTTGAAAGTGAAGGTGTGCATGACATAAATGGTGTGTACTGACACAAAGCACTGCATCACACTTGCAAGCATCGTTGTGAATTTTACCCTTCTGAGTTACACCCTATCTGGCCATCAGTGCAATCACAACCATTAATCGACTTCTGCAGGATCCCAGTCAGTGCAGAAACCTTCATTTCTGACTTTCCAGAGAGGTCCCTGTTTATTTTTGAGGATTATTTGCAAACACTGCTGTCTGCTGCTTAAACACCCAAGGTACTTCCGACTAAATATTTTCAGTCTCCGGTTTGTGACCTAAACCAGAAATCTGGGGTTATTTTAAGCATTTCTCTAACAGCTGTATGCATTCAGCAAGCAGAGCAATCTTCAGAAGAGCAATGGAAATGGAGAACTGGAAGGAACCAAGCCCAGCTTTAAAAATGGAAACCAAAAAACAAAGTCCCTGCTAGTATTGCTGCAGGCAATCCAA
The DNA here is from genome assembly GCA_003993805.1 of Himantopus leucocephalus. NCBI lineage: Eukaryota > Metazoa > Chordata > Aves > Charadriiformes > Recurvirostridae > Himantopus > Himantopus leucocephalus. Next base: position 57,975,432 of record RSEF01000004.1, on the reverse strand, counting down.
AAGGCATGTCTGAGCTGCTTGTAATCATATCAGCCCTGCTCCCCAGCAGGAGGTGAGGGAGGAAGCGTGACACAAAACTGACAAACATACCTTTTATTTCACATCAGCAAGACTACCATGCTGAGAGACGTGATTCAGGCTTTTCTTAGGAAAACTCACTCTGGCCTATCGGGAGCATCATTTTAGCAACTTGATCAGTGTGATCCCAATTAGAGAGAGCAGTCGAAGCCAGCAACAAGCCCCTCACTGAGGGTCAGATCCTGCACCACAGCCTGCAAACACCCTTTCCCGTGCCTTTACTGTCCCTCCTGGTAATGCATCCCTTCCAAACCTGCCTGCCCATGTGTCCCGCTTCACCAGCTATGTGTCCCATGCCACAGCAGCGGGTGGGAAAGATGTGCCCTCAATGTTGCGTGGAGCAAAGGGAGACTACAGAGAAGGGTCACAGACCTACACACTCCAGAGTCTACTTACGGTAAGTGGTTATACGCAACTGTGGATACATCAAAAATAATTTTAATTTAAATCAGACAAATTTGCAGCAGCTCAGCAGGTGAGAGGTACACAAGCCAAATGGCTCAAATCCAGATTAAGCAAGACCACATGTTGCATGGAGATGTCGGCAGCTACCACACCACTCAGCAGCTGGAAAGGACACTTTCCAGTAAGAGCCACCTTGCTGTGACTTTTCATCACTGCATGCATTAACAACCTCACCTTTACGAGACAAAAGGGCACTTTGTCAAGACAGACTAAGTTGGCCGCTTGATCATTTAATTGCCCTTGTTTAATTATTACAGTCTGGATCACACAGGTATTGATTTTTCAGAAAGGCTCTCCAGACCTTTCACTGGGCTCTACCTCAAAGTGAACTAACAAGTGTGGGGGAATGAAGTCTGCAATATAAATAATTTAAAGCAATGTATCATCCATGGATGACATTAAAGAATACTGTAGGTAAAACAGGAATATAAGCCATGACAAGCTGTCAATCTTTGATTTTCCTACAAGTAAATGTTAGGGGTTTCTTCAATGGCCCAGCTCCAAAACGCCAGAATCTCAGCTTTTGTTAAAAAAAAAAAAAAAAAAAAAAAAAAAAAAANAAAAAGAAAACTCTCAGGATTCTGGGAAAAAAAGAAAAAAAGATATCATCACAATTCAAACACAAGTACAAAAAAAATAAGAAAAAAAGAAAATAAAATAAAATAAAATAAGTCTAAAGGCAGAAAACAATTATTCTGAAAAACACACCAAGGTTGCTATGCCAAAGCTATGATTTTTCAGACCATTTCTGAGCACTTGAGATCTGCAGGGTGAGAACATCATTATAAAGGAAACACAGTGCCTTCCAAGTTCATCACTTGCTCAAGAAGCCAAAGTACAAACAAGTTTAGGAGAATGGATGCGAAGGGGCAAGATTTTGAAACACAGCAATGAAACGGTAATAAATCCCTTTTTTGTGTTATTTTGTAAAGATTCTTACTACTTTTAAAAATAACTTTATTTCACCAAAGGACTCGGCAACAGAATTATTGCATGCCAACCTAAATTATAGCCTGTCAACAGAAGCAAAAGCCCTAAGATGAGAAAAGACGTTGTTGCAACCTACGGCAGTGGGATGTAGCCAACATGGTTTAATACGGGAATGTAGGTGGTGCGCTGCACCCTTCTAGTCAAAATCAATGGGCCTGAAGTTTAGTGATCTGCCCAGAAAGCAGCATAAATGGTAATGCATATCAGCACTGCGGTTTCTAATAAAGGCTGCTAACACCACAGCAGGTCTTCAGCACACTTAGTCCAGCAGAGCTTTGCAGCCCTTGGAGGGGATACAAGGGGAAAAGGATTGTACAAGGCCATGAGACAGGCCCTAAACTCTTTGCTCACAGAGTTATGCAATTATATAAAAATACTAACTCTCAGCAGAGAGCCAGTTTGCTTTTAAATTGCCAGTTCTCATTATGGCAAAGTAATACTTGAAAATGTTAAATGAATGACACCTCAGAGTTTAGAAATAGGGAGAAATGTTTTAAAAACCCCAGAGAGTTTGGTTTGGTGGTTGTTGGGTTTTTCCATGCTTTCTCATCTCCACATTTTGAGGGAAAAACTCAGGATTTTTCTGCTCAATGTGAAACTAGTGTAATTGGAACCTATTTCCCTCAGCAGAACTCATTCTCTGCAAAACTGTGTAACATCCCAGCTCTTTAGATGTGTAGATCTACAACTGAGGAGCAACCAGTGACATTCTTGCAAGGTCATAGCCCCATTTAATGAAATTAAGGGAATTTATGGATTCCTGTTTTGCCACACATTTTGGGAGAAAATAGCTTTCACCTTGATCTGATCCCAGGAGACTTCAAGCAGGAATTAAGAGACCCATAAATGTTTTGTGGATTATTGTTTTCCCACCTCTGTAAAACAGGTTCCTGACAGTTTGGCAGGGCAAGAGGCCCAAATGCAAGTGGAACAGGGAACCACATCAATACCTCAGAGCAAATCGGTCGCTCCTGCATCTTTTGCCACACAGCCCTGGTAGCTCAGGGCAGCACAAAAGTTTAACTCACGTCACAGGGAAAAGCAGGCACCTTGAGTTCCATGTTGCCTCTTCCATCTGCACAAGGTGCACGAGGGACAACCTCAATGCTGAGATGCTGTAATAGGCCCAGCAATTAATCCTTACTTTTTCAGCTCTGTACTAGGCATGCAAGGCAAGAAAGCAACAGGGGAAAAGAAGATGTAGTGTCCCTGATGGAACAGGATAGGACCTGTTCTCTAAAGAGGATCATCAGGGGAAGTAGAAAGTTGGAGAGCTGTTATGGAGATAAGCCTCATACAAACTCTAAAATTTCAATATATATTTCTTTTACTTCAACCCCTGTTGAAAATGATGCATTCAGAGCATTTGGAATAATTGTATCAACATAAACATTTCTTATAAGTAGTAACTGCTGCTGCAAAGGTTAAAAAATCAGGGGGGCGGGTTATTACTGAAATCTATCTTCTGAAAAAAGCTATCAACAGCATATTTGTTTATCCTGTGCTGTGGGAAATTGAAAATACGTACAAAGCTGTTTGAGTTGCACACCCTTTTCCTTAAAAAGTCTCTATGCTTTTATATTTGCTGCAGCATGCTCTGTGGGAATTACTAAGAATTAAAACAATGGCTTGAGCATGGTAAGGTGATCAAAATGGTATCACAGAGCTGTAAATAATGCTAAGAGGTAAGGAAAAATGTAGTAGATTTTTTTCCCAATTATGGAAATTATTCAAATAAAAAACAGCAAAATGTTATTATTTTTTCTTTCTAAGGGAATCATGAATTTCAAACACTGTGTATTTTTCCATAGGCATTTGAGTAAAGTTTGAGCGCAAAATACTCCTAATGTACCTGGCCACTATCTGGCACTTTCCAGCTCTCCTTGCTTCAGGCAGCAAGACTTGAACAACCAAATCAAGCAGCTCTTCCACTTGGCTTGTAGTATTTTTTTCCAAGAATCTAAGCATCTTCTGTCATTACAGATGGGAAATTATTGCATCCGTGATAATTAGAATCAATTTATTATTATTATCAATTGCTATAATCAACACAAATTGGAAGCTTTCCTTCCTGCCACTCAGCCACAGCTTTGTTAAGGAAACATGCAACACACAGCACCTCCTGCAGCAACGTAACAATAAATGCAATCTGTTATTGCCTCTGGCACAATGTCTTAATGCTGACCTGCTCTCGGACATGTAACAGGTACTCTGTGCTAAAGCTAAGCAGTGTTTAAAACACTGTTATTTTAGGTGTATTTTAGGTGTTAGGTACCTCTAACAAATTGAAGTAATGCATATATAATCAATATAAAAGACTCAGAGATACACAAAGAGCTACGCATTTGGTCTCATCTTGGTCATATGAAAAGGAAGCTCATGACAAGTAAGAAATTATCAAGTAAATTACATCCAGGAAGAATAAAAGTTGTTTGACTCAAAGATTTAGTTGTACTTGGAGCATGAATGATGAACTGAAAAAGGCAGATTAGGAGAACCATGACAGATGCATGTGTATACACATATGTGAGGGGTTGAACATGTTTATGTTTGTATTTATTTGCAATAGTTGCCTTTAATGGAAATAAAATAATGCAGTCCAGTCCATGAAACTGTAAAGTGATTTTGTAGGAATTAGATGAAAAGCTACCAATCTAAGGGCTAGAAAACGTACATAGGTATCCATTTAAGACTGCAAATCATCCAACAGGTAAATAAGATTCGGTGTAAGACTCAAAAGACTGCAAATCATTAATAGAAGGGTGAAATAATATAGATCTATATTTTTTCTATAATCTAATATAGATAATATTATGTTCTATATTTTATATCTGTATATTTACATAAACAGTGTAGAAAATTCAGTCAGTTGTTTGCTCAATGTAGCTAATGGAGTTGCATAGAGCAGAAATGAGAGCCAAACTTCATTAGGGTATTCTATGCTGTGAATCCCAAAAAGCTGGATTCTACAAGATTCCTAACTGCTCTGTTTTCAGAAGAAGACAAATTAAACAGCAGAGGTGACAAAAATATTTGAGGCATGCAAAATTCCTCTTGTATCCGTCCCCTTCAGCTCCTGAAAGCAAAACTTTCATTTTTGGGGACTTCAGCCGCTATAGTCATGAAATAACTGAGAATCATCCCAAAGAAGGCCTCTCTTCCCCACACTTCCCCACTGAAAGCTATCTACATCAAAATTAATGAGTCCCAGACAGAGACATAAGGAAAACCGTTTAGATTTTTTAAAATTGATCTTTTGACACCTCACTGTCCCTGCTCAGATTTCATTCATCCTTCATGTTAGGACTTGGCCAGATAACGTGTCTCGCATTTGGACCTCGGCAGACTGAGGGATATGCCTGAAAACAAAGCATCATTAGTGCAGGTGGCCTGTGTAGGTAGAGACGGCTGTCTGGACTGCTAATTTCAATTTTACAGCCTGCAACTGAATGCCAGAACAGACCTGTTTTCTTTTCTCTTTAGTAAGAGGGAAAACCAAACATGCTATTGCTAGAAGCAGGCCAGGCAGCGCACCTGGCAGCGAGGTGACTGGAGCTATCACACAGGAGACAACTTTTACGGTCTCTCAGAGTGAGCGAGGATTATGCCAAGCCCTAATGTTCCATACGAAGGAAATGAAATCACTCAACATATTTTACAACTCAGGGAAAAATGTTGCTTCATTTTTCCTCAAATGAGGTATTTAGCTCTGTTAACAGGACATTATTAGATTTATTACCATGTCAAGTCCAAGAGAGCTACTAGTTTAACCCTCAATGCAGTCAAAGCACTATTTGGAAGGAGGGGGAGCAGTGCGCACATTTGAAGCAGGCAGGAATATTTTTTAAAATGCGTTAACAACTTCAACTGAGTTGAACCAGTAAGGTACATTAGGGGAATGCAATCACCTTGATAGTTCAGAGAGAGACACAAGATTAGAAAATATCGTTCCTGTTTAGAAACCTGCATATAATTAACTATAGGAAGGTTAATATACAGAGAAGAGAATAATGCTACAGCTCCCACTTCTTACCTAAAAGCAAGCAAAACTGTTTGGGGCCCTACGTGATTTGGAGTTGCACGTGATGTTTTCAAAGGTTGCTTGGGCTCTGGATTTAATAGGATTTAAGTGCCTGAGTGCTTTGTGTTTCCTTAGCTGTTCTAGGATCAGTTATGTTTTAAATGCTTCAAGTTCAGAGTCCAATATCCGTAACTCTTTCTGAGCAGCACCTTACTCCACCATTTCTATGAATTCCACTGTAATCATTTGTGGAGTAATATCTAGTACCCAAAAGTATACCCTGCTCACCACCACAGCTTGCCTTCTCATCCATCTGAAGAGCAAGGGAAGAAGAAAAAAAGAGTTTCCTATAATACCTCACTGTCTTGCACATTCTTAAGTACAGTGTCCTGTAATACACTTTTACTATCCCTTAGAGCATCAGTGAGCTCTGTGGCAAGTGCTTGCATCGCCATAGTAACACTGGGATACTGTGAGGGACAGGGCTGACTAAAGAAAGAATTAAACAACAGGCTGTAGCTGAAGATTAGGAGATGGAGGGGCCAATTTAATGCTCAAGGGAGCAAAAGGAGAAAAATACAACACCAGCAGGCCCGCATTTCCCTGTTCCCACCAGCCACCAGCTAGTCACAAAAAGAGTTAACGAGAAGAGTTGTGTTTGATGGTGTGGCTTGTACAAGGCAATGACTACAGACTCTGCTCTCTGTTACCAAGAGTAGCTGGCCAAAAATCAGCACCAAAAGTCTCCAGTGCTTTACAGCCCAGAGCACCTCTTGTGCTAATGCAGAGTGATGATGGGCTTTGCACTGATTTGGCTAATATTTATTTGTGCATACACAGTTGCCAGGTCTGAAATGCTCATGGTGCGGCATTTAATTCAAGAAGCAAAGGGAATGCTCTGCTTTTACCAATGGCTGTAAAACCATGCTGTTGTGGGACTCAGGTGCATCGCATCCTCCGAAGTGTTTTCCAAAAGGTTCAGAGAGCAGATGCTGGGCTGCTAACCAATCTGAAAATCAAACAACGCCAAGCATGGGGAGGGGGGAAAGAAGGACTAATGAAACCCTACAAATGTGCTTGATGGTTTCCGCTGCCAGGGCATCTTTCTGAGTGACAGATAATTCATCTTTTACCAGCTCCGATTGCCTAGAGATCAGTCTCTTGGTTGTCTTCAGCTAAACCTACATAAACCAAAGTATTTTCAAACAGGAAACCAGATGTGACGGGGCCTGCCCCAGCCTGTGACAGGGACATGCAGGTTAATTATGATTGATGCCATATCACTCTTCATAAAGCACCCACTTGCCACATCAGGTGTTTTTACTGTCATTTATGGAGAGATGCTGGAGATGCCAGCAACCGAAATCTGGGGTCAAGGAGAAAGGGACAACAGTATGAAATAGCCAATTAAGCTTCCCCTGCTTGCCAGGAGGAGGAAATAGAAATACACATTAAGCAAAAGCCACATAGTGATTTTTTTTCTTATGTTTTCATGCAGTCTGTTGTCCCACAGTGCCAGCACTGCTCATATTGAAGAAGACCCGGATGAGGAGGTGGCTGCCAGGGTTAAGGCAAAGCTGGGGGGGTCACAGAGCCACAGTGCCTGCTGGCAGCTGGCGAGGGGCAGGGAGCTGGCTATGACCACAACAACAGCTGTAAAACCAGCAGCATTTCAGACATGACTTTGCTGCATGACTAACATTGCTCCTCTAGGGGCCACATGCTATTGAAATATCTCTGCTTTCTAATGCATCTTTGACTCTGTAAGAAGAAAATTCTAAGAAATTCATATGTATGGGAATTAGTGTGCAAACACACTTGAGCCCTTGGTGTTTTTCTCACACCTGTCCAGTAATGGATATATGTGGCATGCACACACACATATACCCATGTGGAGAAACACTGATCTCCTGTACTCAATGACCTGGACAAGGGGATCGAGTGCACCCTCAGTAAGTT
>RSEF01000004.1:57923108-57967819 GCA_003993805.1 Himantopus leucocephalus | reverse complement strand
GGGGTTGTTTAGTCTGGAGAAAAGGAGGCTGAGGGGAGATCTTTCACACCCTTTTTTCCTCCCCTTTTATTCCTAAACCACAAGACCAAGTTCATTAACTGCTCCTGTCTGTGGTCTCAGGCAGGTTACGTTTCTCTTCCTACCACTTGGCAAAGGTTTAGACACATCTAAGACACTGATGTAAGCTAGTACTTCTGTGCTGGAAACTGGTAAAAATAAGAGCAAGATGTGCGCTGGTGAACGAGGGAGGAAAGACAAGGCGCTGTTCTCTGCTTTAACTATTCATAGTTGTGTAGCACTTGTGAATTGTGTATGGCTTCGTGTATGACAGCCGTAACTGTCTTTTTCTGTGAGTTACAAATATGGATCAATGGTAAATGAACTATTGTGCTTCACTTTATCCATTTTATGAGTTAGACCAACTTATTGTATTTTAATGAAAAATCAAGATAATAAAGCTCATAAATGAATAAAGGCAATAGGATCTGCAGAGCCTGGTATTGAACAAGCTGGGTAATTTCATGTATGAGGTTATTTATCCTCCAGTTACAGAGTGTCTTCCCCCCTTCCTTCTATTTAAACTATGCAGAGCCATTTCAGGGAAGGAACAAGGTAAAAAGGACGAGTCCTAAAATTGGTTTGCTCAGGCATCTTTGCTGGCTGGGGCTCTCGACTCAGTGCTAGGACAGAAGGAGCTATCAGACAGTCCAGAAAGCTTTGGCACACTAGTTGAAGTTGTTTGCATGCCGTTAAGGATAAACAGAGCACAGCTGGAGGACATCTTTCACTACCTCCTACATGTCCTCAACTTGAATTATGCAGCTCACCTTAGCAAATTCTGTCCAGCAGTACGTGTTTGTAGAGCTGCTAAGGATGTCTTTTCTCATGAAAAATGGCGTGCTTCTGATTTGGAGGTGCCAGATTTGAACAGTGTGTGCATCTGTACATGCACAGGATCCTCAGAGGGGAAAGCTCCTCAGGATGTTCCCCCAGGTGAGAGCAGGGCTCTGGGGAGTGCTTGATGCCTCTGCTGCAGGGAGACAGGGTGGTACTGGATGAGTCCAGGGAGAGTAGAGGGAGCAGGGGGGATTGCAAAGGGCGCCCTCATGTCTTCAGAGGTAGCCCCATTCACCCCAGCACCCAAAAAAGTGTGCAAGCGGGGGTGCAGGTGCCACCACGTAGCATCTCCTCACCTACCCTGGGAGTGCATGAGCATCTTAATTTGAATGTTTATTCAGAAGTTCAGATGTTGGCTTGGCCTATTGAAACTCAATGAATAAAGAATGAAGCTCGTGTCTCAAAGTGTGGCTTGTCCACATGTTTCTCCAACTTTTCAAGGCTTTTTCTCCTAACCTTGCAAGTCTGACGTTCCTCTGCAGTGAAATGATCAGCACTGAAACAAGGGATTGTTTTTAGCAGATTATCTGGGTGTGTGTGGGGGGAGAAATAAACAACTTTCGCATTAGTTGCAGAGAAGCGCACAAATGAATTACCCGCTGTTTTCAGCCAGTCATGAATAATTCAAATTCCCCTGTGTCGGTGGATCTAATTAGTAATCATCCAAACTATTCTTAAATTATCTAGTTTTCTGTTACTTGCATAGCAACGACATTCATTTCCAATAGGATTATTAATCCATTTGCCAGTGTGAGATTGCCAGGGCAGAGGCAGTGGGAAGCCATACCATCAGTTAATGTTATTAATGTTTCTTTAACAATTAACCTATCCGGTGTTCAGGGACAAACAGCATATGTCATGTAGAGAGATATTTTTAAAGCTCTGTGGATATGTGCCATACATCCTGCTGATTCGGCCACCTTGAAAAGCAAGGAGCTGTCGTTAGCAAAGGCTTGACCCTGAATGTGCAAATTGCATAGGAACCAAGAGAAAATAGGAAATAATAGAGTTACCAAGCTATCATAGAAATATCTAAGGTGTGAATCCACTCCAAAAAGTGACTTTGCAAATGCAAGGCTCACCAGAGTGCTTTTCACTGATTCCTATTCAAGTAAAAGAGATCTGTAATTTGTTTTCCCTGTTGCTAATTAGAAGGCTCCCAAATGCAGCCCATGTCTGAAGCTCACTTGAGAGGTCCTTTCCCACTTTGTCTACCCTGTGACTCTGTGGTCAGTTCTTTTGAAAAGGAAAATGTCAGTTTAGTGTACCTCAAAAGATGGCACAGCTAAGATGGGTCAGGAAGCTATATAGTTTTATTTATAGTAATTCAGTAAATAATGAGTGTATCATAAGCTTTGCCTGTCCACCAGGTGCCATATTGAAGCACCTGCTCCAGGATTGATCTGTAACTATGCAAGGTCGGGGTGAGACCTTTGTTTAGGGCAAATCATCCCACATCTGTTGCTGTAGGAGTTTCATATCTTATTTAGAAACATCTGGCAGTGATGCTTGTCACAGATGGAATACTGAGTTAGACGAAGCTTAGATCACATGAAAATATGTTCCCAAACTTGATTATTTTTAAAGGGGCTTTTAAAGTTACCAATCCAACATTCCCTTCAAACATATCCTTCCAGAGAGGCAGTGCCAGCTTGCAAAAAGGTAACAGTTTGATGTCCTGTAGAGAAGACCTCGCTCTCAGCCAAGCAGCATTCAGGTCCCTGGGTAGCTCATTGCCACAGCCCAATTCCCTGCAAAACCCAAAATTATTGCTAAACCAATTAAATAGCAGGAGGCATGTGCTTGGGGCAGCTTGCAGCCCTAACTCCATCACCGGGTGGAGCATGGCTGCCTAAGGAAGCTACTCCAGCATGCCGACTACCATGGCTGTAAATATCAGCTACTTCTACACCCTACACCTTTTAATACTTTCTACATAATTTTAAAAGGGGTTAACTCATTTTTAAGTAAATCTTGCTTTCTCAGTCACTTTGAGGGCTTCACTGGAAACTGATATTTGCAAGCACACAACAAAAAATACTTTTAAAATCAGTAAAACCTCACAGTCGAAAGACAAAGGAGGATTGAACTTTTACCAGCCCAGGAAAATCAAGAGACCTGCCATTGTTTAGAATTGTGAATGCTTTCTCATTAGCACAATGTTACCAGTGCTGGAGCTGGCCATGTGGAAAAGTTCTGCATGATGAAATAGCATGGGAGAGAGCACAGCAAAATTTTTTATTAAATAAAAAAATAAATACATTGATGCTACCAAAGGAAAGGAATAAAGTTGTAAACATATTTCCAAGACATCAGCTAACAGCAGGAGTTTACAGTTTTTCTGCAGTGGCCAAGTATAATAAAATTGATCTGTTGACTATACAGATCCATAAAATAGTTTACACAGACTTAGAGTTATTGCCAGTTGGATCAGAAACAAAATTCTTCCAAAAGAAAGTGGCCTTATAAGCATCCTTTTTCCATTACACATCATAGCAACTGCAGGGTAAATGAGGGCCAGGTTTCCTCGGAGTTCGGCACTTTGGGCTATACTGCGTTTAAACGTCACTCGAGGACTGAGTATAGGATGATGGGTGAGCTAGAGAAGACTGAAAAACCCTTGGACATTCTCCTCCTCATGGTAAATGTAGGTTGTAGCCCTGCCCCAGGCATTGCACTTGCCCTGGCAGAGGAAACTGGTTTGCAGGGTGCTTTGAACAAAAGTCTTTTTTTTCAGCAGGAGACGCAATGGGAGACTCTCTCTCCTAAGAGCTTCAGGAAGATGACAGGGCAGAGAACTGCAGATGCAAACAGCATAAACCACCATTAGCACCGATGCCCATCAGCTGGTAGTGGCATTTAGCCTCTGAGTCTCTTTGTCCTCAGTCTGAACCAGATGTCTTTGTCAGAACTGTGCCCCTTGGATAAACCCCACCAGACCAGGCTTTCAACAGTGTTACTCCATGTAATCAATTCTGGTCTATTATTAGGGAAAAATTAATTAAATCCTAAAAATAAATCTTAAAAAAACTCACTTAAAAACTCATTTTCATCCAATAATATAATCTTGATCCAGGAATCAGATCATTGCAGATGGACACCCAAGTGAGCTGGGGTGAATTGAGGAGCTTATCTTACAAAATCTGGGAAAAAGGGACACTTGGGGCAGAAAAGGAGGGCTACCTTCTCTCAGGACCACAAATCCATCCCTATGAAAGTGGAAGAACTCCTGTCTCCATTGCACACAGAAGGTTAAAAGACCTGCAGGAAGCCAATGTGGACAGAGCAAGAAACTGAACCTGAGACTCTGAAATGCCCTAACTGTTGGAGTAGCCAATACACTAGTGCAGGCCTCTTTTCCCCAACATTAGTCTCACGATTACTAAAGAAAAGCAGTATATAAAATATGCAAAAACATAATTCATTATTTCACAACGCAACATATACAAAATCCTCCCCAATGCGCCGGCATTTAGTTTGAAATATGCCAAGGTTAATAGCTATAATGTAAAATCGTTATCTGCAGCAGAGTATTAATTAGGACCCTCATGCACAATGCATTAACAATTTGCATGCAAAGAGGGCTGCAGTGGTTCTCCGCAGGAGGCTGGGAGCATGTTATAGCCGACAGAGAGCTGGAAGACTTTGGGAAAAGCCTCGCAGTGAGCTGTCTCACAGCCCGAAGTGGAGCTTTGGGCCAGCACCAGATGCCTCTCTCCTACCCTGTGCACCAAGCGAAAAGCAGTTTTTCTGGACCTCTCTGCATTGCTGGGCAGACAAGATTCAGTCATTTGCACTTCTCTTGGTATACAGGAGCCCCATAGGCACTAAGGACGTACCTCAGCATCAGCTGCCGTAAGCAGCTTTCTTCCAAATTGTGCCAGGCACCTTTCAAAGCCTCCCGACACTAAACTTTTTTGGCTTATATGTGCTGTATATCTTTGGAAGAATGCTGTTTTGATACAGAAAAGGTCTGATATGTTTAACACTACTATTAACCATCCAGCCCCTAAGCCACTCAGATCGGGAATTCAGCAGAAGCCACCTCCACCCGTCCAGAGAAGGACAGAACCCAAATTTTCTGTCATTTTTGCTAATTTTATAACTTTGGAGGGCCTCACAGTCTCACATGCACAACACTTGAACCCTCAGCCTTGCAGGGTAGCTCTAGGACAAAGCTTCAAAACTCTCACGGGGGATGTGAAACTTGTTCATCTGCAAGTCAGGAGCACAGCTCCTGCTTGCAAATATTCACAGAGAGCACATGCATCCCTCCATCTTAAGGATGCTTAAGGCATAGTATCAGATCTTTTTTTCCCATCTGTATCTTTTCCAATTTTTTTCTGTGGAGGTTACTGGTTTGGGTTTTGGTTGTTATTTTCCTTGAAAAGTCAAAATTTTCTAAACAAAAGCAAAGATAAAAAAAAGAAAAAAAATCCCAAACAGCTGTTTTCCACATCCAAAATAGCAGCTATGGTTTTGAGCAACCACAAGGCACAATTAGATGTCTCAAGCAGCACGCCTAAATTTTTATAAAGTCTCACTGAGATCACAAAACCACAAGAAAAGGGGCTAGATGGGACTTTGTGAGCCCATCACGCACATTCTTTCCCCCCAAGGCAAGCTGATCTTGACTCCAATGGCAGATATAGACCACAATGTAGAAGGACAGACACACATCTACTGAAGACCATTGACTTCATGGACTGTCCATCAGACTGCCAAATAAACCTGGGAAAGGTGCTTCTTCAGAAGGAAAAACCTTCTTTATTTTATTTCTGGAGAAAAAATTAAGATTCCTCATCTCAGGCAGCTTTCATCTGAAATGAAGAAGGTGCTGTCTTAGCAATTTGCACATAGCCTTTGCCATCCTCCAGCTAAAACACTACAGCTGGAACAGACTCATGATTTGACTATGGTGAATCTGAGGGTCTTGTTAACGTGGTCCATCACCAAGCCAATGGTTAACATATCAGTCGTTTTACAGGGACCATCTTGCTGCCAACCTCCAGATATAAATGATGGCTGTGTGACTTACAAATTGCTGGGTACAGCCCGTGAGGCAAAAAGTAATAGTCCCTCTAGAAAATATTTGCTCTAATCGGGCCTGGATTTGATACTATGAGGAAAAAAACATTTTCTACTGGCATTTTTTAGGCTAACTTGTGAGAGAGCTCATTCATGCCACAGCCTGTGCCAGAATGTTTGCAAATGGTGCTGGCAAAGTTGTGTGGCTCTAAGGCTTGCACAAGGCCAGGAGTGAGCTGCTCATGAGTTTTAAGATGGAGCTTGATAGCCGTATAAACAGGATTGTACAACAGGGTTGTATGCAATTGAGGGAGACAAATCATGACCACTCGCCAGCCCTGTTCCCCAAATGGATTATTTTTTTATCAGAGAACAAGGAATGAGATACCAAATGTCAGGTGCATTCTACTCCTAGCAGGTGCTAAAAGATATTTATTCAAATGCTTTTTCCCCCTTTTAATCATCACTAAAGCTCCCTCTTGGGCTCCTTTTGGATGACCTGCTAGAGAGCAAGTATTGGTGAGGCTTCAGCCAGGGCTCAGACGGCTGTGGGCTGAGACTCCAGCGGGGAGGACTGAGGAGAAGGCAGGAAAAATAACTCTCTGCATGTAGATGCCTGCCTAGCTCGTCACCTGCTGAGCGATGCCTCTCCAGGGACCACTTTGACTTTTTAAGGTTTTGTTTTATTTCTCTTTTAATAACAAACATGCAGATGTTCCTTGTTTCAATTTACTCCTATTCACTTTTCTTTCTTTTTTCTCTTGTTTCCAGCTTGTTTAGGGCAGGGCAAGCATTAGCATGCAGCAAAGCCATCTGTCAATGGCCTCACATCCTTGAACCCCAGGAAAAGTACATCCCTCTGACACTGCTCCCTGACTCAATGACAAAATCCTGCTCCTTTCGCCCTTTGGGCCATGACCCCATACTGTACCGTCTTTCGCTACTTTGGCCCCTTGCATTAGTCAGCGTTCTTAGACTTCAAAGTCCCCGAGGTGTCTTTGATCCTCTCAGCCTCTTCCTGCCACATACTTCCCTCGACATCCAAAAATGAGGCACGAGATGAAAGGTGTGGAGATGAAAGACCAGGGGAGAGAGCTTGATCCCTAAGCAAAGGTGGGATGCAGAAAAAAATCCAGACCACAGCCATCAGTGCAGGCATGAATAGGAAACACAACTTGCTCCCAGTAAGAAGCCACTTTGCTGCAAGCAGTTTTTAAATATGCAGGAAGGGGATGAAAGCAACAGAGCTCTGCCAGTTAATGCCGCTCTGCTGCAACCCAGGGCTGCATGCAGCAGCATCATGTCAGGGAAATGGTGGGGGGTGAATCTGCAGGAGGAACAAAGTACCGCAGCACCCCTGAAGCCACAAAGATAGATCCTAAAAACTGCAAATGCCAGACCCTGCCGAAGTCTATGAGCATCACACAATTACCAAGAGCTGAAGGCTTTTGCAACCACTCACACCACCTCTAGTGCCTCTGAAAGGAAGTTCCTTCCAAAATTCCCAAAACAGCAATGAAAAAGCCCAAATATGTAATCAGGGGTCCCTGAACCACATAATACTTAGCACTTTTTAAGACAAAAGCTGTCAGTAATAGGAGCCTCAAATGAAGTTTCACATCTAAATAATAGGCCTTCCCTTCAACAGCACTAGTCGCTGCTGGGAGCTCTGCATATTTTTGTAAAATCAGGCATCATGATGAATTGCCTGAATATACTCCTTTTTGTGCTAAAAATCTATTCACTATGGCAAATTCTGCTCTCATTTCTACCAGGGGTTACTTGAAATAATGGAGTCACCTCTTTTATCTGGGTAAGTTTAGGGTTGTCTGGCTTATCTTTTTGAATAACAGCTGTTCAAGTATTTTTCAGCATTTTTTTTCTGTGAAACAGGATTTTTCTTTAGCAATTAAATATCCAAAATATAGGCCTTTTTTTTTTTTAAATGGCCTGGGATTTTCTTGCAAACCGTGTTTGTATTGCCTTGGGCTTTTGGCTGCTCAAAACTATTTTGATAATCCCCTTTGGTGACAAAAGTATTTTAATAATCATTTGAATGATGCTATCAGCAAAAAAAAAGTTTATTCAAAAATCTTACAATTTCCTGACAAATTTGGGCAACAACCTACTTAACTATTTGAAATGCTACATCCTGCTTTAAAATACTTCCCCTTTCCAGTCTGTGCTTAGATGTCTTATTACATCCCTGACCTACGATCACAGGAAAGACAAAACTTCTGATTTTCCCCGCTTTGCAAGAAAAAAAGAAATGAGAGGACAGCAACCCCTAAGTCCTGAAGGACAGAACATTTGGATTCAATATTGTGACCCCAACGGCTATTTGATTCTGTGAATATCTGTGGCATTTACTGTCCCCAAAACTCCCTGCAAATGCATTCCAGACTTACATACTTATTTTCCAGTGTACTTTTGAGAGTATTACCTTGATTTTCTTTTCTTTTCATGTGTGGATTCCTACATTAAGCATACGAAAAATACTCCAGCACACCCAAAGAGCGCCTGTGAAGATACAGAGCTGCAGAAGAGCCTTCCTGGAAGGAGCTGATCCATCAAAGCGACCCTCTACACTCTGTCCAAGCTTTGCAAAACTACCTGGGTCAGTGATAATTATCATCAAGGTAAATTATATTCTCTGTCATGTCATATCACAATTAACCAAGCAGTCATGATCATCTTCTATCTTGCTAAGTCCCTGAGCAGGCAGTTTGCTATCTGCTATTGGGAGATAAGATAGATGCCCACATAGCTGTGAGAAACATCCTATTTTCTAGATGCACACAATCCATTTCAAAGGCAATAAATGCCCAACAGTGTGCTATTCCGCTGTTTCCCATGACCTTTCTCTCTCTACAACCTGATTATCACAGGGACCCTGCCTTCCTCCTGGCAGCAGCCCCTTTAATACATTTGCTCCTCATTTCTCCAACTGTGGGCATGCAGTAGGTCTGCACTTGGAGAAATCATGCACCACCATATGAATGTATCCCTTGCAGGGGTGCCGTCATGAATAATCAGCAGAGGCAAGAGAGGGCAAACAGGAAAGTGTCCGGTGCATAAAAAGTAACTTTAGCACAAAAGAGTGCCTCCCCACCTCAGGGCACCCACACTTATACCTCCAGGAGCCAAAAGTCTTTAAACACATCAGATTTCCTTCAGTGCAGTCTTCTGCCTCTCTCTACCTTGGCTGTCACCTTTGGAGATCAGAGCTTCTGAAATCAAAACATTTATAGCCAACCTACAGCACAACTGCCCCCAACAGCCAGTCAGCCAAGTGTTATCCTTCCACTGCTCATAAACAGCCTCAATGAGAGCAAAAATAAAAGCTAACAAATGGCAAACTTTTATAAATACTTTTGATCATTACTCACTGGCCTCATAAATCTCTCACACATTAGACAGTCAGACTAACAGGACGCAGAAATTTTGCTCTCAGTAGCATAAATCTTTCTCATGTTCTTCCTATGGTTATAATAATAGAAATTTATTGTTGCTTTCGTTTCCTCCCATATTCTGTGTAATTAATCTCGATGTGTTGCCGTGTACGTTTAGAGACAGTACATTTTGCTCCTGCCCATTTGTATTTTTTTCAACAGCAAGTCCCATCTGAGTTAATATATTGTGTTATATTATATATAACCACTGACCATAACTCAGATAGAACACAACACATTTTCATTTTGTTGCACCATTATTTTTGCAGTAAGTCGATACGATATGAGGTGAAGCGTGCCTTGCTCAGCACTTATTGATCTGTCTGTTTGCTCATTGCTTACATCAAAACACCACTTGTCAGCTCTGGCTCTGTTATGATTATCTTATCATGCAGGAAGTGACAGCCTCAACTTAGTCGACATCCAAGGTCAGGTGATACTGAGAACCAACCCAAAGGGTTTTCAGCAAGGCAGAGATGAGTAACTAATACTTCAGGACCAAGTGTCCTTTTTACTAAGGGCACCTCTACATTGCAATCAGGAAAAGCAACTATGGCAGACAGAGGAATGCTTCAAGCAACTCTTTCAGCAGTGATGCTCAGTATAGGGATGGTGGTAGAGTCACAGTACTCCAAAACGAAAGGAACCCTATGGACCACAAATGACAGACAAACTGTCTTCATTTTTTGGTAGAAAAAGGAGTTCAGAGTATGCCAAAAGTTTGTCCATCTTACTATAAGGAACGCTGACCTCGTGGGAGATTCCAGTGGAGCAGAGTTGTTGTGCATTGGTTTGGACTTTTTACCTCCTCAAAAAGTGCCTTGCACACTGGAAAACCATAAACTCACTTGTTGTGGACATTTAGCCAGTTGTGTGTCAATGCGGCGTATCAATATCACTTTGGACCAAGACCAAATGTCCAGTGTGTCACCTCTCTGCATATTCGATGCACCAAGATAGCGTATGGTGTTCATCCACCTTGCCCTGACCTCATATGATGCTACTTAAGCAACAAAATTCACGGCAGCTTCTTTCTTCCGTGTTTCTAAATTATAGAATCACTTGCCTTCCCCTGCAGACCGCTGCTCCTAAGTTGTAAAGAGCTTTGAAAAATACATTTGGAAAGGCAGCTCTGCTCTTTCAGAGCTTGCAGCAGGGCAGCGCCTGAATAAATGAATACAATTAGTGAACCCCTGCTTAAAGGATCAATCCCTTCACCTTTGTAAAGTAGATTTGTGGAGAGACAAATGTGAAGAGCCAATCTGCGGATGCATTTTGGAGTTTTTTGGCATGGGGGAAGGTAGGGCTGTGAGTGACAGCAGAGCTTCTTTGGGGTTTGGGTCACACTGTCTTAAAATCCAGACAGGAAAGATCAAGATCTATGGCTGGATTACTGATTGACTGAAATAATCTACCCATCTACCCAGAAAATGGCAAAGGCTCACTAGCAACCTCCAGCGTACAGTTGTCCTACTACATGGGGGTCACAGTTTTAAGCAAGCAGGTTTCCTGTGCTCGGTTATATACATAGGGGTGAGCCTTCAGTGCTCTGGAGCAATCTTGTCTCTCCAGGCTTTACAGCCTCTGCAGAGAGAGGAACTTACCTACAAGGTGCGTCAGAGCAAGAAAGAAACCAAAGCTTTCCCTGACATGGAGGCCTTCTAGGGTGCTGTGCAATGGCAGTGTGCAGAAAAGGTGAAAACCTCTCCACAGTACGTGACCATTACCCATTACCAAATTACTGTTTGTCTTGATCCCATGCTTTGGAGGCACTAGGTGAGATGAAGTGAGGATGCCAAGCACCATAAGCACTGAAGGAGGCCCCCAAGCAGCACAACATAGGGGTCACAGAACTTTGTGCACTCTACCAAGCTCCCTCTCTTTTCTGCCACCTCTTCTCTGTGGAACAACAGCAAGGGCTGGCACTTGGACCTATGTGATGGCTTGGGAGCCACAAGGAGAGCTCAACCACCATTTGAGCCTCCATGCACCGCGTCAGGGAGCTATGTGGAACACATAATTTCTTCTGCTTCTTTCAGCATAAGGTTGCAAAACAGGTTTAAACTAACTCATTTACGGCTGTACAATGCCAGCACCCAGGAACTCAGCAGTCCACATAAATACAGACCCGAGTTATTTCTTGTAACACGCTTATAAAGAGGAACTGAAGAGTATTTCCATGCTCTGCATGGTTTGCATTACCGGTGATTTTTTTTTAAATGTAATCCAATACATTACAGCTAAATCTGATGAGGAAACAGCTCACTAGAGTCCCCAAAGGATTGTTTTCATGTGTTCCCTGATTTATGACTGACTGATTTCGCTTTCATGTGCTGGATTTCTAATCGCAACCTACCCATATCCAAGTTTCAGCCCATATGCCACGCACTGCTGGTTACAGACCAAGGGAAACTCATATCCCTTCCTTCACCTGCTCTGCGGCCTGATTCTGCCCTTAAAACAAAGCCCACTTGCGGTCTATAGAACCCTATGCTCTATGCTTTGATGCACACCGTTTTACTACCATGTCTCTCCCTTAAACTTCCCAGCTTCAGCTTTTGAGTTTCTCATTTTCCAGAATCTCTTTTCTCTTTCAAATGGTCTCTGACTTCAAGGCTCACCGGAGCCGCCTTACAGGTACCAGCAGCATGTCCCTACTGCAGTGTGCAGAAAGCATGGGCCGCATCTTTGAAACTCACTTCTTTTTTCTTATCCAGAAGGAGTCTCTTCTCCAGCAAAACCATGAGGGGTCTGCTGGCAGTAAGCTGCTCCCATTGCCTGGTGTTTCCATCCCCTGGGACAATTGAAGGGAAAAGTGCTAATGATATGATATGCATTTTGCAGCTGCAATATGCTTCTAGAGGGAGATAATCTAATTGGTACCTTATTACTGGAGCACTTTAACAGCAAAATCAGCGACAGGAACATGTGTGCTGAAGCACTCGGTCATTTGGGGACAGTTGATACAAGCTGTGGTGGCTGGGCTCATTGCTGTGAACTCCGAGAAAATTAGATAGAGGTGAACTAAGAAAGAGAAAATCCTGAACTAAGCTGAATTCTGTTTGGATCCCAGAAAAGCACAATTAATTTCCTCTCTTATTCCTCATCTTTTGAAATTATTTGGTTCCGAAACCTGCAGCTCAGGACCTCTGATCCCAACATTTAACTTCTCAAAATCCTGGGGAGCTGGCATGGTTTGGGGAACCACTAAAATGGAACTTGCGTGTAAATCAGTGCAAGGCACTGCCAGAGTGCACCAACTACTGAGGGTCTGCTGATGTCCTTTGGGGCTTTATCTCTTGGCCTCATCTGTGCAACAGGGGACACCTCCAGCCTCCTGATGCTGCTGATGTTGAGGTGGCCAGAAACCATAGCCCAGCTGACAGAGTGCCGCTGGGTCTTCATTTGAATACTCACAAGGGGGAAAAAAGCTCTTTTGTTCAGTTCCTTCCTCCCATTATTCTTCTTTGCACACGCTGCGTTTGTTTTTGTCGTTAGATTTCCAGTGTCCCTAATAAGATATTAATGAGATGCTAATTCAACATGCAAATTACAGGAGACTGGCATGGAAAGGTTGCTATATTTAGAGCCAGAGCAGGATTTTAATGGCTGTCTTCACCCATCTTGGGCCTTTTGTCAATTGCTTCCTTACTCCAGTGAGCAGCCTCGCATCCCTGAAGTGTCTAGGTGACCTTGGAGGTTAGAAGAAATAACAAAAATGATGGACTATGTTACCACTGTAGTAATGAAAAAAAAAAAAAACCACTATGTTCAGACACTGTCAAAAGGAANAATAGCAAGGGGAGGGGGTGCCCTGAGAAATGAGATGCGTGTTGCCACACTGCAAAGTTCAGGAGTGATGCCAAGATCAAGATGTGCCCCCATCACACAACCTCTTCTGGAGGAGCAGAGGGAGAGGAGAGGGGTGCATATATATCCTGTGGTCCAGCACAGGCAGCTCAACCTGTCCTATGGCCTGACACATGGACAAGGGCTCTGCTCCTCCATCTGTATTCACAGCAGGGCTGCATCTGCCTTGAGCTTATTGCAAGCATACCAGTAGTTTGCTCTCTTAAAACAAATGTTGTTGGAAATGTAACCCTAAGCAAGCAAGCCAAGTGCTCAGGTGATGAGGGATGCTAAGTACTCAGGACGGGACCCTCCATTCCTACCACTTTGCATTCCCATGACATGCATTTCTCCCACAACCAGTGCAGAAGAGCACCTTCTTGCATTGAATTTGAGGGCCAGCTCTGCGAGTCACACCAGAGCTCAAGGCTTCTATTTTGTCACCTGGAAGCTGAGAATAAGGATGCAGGCTTCTATTTATAAACATTGTAACACCGCTGACTACAAATAGAAATTTTTAACCTCAGCGCCTTTAAAGGTGCTCAAGCCTGAGAGAAGACCTAGGTGCTGAAAGCAACATGTCCCTTCTTGCCAGAAGCCGTTAGCGAGTACCCTACCCTGGAGTTTATCATGAGAGGCTTGAATCATAAGAGGCTTGATAACCATTTCCCAGTGCATTTTTAAGGTCAGCTTTCAGAGTGCTGGGACACCCTGCCCTGAAGCAGCAGAACTATGCTGCCCATCACACCAAGGACCACGCCCTTCAAATTGCCGACTTTGGGATGCTTTTTGAGAAGAGATAGATTTTTTTAATTCTTATTACTGAAATGTGCCAGCAGCAAGCTCACTATCTCATTTGCTGTCACCACATTATCCTGTGCGCATCAGATGCCCCCAACTTCATTACAGTGTACCCCCAACCCCTGCCAACCATCATTCCCACAGTTACACACAGCCAGGCGTTTTTGTGACTCGCAAAAGCCTAAAGCATCCTTTTTTCAGCCTGTAAGAAGACATGTACCTGAAGGGACTGGTTTACAAAGTTACTGAGTCCCCTAAACTGGACTCCCAGGTTGTGAAAACCAGTTGTGTCCCTTGCACCACGTGTTTGCTTGGGCAGGCAGTGACTCATTCGGTGTTTGCAGGCTGCCTCAAGTACCAGGCTTCTGGCCCACAAACAGCATTTTCAGTATTACTCTATTTTTAGATATCACCCTGAATTTCTGGCTAGACCTTTACTTGCAGACAGACATCTCCGTGGCTTTGATGCTTCTTACACGTTTTGATCATTTCCATCAGCTGAGAAACTGGCTCCTATTTTATGGATTTATTTTTTTTCTTCTGAATCACAGTCTCCAGACTAAAATGCTACCAAAATCTCTGCAGACTTCTCCCTCCCCCAGCAGTTTCAGCTGGTTTTATTGCTTTGAGGCACCAGACAGTTTTGTTAATAACGGTAAATCCTTTTAGCCTCTGGTTAGCGCAGGTTGTGCTGTGATTGACAAGGTAATAAAAGTGTTAATGAGAGAAACTGGCACAGCCAAAGATCAATAGTTGCCAATAAGAAAAACAATTCTGATACTTAATTTTGTAGAATTCCCCCAAAGCGGTTGAAAATACATCACAATCAGTCTATTTTATTGTTTAATAGATGTTCTCTCCCTGGTGCTCTCACATAGAGATCAAATTAACTGGAGATTGGGTGAAATGGCAAAGAGGGGAAGAGGATCCTTGTTCCTCCCAAGTTTGCACGACTGTTGGGACCGGGAGTTCTGGGGCAAAGCCATTTCTGAAATAAATGTGTTTGGGGCTACCTTTCCCAGCCAGTTGTTTTCCCCAAATCACTCCTTCTTTGTGCACATTTTTCCTGCAGTACAAATACATGGGGGGAAATATACACACGGCCAGCTGTAGTGCCAGTGGTTGCATCTAGGTTATGGCCATAAAATCAACCATAAGTGAAAATGCTGCTTCAACTGTGCTGTCCCAAAGAGCAAAGCTATGGGGACGCTGAAGGAGCCAGGGCAAATGACCTTTCAAGAAAAGCAGTTTTAAGATTAGTGCCAATCTGGGTTTCTGAGAGCTAATCAGGTGGTGAAAGCAGATGAAGTGCATGCAACTTGTAGCACGGATTAACATCAGTTGCTTGCTAACAGGCTCCCGTACACAGCACAACCCTGTGTGGCCCTAAACACCCTGTAATACCCTAAATCTCCTCTCACAAATCTATCTGAGGCCAAATGCATATAAAAGACTAATCCCATTTCAAGGGCAGATGTTAAACGTAGGAGAACGTGTGCTGGTGGTAGGAAGCACTGCCAAACTAGGAATGCAATGAGAGGAGGGAAACAATTTCAAGAGGGGCACAGAAGGGCTATAAGTCAAATGGAAGAGAGACTGCTATGCATTCATGAAAATATGGAGAAGGGGAGAAGGACCAATCCTTTACAACACAAAAATGACTGTGAATACATTTTCCAGAGGCTGGTTGGATTATGCATGGATGGTAAGACTATTTGGACAGCTAACAGATGACAGCTTGTGTGGTCCCAACGTCAAAATGTAACACTAAAGGAGACCTCTCCACGTGGGCTGTGCTCATGGAGGCCACTGCTGTGAAATCCTTTCCCAGGCAGGACAAAGTAATCTCCAGCTCCAGTTCTGACAGCAACAATTTCTGATACATATACATTATTATCTGACAGAAAATTTCCATTTCTACCTCTGCATTATGAGAGGTTCAAGGTATTTTGTTGAACCGGGGAACACAGAGGGACAGCAGAGGATACAGGTACAGGGCTGACTTTGGGCTCTAAGCCCAGCAGTCACCAAAATTGGTGGCAAAACGCCACCTGACTTGAAAAACAGCAGAACCTGGGCAAAGTTGAAGGCTTTTAGAAATCCCTCCAACCATTATTTTGATGCCTAGGAATAATACACAGGCTCAAATGTCGACTCTTCAAGTATTACACTTTGCAGGTGTCTATAGGCTTTAGGGCAGGCGCAGGGCAGCTGGGGAATGCAGATACTCTCACTTTACTTCAGGAAAGCTCTGCGCAGTGATAAAGCCAGGCTAATTTTTCAGCTACCATGTATGCAGATAGCAGCATACCAGAGGGCTGCTCTTTCCTGAAACCTTTGGCATGAGCTCAGAGGTGCTGTGAGCTGCGGTCTCAGCTGGCACAAGAGGAGTTGCACCTGAATTTTCCAGCATGGGCCCTTCAGCTTGCAACTGAATTGATATGGAGCCAAACTGCAGGACCAGTTGGGCATGCAAGGTCTCCAAATGCAGTCTCTGCCAAGGCGAGTACTGATTTCTGCTAAGAAAATACAAATACAGAAGAGCCCAAAAAGGGTAGCTAGATCCCAATCTGTTCTTCCTCTCCCCTCCCATCCCACAGCATAATTAAACAAATATTCCTGCCTGTAAACAGAACAGAATAATTGGAATCAAAGAGCATGAAGGGAGAGATCAGCATGAAAGGATACCCAGATGACACCAAGGGGTTTGTCTTATCCCTTTAGCTTTATGCCCCTTTTTTCGTCCTGTCTGTATTAATGTGGTGCTAAAACCTTGTATTGTCTGACTGCATTATTATTAATGGCAACTGGTACCCCAGAGGTCAGGGTGGCACTGCAGCTTACCATCCACTTTAATTATTGAAGCACATCACCAGCCTGAGAAATAAGAAGAGATAAGGTGAGGATTATTGAATCCCATCTTATGCTGTGTGTTATCATACACTCTACATCCAGATCAGTTCCTATCAGCTTTTCTCAGCTCACTGCAGGAGGGGAGGGGGAAGCAAAAAGGTCTCCCCTTTACACTTTAGTTTTGCCCACGTCTTTACAAATTTGGCCAAAACAAATCCTGACCATCACATTAATGGCTACATCTGCCCAGGCCCTCGGCTTGTGCCGCAATACTTAGATATTTAGCTCTTTAGATATACAAATATTGAGGTATTTAGCTCTTTAGAAACCCAAATATTTAGATGTGTCTGCAGGAGCTGTTGCTGTACGTCAGGACTTTCACTGAGACAGGTCATATCACAAGGACATGGCTTAGTCCCGTTTGGTAGGACCAGATCAGAAAAAATAGAACTTAAAGATGTAGATAAAATTCACTATTCTCTGATAAAAATCACCATTCAGTGTCACTTTACCCAATCTCAACACCGAACTAAGCAAGCTGAAGAAAAAGAGGGCAAGGGATGGATTTTCCAGTCAATGAAAAAGATGAATATGATCTCAAGTGCAGTAAATATTTTCCCAGCAGAGTCCTCCCAACCCAAAAAGCAAGCTCTTACATGGTGTATTCAAAGAGAGAGAGAATTGCTGGGCGGAAAAAAATCAGCAGATTCCCTGCATCTGCAGAGAGTCCCCTCCACGGGGAGGGGACAATGCCAGTGGGCATTGCCACTAATATAATACTAATGTATTATTTATGGAAATGTATGCAAAAGCTAAACAAGAGAAGCTATCCATATGCGCTAAGCACCCATGCTAATTTTGAAAGGCAGCTCAGAAAAAATTGTAGCATTTTATCTATCCTGTCATTTACAAGCCACATAACTCAGCTCTTGAGTTCCAACAGATTGCGCGCTTCCAAATGTAACTCGTCGTGTTTGTTGGTGATAAAACAAGATTAGGAGAAAGA
Source organism: Himantopus leucocephalus (assembly GCA_003993805.1). Classification (NCBI taxonomy): domain Eukaryota; kingdom Metazoa; phylum Chordata; class Aves; order Charadriiformes; family Recurvirostridae; genus Himantopus; species Himantopus leucocephalus. The sequence goes on along the minus strand of RSEF01000004.1, from coordinate 57,949,933 downwards.
GGGGTTTGAATAAAGCTGTCTGTGGGGAACACTGCCCAAGCCACTATATGGCTTTATCCCATTTTCATGCAAGGCACACGTACCTTGTTAGCATTTCTTTTAATACTTCCAATTACGATCAAGAGGCAGGTAGGCCCACCACTTGAGTTAAACAAAAGGTCTTTGACAACCCCTTTTCTGTACTGAAGCAATGAAATATATACACGCACGGCTCCAAACACTTTGCTCCCTTTCAAAGCATGATGATTACCTCTTACAGACGCAATGACAAGAGGCGCCTTTGGCAATCCCACGGTCCCCTTCCCCTTCTGACAACCGGCAGAATGAGGGGGAAGAAAAGCCCAGAAGCCTTTTTTAGCCTCCTTATTTTTCTTTGTCACATCATTAAGGGTTCAATGAATCTCCAATTAAATTTCCCTGACTGCTGTCACCATTTTGATTGATAGGTGTCCTTGGATCAACCTCAGTAGGGCATGTTGTTGCACTAAGCTCCCCTTTCCCCTCACCATCCATTATCAGCCCCTTGTCATCATTACCTTCACATGTCAGTTCATTTACCACAGAAACGGTGTCACCAACTAATAGAGGCAATAGAAAAACATTTGTTACAAATAAGGAAAAACTCTAATAAATCAGGTTACGCTTCAGTCTGAAACTCATGGAGAGCAGCACGCTTGTTCACAAGTCATCCTCTGAAATATTTTTCCTGTCCTTATAAAAAACCCTAAACAGAACACACACACATAAAAAATATACTCATTCTCAGAAGGAACAAACAAACAGGGCAGAGCCATGTGCAGATAAAGGTAAAACAGCTTTTAGACCTTTGCATTTTCTTCATTTTGAACAAAAAAAGATCTGAACACTTGAATTAACTTCAAGTCCCTGATACATTAACAACATTTAAGCTACAGAAGCTAAGAGTTCTCACTACTGACACTGTCTGGAGGTTTTCTATCAATATGATTTTTCATCAGAAAGCAAATACTTTGCCAAAATTAAAGCCATTCGTATGAAAGGTTCATTTGTGATGAATTTCTGATTGCAAAAACAAAATCAGGAAGAAGGGAGCAAGATATTTGAAGCCTCTTGAAATGTCATATTTTTGAATTTCACCTCTTTTGAAACTTGAATGTATAACAAAAAATTATTGTTAAAAAATTAAATGTTCAAAGCACAATGTAAAATTTTAACTTTATCAAAGAATGTATTTAAATTGATTTAATTTGATTTAAGAGAAACAAAAGTTTCCTTTTGACTTTTACTGTCTTGTGACAGAATTTGGCTCTGTTTGGGAACTTCTCTGAAACTCAGAAAACCTACATGGGGTGGGAAAACTGTTCTGTGTTTGGCATCAGCACAAGGAGCAGTGCACGCAGAGTTCAAGTTGCATACGTACTGTCCCAGTGACCTAGGATAACAGCCAGGTTTTTGCTCCCTGTTTGTTCAGCATCTTGTGTAGTAGGAATCTGTCTGTGACAGACATGCCTGTCCCTGCAGTGATTTATGATATAAAATCATCTTTATACATTACACACCAAGGACTGTATGTTCTAGGACTGACACACAACCATTGCTGCAATCCCTCTTCTTTTTTCCTCTGACTACCATCAAAGCATGGAAACACCTCTAAATGCTTGCCAATTGACAACCCAGCAGGGAAGATGTGCCCTTCAAGAATAAATAAGGAAAAACAGAACAGCCTTGCTAAATTATTTGCAAGTGAAACCTAACTGCAAGGGTGCTGCAACACACCATCAACCCCATCCCAGCAACAGCTCCTGATACGGGACGAGGTCAGCACACATTGCCCTGAAGCCTTTAGGGCTCGGTGAGACACAGCTGTCATTCATACGAATAAGTTTCATCCTTTGGTAGAGGTTTTTCCACCACAGTAAGGGGTAGAGGTGTCAGTGCAACGTACTGGACAATTTTATTCAAACTCCAGTCCAGTCCTTACCTCTAGGTCCCACGAGTTCCATCTATTCCAAGGGAGACAGCCAACCTCAGAACAGGGGAAGACTAGCTTTTTCCTTAGAGGATGTTTGGAAGACCATCTAAGCAATTAAAAAGCTTCGGTGCTATTGAAATCAAGAAGATTAATGGTCCTAAACCCCAGGGATCCTTAGTTCATCAATCCACCAGCACACACTTTTTCCTACCTGCGTATAACTGATTTTAGCTGATGCGTCCAGGAGCAGCAGGACAGTGGGTTCACACGGGGGCAGCGGCTGCTTGGTGAGCAGAGGACACAGGTTTGCAAAGGCCGCTCTGGAGCACCACAACATTGTGCAATTTGCACTGATTTATTACACAATTAGTGGTGGGTACAGCTCAGTGCACTGTCTGTGCGAGACAACACTGGCAAAGCTCAGTGCTTAAAGCTAACTTTGTACTCAGGCACCTAAATAACTGCCCTGGTTTTCTTCACCAATTTCAATAAGAATTTTGTTGGAAAATGAAGGTAACTTCTACAGATTCTCAGTGCTGCAAATCTCGATCAAAGACCATAAAGCTAGGAAACATGATTTTAAATGAATGACTTTCACATAGCCTTACTGTACTGGACGCAACACAGACACAGAGCAGAGACTTGGCTTACTGTAAAGCCACAGCACAAATGCTTACAATGAAATGGAGACAAATCAGAGATGAGGGATTCCTGTGGGAAATCAAGTCATATTGTAGCTATAAAAACCAGACACACATAGGAAAGGTTTTCAACACATATGCACGGACCATGATAAGCACTAGGCATGCAAGGGCTGGGTGGATCACATATGGCTCTCTCCCATACCCAGATCACACCATCAGGTGGCAAAATATGAGGTGAACGTCACCTTGCAAAGGGCAACGTGACTTCAAATGCCCGATTTTATCTGCAACTTGCTTTTGGTCAGTTGCAATCCTCTGTTTGCAGCAAAACTGTCAACTTCTGGGCTCCTCACAACGTGGATCAGAAAAATGACAGTTTCACCCACTGCGTTTCCATTGAATATTTGTTCCAGTGGCTGCCACTCGGTCACTGGATAAAGGGAGTCAGGGCAAGACAATTACTGGGTGTTTTTTTCAGATGGCTATTCCGAGGTCTCCAAGCATGTCCCAGCTCCCATCGCCTATTGAATGTGCCTTCAAGGCAGCTTCCCTTCCCTATGCCATTCACAGCAGTACACCTGTTTTAATTTTTCTGTGCACTGTTGAAAGCCTCTAACCGAGCAAATAATTTTGTGGGGTAGAATCACTCCCCTTCAGCCAAAAAAACTTCTCCCAGCCCATATGGAAACGTGGGTAAAACACAGGTGCAGAGAAAGGAAAAACTGAAGTTACTCCTGGAGGAGTGTGTCCAGAGATGAACAAGAGCCCTTCACCATTGAGGATGGGACATGGTTCTGCTCTTCCTATCACAGGGAAAAACTCTGCTGCCGTAATATGTCTTTTCCCAGCAGTGGTACATTTCTTTCTTTCCTTTCTTGGCAAACTGAGAAGATTAAGATACAGCAATGCCAAGCCACTAAGAGGCCCAAACCAGACATCAGAGAAATAAAAATGAAATAAAACCTGACTGCACATAGCTTTTAGTGATACTGTTTGTAGGAGATGCCTGAATTGCAGTTATAAAACTAGTAAAAGGAGCAGAAGGTATAACCCTCCCCAGCAATGCAGGCCTTGAATAAATCCCAGGCTGTCCTTGGGCATCGGGTGCTGCACACCCTTTTGGTTTTTTCTTTCTTAAACCACCAGTTTGACCACACGAAGAAGAGTTTACTTAAAAACAAACCAACAAATAATTAAGCCTTTTAAAAAAAATATTAAAAATATCAACGATAACTCATGGTCTGAAGTCCAGCTTTGGCAAGAGAGATCTGCAAATGGTTCCCTCCTCTGAAGTCTGGCTGTCGCCTCAGGCAAACCGTCGCCCCGGCCCCCACAGGACGGCCACCCACGGGTCCCAGGGACAAGTGACCTGCAACAAGGTGGCTTGAAGGAGAAGCCCAGCTCCCAAAGGACATCTTTGGCCAAAACTATCAGGAAAAGCACTGCATTGGCGCTGCCCTCACACCACCGTGTGTGTGGCGACGTGTCGGTGAGAGGCGCCTGCATGAGGAGAGGCGCTGCCTGCCCAGGTGTGGATGGTTTCGGATGGTTCCACGGCAGCCCCACAGATGGACACAGCACAGCCCCTTGGCAGTGCCTTGGGAAACACGTGTTCAAGAAAGGGCTAAAAGCCGCAACCGGCAAGGAGTGAGGCGAAAAAAGTGTGAAAAACAGCCCTGCAAGAACTGAGGTATGAGATAAAAGAGGAATGGGGAGAGGTGCTCCAGGCACCGCAGCAGAGATCCCCCTGCAGCCCGAAGAGAGGCCCCATGCCTGAGCTGAGGGGCATTTCCTGAAGGTGTGACTTATCTAAATTAATCACCATTAAATTAATCATTTCTGAGAGATGGGAAACAACCAAAGGATTATTCCTGACAACTAAGCAAGCCTAAGTGCCATGAAAATGAGTTGTTCAGCATCATCACTACCAAAAATGAACTTCACTTTGGATGTGAAATATGTCTGATGAGCATGGTTAAAAAAATGGACAGTTAATTTATGGAAGTGAATAAAATAAGAATTTTCTGACAGTCCAGCAACTGTTTAATAGGGTATCTGCTATCAGCTGGCAATTAAGAAATATAAAGAGGATCAAATCCAGAGAGAGAGCAGGAGTTGCGAAGTTCAGCGTAGCTCGACTTTCCTGGATCTCAGTCAGCTCAGCATAGCTCAAAGGAAGAGAAATCATCAGGAACTACGCAAAAATCATTAGCAGTAGTTTGCAAAGGACATCTGAAAGTATTTTACAGTATTAGAAAAGAAATTTTGCAATTTCTCCTCATACTCATCCCAAACTAAAGCTCAGATAGGAAGAAATTTAAGGGTCAGAAAGCTGCAAACCGTGAGTGGGGAACATTTTACCCAGCTACGCCTGCAGCTCTGCTGGACACTTTTAGTCTGAGTCATAACATACATTTCAGAGAGAGGCATACAGTTTTGCTATGAAGACTTAAGGCAAAAGGACGCGCAACACATTTCTCAGTGAGCTGTTTCAACGGTTAATTCCCTCATTATTAAAATCTGCCTTGTGTTTTGTAGCCTTCAGTTTTCAGCCTTCAAGTCTTGTCGCACCCTTGTGTGTTTGACTGAAGAGCTCTTCAGTTAAAGAAAACATGGCTACATTCAGCCTTTGATCAAATCACTCTTTGGTTTGTTCTTTGTCAAGCTGAACTGGCAGAGCTTCTGGGGAGCTACCACTTCTTTCATTTTGAAGGGCAATCATGGAAAATGCAAGGCGTTATTCCAGGAGCAACTTCACAGGGGCTCAATACAGAACTCTTGGCCCTACCTCTGTTAAAAGACTATCATATTTACACAGCAGTATCTTTTTCAGGACAAATAATCACACTTAAAGCAAGAAGCTAGACATTCCCCCAGATTGGCACAAGATGCCAGCTATTCCCCAGCTCTGCACCTTTCATCCTGTGAATTCAGGGCAGCACTGACCAGGAGGGGATTAACACAGACCAAAAAACCATTACCCAGTTACCCCTGCATCTGTCCCAGTGCATGAAAAGAATAAAAGTTATCAAAGACTGGGAAAAAGAAAGAACAGCAGATCAATGTGGGGAAAAAAAAAAAAACAGCCTATCAACCACTGAAAAAAAAAACAAGTTAAAAGTTTGGCCCCAGGTGTTTGACTTGCTGCAGGTTTCCATAGCCAAGGATCGGTTGGCACTGTTTTTACGGATGCTGAGGAAAGCAAGAGTTGGTGAAGGCTGCTAAAGTGCAAGCAAGGGCTTGGGCCAGGTATGCTCAGCACATCCATGTTGCTCCCTGTCTCCTGCACTGGGAGGCAGAGACCAAACAATTAAAAATGTTCAAATACACATCACAAAGAACTCCACTCACTTTAAATCACTGCTTCATTTAGTGTCTGGGGGTTTTTTTCTGTTAATCTTAAGCCACTAACTCACTAATAGTTTGCTTCAAAAATAACTAAAGTGAAGGGTTCCCTCCTAGCTGTGGGTATGAAGGGAGGTACAGACTGGAACTGTTTGATGTCCATTTCACTGCAATAAGTGGGTAAAAATGCAGATAAAAGGAAATGATGCGTAATTATTATCACCCTTAACACTAGTTGTCATTACCCATGTGCACTGGTGGCTATATTATTTATATTAGTTAACATATATAAATATATATACACACATACACACAAACCTGGATATAACCACCCCCAGACAGCAGATTCTTCAGGACAGAGTGTCTCTCTTTGCTCTGCAAACTGCAGCACCACAGTCTCAACCCTCTTTGATCTGCTGGCTGCCCTTGTAACCTACCCACCAGCACTCAGGGGAGACAACAGATGCAAACCAACCCATGGTTCCCAGCCCCTCCGTCATCCAAGGGGGCAGAAGGGCTCCATAAGGCGACATCAGGCCTAGAGACTTCTCTTTGTAAGGGCAAAAATAATGGTTTAAATGTATGATACCCAGCTCCTCCAGGGAAAGGCCTCCTGTTTTATTCTAATCCCACCATGTCCCACAGCTGTGCTTTTGAACTAGTCCTTTTTTCCATTGTTAAAGAATTGTGACATTTTCTTTATTTAGCACTTGAGGTTTTATTTAAAAATACGAACCACCGAATTGTAAATCTTAACCAGGAACAAGAACCATCTGTGCATAACTATAAAGTACTCTGGCAGGAGATACGTTAATGATGGAATATGGCACACATGCAAATTCCTGCTTGGGATATATTTTTTAAATGCTTTTGTCTACAGAAGATGTAAATGACTACTTGCTTCTGTTGTTTGGGTGCTTGAAGTGGAAAACAGGCATTTCTGCTGTTTTGCCTCCATTCCTAGGTGCTAAGCCCACACATGTACAATAAAGATTAAGCAATCCACGAACTGTCGAGACCTTAGCACAAAATCCCTTCCTCCTCCTTTGCCCCCAGGCTAGATAATATCTGGACTAATTGTTGCCTGCACATGTATGTCAAACTGTCCCAGATGTTTTATGATTTACTGTTGCAAAATGAAAACTGATCTAAAAACATGTGAATGAATCCAAGGTTAATCACACTTCTGCTACTGACTCTCACTTCCCCACCACACACCTTCAAAAACAGGGGTTCTGCCCATATTTTGTCCTCATCCAAAACCAAATTTAGGTGCCTAAAGAGCTACCCAGTTGGAATTTAACACCAAAGTCTAACCGTGATCCTGAAAAACCATCACGCAGCTGTTGCCTAGGCAAAGCTTACTTAAATTTTTCAGGCACCACGCTAGACTGCCAGAAAGTTTCCAGGTGCTCCAATGCTGCTCTGCATGCTGAAACAAACAAGGCCAAGCCACTGGGTTTCTGCTCACACACAATCCTAGTAACAGCCTCAAAACAAGGGTGCCTCACCCACTTCCTTTGGGTTTGCTCCGAGGCCACCCATCTCCTGGGATTTCATGCCAAATGCAGTGGGAGCTGTTGCTCAGAGGACAAGATGTGGTTGTAGTGGATCTGGATCCCTCCACTGAGCGATCCCAACACCAGGGAAAAGCAGTGCTGACCCTCCTTCCAAATGGTATTGCCATGCTGGAAGAAATTGAAGATGCCTTTGGCCAGGCAGGTAACCAGAAAGATCTTGTGTTCCTCCTACTATACCATAAATAAGTGTATGCATTGAAAAATAATGCATGGTTGGACTGACCCTTTCCAGCTCATTGGCTGCAGAAAAGCATTTTGAAAATTACTTTAATACATATTTACCCAATGGAGCAGAATGATTCACTTTGGCACATGAATATGCCTTCTTAAAAGCTGCTTACATACAGGTTACTCAACCCAGACCTTTTTTTCACCTCTCCATGGCATGTACGAAATACCATGTTCATTACATGTAAGTCTGGGGGACCCAAGCTATTTCTCCTATCTCCTCATAGAAAAAAAGGTGTGCGTTAAAAAGAGCATAATAAAAATGGTTACAATTAGTGTTACAGATGCTATGAACTGGCCTAAGAAAGTCCGTCTGTAACTGAAGCCAAGGGATGAGCCAGCCTGGGGTGGCAAGCCTTTAGTAGGGTCTGTTGTGATAGAAGAAGGGGTAATGGTTTTAAACTAAAAGAAGATTTAGACTAGATATAAGGAAGAAATTTTTATGATGAGTGTGGTGAAACACTGGCAGAGGTTGCCCAGAGAGGCGGTAGATGCCCCATGCCTGGAAACATTCAAGGTTGGGTTGGACGGGTCTCTGAGCAATCTGATCTAGTTGAAGATGTCCCTGCTCATTGCAGGGGGGTTGGACTACCTGATCTTTGGAGGTCCCTTCCAACTCAAACTATTCTATGATTCTGTGATTCTTCCCACCCTCCGTATAAAACTTCCCACAGAGGATGCAGCCCCCCAGGGTGCAGAAACCATTTTGCAACATGTTCTGAAAAGGCTCATTTTTCAGTGGGATAAGAAAAACCTTTCCATTATCCTCTTCCTCTGCGACAGGTCAACCCACTACGTGAGCCCGCATCCCTTTACGTGTTGGGGCTGAGTAGTGCCCAAGCAGCTTCGGGAGAAGTGCCTTAATTGCCGGTAATACAATAGCTCCACTTAGCACCCGCAAAGCAATTCAAAAATGGAATCAAACACTTTCTGGCTACACATTTAGGGAGCAGCCGGCTGTGTTGGCATGTTACTCCATTACTTAACCACTGGGTCATATATCTGTGACTACAGATGGCTTTTACATCCGTGCCTCTTAAGCAGCATCTGATACCATCACCGAACCCTGGCCCACAGGGAGGGATGCATCCGTTCTGACCAGAAAGACTTTTTCCTTTAAATTAAACACCATCTCAGCCAAGGCATCAAAAGGTTTTTCTGCGGGCCCATTAGGCCCATGGAAGCAGCCTTCCTCATCTCCAGCATGGGAAGCACTACCCAGCTGAGATTCAGCTGCAACTCTGCCTTGCAAAGGACAAGAATTGGCAAATAAAATGACCGTTCCCCATTGATCTCTCACCAGCAGCTCAGGACACCCACACTGCTGCCCACGGGGTGCTTCTAGCAACGTTTCTTAAAATTTCTTCCATCTCCTGTTCACCTGGGTCTTTTCTTCCAGGCATCTCCAAGGCACCCGCAGCTTCCGGCGATGGCTGCAAAAACATCATCAGGCAAGTATTTGCACCGTAAATCTGCCGGGCTTAATGCTGACACAGCTACAGCAGCTTAGCTGTTGATTGCACAGGAAAAGTAACGCAGAAGATCAGCAAAAAGCGCTTTAGGCTACCTGAGTCAATGTACCAGCAAAGTCACTGATAGTTGAAAATATAAAAGCAGCATGGTCCTACAATCAGATTCACGGGGCATCAGCTTATCAAGTGTCAATATGAAAGTATTCACGCTATGGATACTGCTGTAGGCCAGGCACTCTGTGGCACAGAGAAGAAATGGTACAGATCACAAACTCATGGCCTTGGCTTACTGTACTTACACAGGTTTCAAGAAATGCCTCAGTTGAGGTCTCTCATCCCTATCCTCAACCAGAAGCTAAACATCCAAATGCCTCAACTTTATCAGAACTATTCACTTGCTTAAATATTTTGATGCCTATGGTTACATAGTGAAAGACTGTTTTGTTCAAGGAAAACAATGATGGGTGAAAATTGTATAAAGCTCCTAGGGAAGTACTTCCTTATTCACACAACTCCCATACAAGGGAAGCCATATATAGCAGCAAATCTTTTCCAAAATCTATTGCACTTGTAGAATAATCCTCCAAATTGTTCCACGTTATAAAGGACTCATGATGTGTAAAACAAGATGTGAGCAGTACCGTACGACGCACTTCAGGTTAACCAAAAAAATTTGTTTGACTCACAATGAAACTTTTCATTCCATATTTGAGGACAAGCTTTTCACCTTGCTGAAAGAATTTGCTCCCATAATTAAAAACTGGGTCATTTCTTCTTTATTTCCTGATTTTCACCTCATTTCCACTCAATTCCTGAAAATATCTGTCCTTTCATTCACCCAAACCTGCTTCCAAACCTTGGTACACAATTGCAAATAGAATATCAGCCCAAACCCCACTGTTATAGCAAACATTTTCCTCAGCCCAGCAATTCTGCTACACAGAAGTGACACAGAAGTGGGGAGGGCGGGCTTTGCTTTCTTCCCATATAAATATTTAACTGTCTCAGATGCGATTTGCTGGAGAGTCAAGCCTTCTCTTTCCATTCATTACTCTGCTAACTTCTTCATAGTGCTGAAGATCATCTCTGTATCTTTAGAAAGAAAGTTGTAATAAACTTGGAAATGACGAAGTATTTAGTGGGGAGAAAGAAGAGTGAGGCTTCAATGCTGAGAGCAAAATTGGTTTGAAATCTTCATTCTAAAGCAGGATGGGTGAGGGGGAAGTTCCTGTTATTTTTTTTAACATTTTTTTCCTATGGTTTCTTGAAGCTATGAAGTGGGCTACCTCTCACTTCAGTAACAGGTCCACAAAAAAAGGGGAAGGCTAAAGAGGAAAGAAGGGGAAAGAAAAAAACCAGGCCATTTCAGAAAGCCCTCAAAACAGAGGGAAAGAATGAATATTGATCTTCTTGTCCAACAAGAGCAGGAGGGGAGGACTAGTGCAACAAAGAGGACAGAGAATGAGGATTTCTTTTTGCAACCAAAGGGTACAATTACACATCTCTTAACAGCTTACCTAGCAGGACTGCCCACAGAGTGAGTTAATTGGCAGGAAAAGCCAGGATTTCAAAGAAACTCAGCTCCCAGTTTCTCCTGTTAACACCAGTAGCAGGGCCCCCCTTTTGAGCATAAAGATACTGGATTTAGAGGCTGCCTCTAGTCCTCTCTGAAGCGAGCCCTAATAAAACACAGACGATGCTAACTGGGTGGAGTTTTCAAGCCTGCTACTCAGTTTGATCAAGGGTACTTATTTCTACTTTGGTATTTCCCAACATTGCAGCTGAACCAGTTCAGAGTAAAGAATCAGGCAAAAATGAAAATTACTCCATTTAGAACTGAACATTTCTGACAGTTTACCGTAATTAGAGATGTATTTAACCTGCCACCAGTGCTTGGGAGTGGAGCATCATAGCAAAAAAAGCCGATTGTCTTGAAAAACCTTTTGTCTTGAAAACGCATTCTCAAATCCATCAGTTGGAACAATGTTTCTTGCTAAAGGAGAAAAAAATCCCATACCCCAGAAATAAAAGACATGGAATGCAAACTCTATGGCAAAAAAACTCATTCAAGTTAACATTTTGAACCCCGGCATTAGAAAATACAAGGTTATAGTTGCCATAGCGACTACAAATCAATTACTTTACACACAGCTATTACAATATTAAAGTAAACACGTCCACAGTCAAAACTACTCTGTAGCCTCATGGGGACTAAGTTAAAATTGTTGTGGAGCCCAGAGCACGGTGGTAATGTAAATGCATTATTGCATGATTTTTTTCTTTTTTTTTTTTTTGCTTTGCAATTCAGTCTGTTCAAGCCCCTCAGCACTGCAGTGCAGTTGAATGGGAGGATGTGGGATTTCTCCTCCCTAAAACCTGTCCAATTTGGATTTACATGGGCCTGAATAGCTACAGGGGACCCGGGTGGTGGAAACTCCTATGAGTAAGGCCAGATCTGCAAGAAGACATCAACTTTCATCAGGTCGGGCCACTCATGATGAATCTCCCTATACTGCCTTTAAGGCTCAAGTGTCTAAGTGGGGATGACAAGGACTTCCAAAAAGTCACCTGCAAGGGTGAGTATGGCTCCCTTTTGCAGTGCGTCTGTTATGGGATGCCATTTACAAGCCCCAAATCCACAGGAGTACCCACTAGAGCCAACACATTTTCTTGTGCGTCCTAATGGCTCTTAGAAGCTGATTTCCACCAATGTTAAAAGAAGAGCATCACTATGGTTGCGTATTGTGTTACAGCTCTAGCTGCTTTTTCTCTTAATAAGCATCCTTTGGGGGACAGCAATGGTGACAAAAATCCACATTGCTGAGCCAGGTGCACCCTGTTCTGTCCAAACGTGGCGCTTCGGACTTCCCTGGGGCCAGGGAGGGGTGAGCTCAGACCCATCCATGTAACCTAATCATTTGCGATGACATTCAGAAAGTCTGAAAGCTTATTGATTTGTTTTGTAATCATATTGTACATCCTTAAGAGCCGAACAAGTGCCTGATTTAAATGATTGGCTTGATTTTTTTTTTCCTCCAGTTCATTTTAGCAAAGGGTGATAGCACTTACTTATCGCCATTAACAGACATATGATTTACATTTGGGCTTTCAGGTCTTCTACCCTGATGGAGGCAAATGTCAAAGTCTCATGCTTGAGAACGCACCTGACCTCCTTTCTTCTTAACTTTTAAATGGTTTTAATTTTTTTTTCTTTATTTTTTCTGCCTGCTACAAGACAACAGTCCTGTTTCCTTCTGCTCTCCCCTGTTTTGAATTACCCGGTGTCTGCACAGGAATAAGCCAGGATGATGAGAACCAGCTACCGTTTTGGTTTTAAAAGCTTATTCAATAAGCTAATGTTATTCTCTCAGTGTAGTCCAACTAGTCATCATTTTCCAAAAGCCAGGCAAATTGTTGGGCCATGAGAGTTGGACTGAGAGAGTTGGGGTTGTTCAGCCTGGAGAAGAGAAGATTCTAAGCAGACCTTATATCGGCCTTCCAGTACCTAAAGGGGGCCTACAGGAAAGATGGGGAGGGACTCTTTATCTGGGAGTGTAGTGATAGGATGAGGGGGAAAGGTTTCAAGCTGGAAAAGGGTAGATTTAGATTAGATATTAGGAAGAGATTTTTCACTGTGAGGGTGGTGAGACACTGGAACAGGTTGCCCAGAGAAGCTGTGGAAGCCCCATCCCTGGTGGTGTTTAAGGCCAGGCTGGATGGGGCTTTGAGCAGCCTGGTCTAGTGGGAGGTGTTCCTGCCCATGGCAGGGGGGTTGGAACTAGATGATCTTCAAGGTCCCTTCCAACCCAAACCATTCTATGATTCCATGATTCTGTGAACTGATACCCAAAATTGTTAGGTAGGAAAATACAGTTAAAAAAAAGCATATGCCATGTACCACAAAACTGGCACCATAAAGCTCCAGGTGGAAACTTGTTTTCCCCATTTAATTAAAATTTTTAAAGCATGCCCAGAAAAAAAACCTTTTGACATTTTATTACAAACTTCTGTCTGTGTATCTCCGCCTCCAGCATGGCCTAGAAGTGGGAAACAGGAGCCTGAGGGTGGTGGGGACGACAGGGGCAGCCAGCACCCTGGGGAGAGGACAGTGCTGCCACCCAGCCCTTGGTCCTGGAGGGTTGCTCAGGATACAGGTGGGTGCTCCAGCAAAAAACTTGCCTGTTTTTCAGCAAAATGTCATTAAAACCTTTGAGGATATTTGTTTCCAGCTGAGACAAATGAGAGTTTTCCCAGGGGGGAAAAAAAATAAGTTGTTTCACTGGAAAATTCACAACCAGCTTTAGCGTTATAATAATATGACACCCTTTTCACCGTGGATCCATGGTTTGTTTGCTTTTCCGAGCACGACTGTTTTCCCACCTCTTTCCCCTTATATTCTCTCACATTCATGTTTATCAGTTACGCACAGAAATAAAACTGTTTTATGGTGAATACCCTGATTAACGTGCTTTAAACACTGTTGACTCTAAAATGATCCCCTCCAAAGCTCTAAAGGCATTTTCGAGATTAAAAGTATCATTCCCCTTTTAGCACAAACAATGTGAAGGCACCAGGTAGAAGGCAGAGATAGGGGAAAGCCATTTCCAAAGCTGAAAGGGATTCGGGAGATTTAGCTACAGCCTATCCAGCTTAAAATAAAGTTACAGCCCTGTCCTTTCCTATGGCTCACGTCTCTGACAGCAAACGTCATTAAAGCCATACAGAGAGGCATCGCTACTTGTTCTGAACCGCTGAAACTTGACGACCGAGAAAATAACGCCAGCTAATGCATCCCTTCAGGGCCAAGTCCTTTAGTGGATTTTTCTTTTTTTTTTTCTCCATTTGGGCAGGGAATACTGCTAAGGGGACATGGTGCAGCAGGAGGAGATGTCTCCAGGCACTGGGTACATATCTTGACGGTGTTGTCAAAATTTAGAGCTTGCCCTTGCTCTGAGGATTCAGGTAGTTTTCCGAAGGTGCTAAATGTCACTTAAGCTTTCAGATGCTTTAAATCAAGTTCGTAAGACGTACCAGAATGGTCTCTTATCTCATTCACCTGCAACCTACTTCTGCACACGCGCATACCCAAACTGCCTTTGCTTTCAAGTTCAGCTTCCCTCTTACTGAAAAAAAAAAAAAAAAACAAAAAGGCAAATTATTCATTTCCATGTCTGACCACACTAGGTGACTTCCATATTCGGCCCAGCTTTGCTGCATAAAAGTCTCCCTTCTCTTTGTGTTTGCAGAGGAAACCAGCTCATAGTCCCTTCTGCAAGCCAGACTGCTCTAGCCTCCGAGTAACTCACCTCCGCTTTGCTACAGCACAATAATATTGCACTTTTTGGGACTCGCTGCATAGTTGCTTCTGATTTTACCCCTGAGCCCATACAGGTGGGCTGAGGAATCATTCCCAGGACCCGAATCAAAGCTGTCCATTCCTGCGGCTGCTCCCGGCCCGTGATGCCTGCCATGCATCTTCAGAGCAATAACAAAGCTGTCAGTTGCAACCAGCCTTTGTGGATTACCCATATACATTTTGTTCCTGTAGAGCCTCTATTAAGGATGCCATTCCGTGATACATATTTAAGTCGGTAACTCGGCACCACGGTTGCCTGCGTGAAAGAAACCGAGAAACTATTACTGTGAAATTGCCTGCAGCTCTTGAGCACAGGAGGTAGCAACTGGCTAATAGTTTCTTAGACAGCCCTGGCAGATGTGTCAGGTTGCTTCGCAACTGCGCACCTCGCGGGAGAGCAACGCACGCAAAGCTCCCCCCTCCTGGTGTCCCCAGCTGTAATTAATCCATAGCATCATTTCTATGGTGTCAGCAACACCATATGGACCAAGCACTGTTTTGCAGGACTAACCACATAGGAAGAAGATTGCAATCATGTGTCTGATTATTCTCCAGGGCAGCTACGGGTTGTTTTATGGAAGGCAGGAGAGTCTGAAAGGAGTGGGATTGCCACGGACGTGACCAAGAGGAGGACGACTAGCAGAAGATGAAAAGGTAGATAAAACTACCTCTCATCTTCTGTACTGCTACCGTCTTACATGTCACTGCTTCCAGTCTTGCCTACAATGTAAATCCGAAAAGGGCAGCTCCAAAATAAAGCATCTATTTAGCATTCAGCGCACCAAGTTTTCTCCACTGCATGGTACATGTTGAGCAAGCAGTTAAGAAGGGTGCAAGGACACATTACTTTGACACCAATATAACAGCCTCCTCTTCCCAAAGCTTATAAAGGGCTCCAGGGAGTTCCCAATCAGAGCTGAGTGCCTGGTTTCCCACAGGCATTTAAGTCAGTAGCAGTTATGAACCTTTACAGGTCCAGGTTTAGGTGCAAAACTCCTTTAATCGTCTTTGAAAACCTACCCTAGAAAGAGAGAAACATTTTTTAAGACAAAACAGCTTCTCTAACCCTGTAATTAAATCATTTTGTTGGCAATGCCACTATTTACCAATTATCTACTTAATTTATACGTCTATATTATATGCATAATCAGATTACATATAAGCTGATTTACTCAAGAAGACAACTGAGAAAGATTAAACACTGTGTTTCACTGGTGGCATCAGCATTGCAACAGCAAAACTCACTCCAGCACCCTAAAGGAGAGGTCAGTGGGTCTTTGTGCTTCCATCAGCAGCCCCAAACCTCGCCATTGGCAGGGAGATGCTGCGTTAGCTGTGCCCTCGTGCACTGCGCAATGCATATCAGCTGCCTCCAAGGCTCCAAAAACCCTACCAAAACAAACTAATGACAACAACCTCCCCACCTCCCTCCCTCCCTCCCTTCTTGCCTCCCTCCCTTCCTCCCCCCCCAGATTTGATGTTTACCAGGAATGTTTTTGTCAACAATCCAATGCAGGGGAAAAGAGTTTATACTTAAAAAATAATAACAACTGCTTGTATTCGACTACGCCTTATAGAGACAGTTGAAATAAAGCAGTTATGATCTCTGTGACAGTCGCTACTGCTAATGCCTATCATAAAAGCCAGTAAGGAGGCAGATACGTTGATTTATCATGCATTGCTGCTCCCATATATCTACTTTCTAATAAAAATCTGTGGAATTATTGCTTACGCTGAGCTTCATGTGCCCATATTTGTATTGCTAACCTCTCCTGGAAGATTTCAAAGCTTTATTTATGGGAGGCTTTTATCTACCCCTAGGAAAAGCGCTCACAATGGGAGCATGCCTGCCCCCGAGACTCCAACCCGTTAAGAGTACAGATTTATATCCCCCAAATTCCCCAGTGGAGAAACAGGCTCTTTATCTAAGCTCTCGATTAAAGCATGGCTCCAACTCATGCTTGCTGGCACTGAGGGTACTGGTGACCAGGGACTTTTGTATGAGCCCCAGGTAAGTCCTCCAGCACCCATCTCTTTGCGCAGGACCACACGTATCACCTAAGATCAAGCCCTCCTAAAACTCTTAAGGTTTGTTTCACAGACATGGGTTTTATCCTCCCCAATGCATTGCTTTCTTACCTGCTTTTTAACCTTCTCATATAAGGACTTTTTTTTACATTTTAGAAATTTTTTTTTTAAAGCTTTTACTACCTACACACAGCATGTGCTGGGAGAAGCAACATGTTATTTTAAGCCAAACTACCTTAACTATATTCTTCAGGGCAAAGTGGTTTCCTATCTCTTCTCTACAATTATTGCAGATTATGATGGATTTTGCCGGGTTTAAGAACCAAAGAAACATACCAAGTGCCGTGCTTAACAGCTACAAAGTTGTGAGATGGAAAAGGTTGATGCTTTGGAGGAAAACACTGGTATTTCCCACGCAAGACCTGCTTGAGGACAGAGGTGGGTACAGTGAGAAGCCAATTCCTGTTTCCAGCAGCATTTTGGAGCTGTGTCCATCCTACTGTGCCCCTCCGAGCCCCCAAATTCATGCTGAGAGCACATCACCTATGTCCATCTTCAACTGGTGTGTTGTCACAGCTCTGACTGATCATGGGGAAGGATCAGCATGCAGTGCTAAGCCAAAATGGCTTCTCTGGGGACAAATATCCTGAACCAAAGCTGTCTCCTTGGAAATTTCGCTACACCGGGATTCTTCTCCAGGTTTGGGACACCATGTCCTGCCCATGTTTTGGCAAAAATCTCAGCAAGTGATCCCATGGGCACAGCGCTGAAGGGCACATGCAAAGGACAACATGCTCAATATGTGGCATTACCTACGGGTCAGATTCGTATAGCACCCAGTAAGAGTTATCTTCCAAAAATTAACTGCTGCTCCGTTTCCTGCCTTGAAACCAAACTGCAGCCCCCT
Organism: Himantopus leucocephalus; assembly: GCA_003993805.1. NCBI lineage: Eukaryota > Metazoa > Chordata > Aves > Charadriiformes > Recurvirostridae > Himantopus > Himantopus leucocephalus. The sequence goes on along the minus strand of RSEF01000004.1, from coordinate 57,932,422 downwards.
GGTAGCTGCTCCATCACAGTCAAAAAGCAGAGATCACTCTTAGCTGGGGATGAAGCACAACTCTGACCAGAAAGTAATTAGCTAATTAATCAGACAACCTGAACACATGGATTTTTTAAAGCACAGGCAAGGAGAGCCCACGGGAAAGCACAGCCCAGTATGCTCATATTGTTCTCCAAAAAAGGAGAGATACTAAAGCGTCAAAGTCAGTCCACCTTCGCCAGCATTTCAATTTGCCTTAGGATAGTATTGGTGTTGTAAACAACATCCTCAGAGAAGTTACCTGAAGTATTCCAGAAAAATCAGTCCTGCTTAAAGAAAAAGTAACAGAAATATTTGCACGTGCTCAGAATCAGGGCCAGAAAATTATTTCTTGCATCTTCCACTTATTCCCTCATGAAAAATGTTCACAATAAACTTTTCTACATTAGCTTTTTCTCTGAAATCACACAAATAATATTGGCTCATGGAGGATTTAGGGCTTCAAAACTTTATTTGTGCCCTTTTTTCCCTCAAAACATTTTGACCTTTTTTTTTTTCCTCTCCTGAATCTACTCAGACTATTCCCATCCAAACTGAGTTTAGCAAATCCATCTGCTATAGCAGGAGCTATTTGGGTTGGAGCTATTACAACAGTCTTTTGATGGATGGGAAGGAAGAACTGGATTTCACAGAGTGTCCTCCACCAGTCTCCCCTGAAACAGCCACAGGCCCCATTGAACTGGACCCAACCGCACCTTGAAACCTAAAGTAAAGCCCAGCTGTGTGTACATGCTGGCAGGGATGCTGGGCAAGGCTTCACACCTCTGCATCATCCTCCTGCGGCAAACAGAGCCAGGGCCAGCGTCAGCCACAACGAGGGCCAAGTGGAAGGGTGGAGACCGAACCCCAGCTGAGATCTCACCATTTTTCACAGCTCTCCAGCCCAGTGTAACATTTTGATGAGAAAGTGCAAAGAGGTGAACTGGGTGAAGATGCCCATCTTGGCTCTTTACATGGAAAACACAGAACTTGTAATCAATCTCACCCAAAAATTATACACCAAATAAATCCCGAGGGCATCAGGAACGAGATGTTCTTACTCAGTAACCCCAGCAGCACGAAGTCCTGACTTCACTGAACTCAACACACATTTTGCTATCGACTTCAATGAGATCCTGAGCTTTCTTGTTATCATTTTAATCGCACTTTGCTGGGGCTGGCTTTGGAGAATCACAAAGATTACAGTTAGGTGAAGAGTGAATTCTCATCTGTCTCCCCTGTAAAACAAAATAAATATTTAAAATCTTAAAGGAAGAATAACTATTCCACTTCAGCTCTCCAAACTAAAATGAAAAACTCTTTAAATTCAGGGGTGGGTGGGGTGGGGGATGTATTTGTCAAAAACACTTTATATGAGGGGAAAAAAGAACACAAACAGAATCACCGACAGTTTCTCCCAGAAAAATTTTCATTTTTGATTAAATCTATTTCTGATGTGCTCGAGGATGAAACATATCAAGTCTAGGAAATAAGTGTGTGAGCAACTTCCAAGAATAATCAGGATTTACAATGACCTTTTATTCTAGGCAAGCAAAGGCAAGCGGTATGATGGATACAGAAAAAAATTACTGAGAAACAAGGAAATTTGCATCCAGCAGCAGCAGCGAAGGGGGCACTGAAATGAGCTCGCTTTACACAGAGGGCTACAGTGCCATGTTATTGCAGGCAAATGAAGGGCTTGTATTAAAAATGCATAATTTAATCAAGAGAAAGACTACTAATCAGATGGAAATTTGCAGACCTGATATTGGTTTTTTAATATTAGTGTTATTAAATTCTGCTATAGTTTCTTACAGAATCACCCAAATGTAAATTAATATGAGGAGAAACAGTTAACAAAATTACAGGACCAGATCAAACATTCCTGCTCGTTCACAAGCATCCCGCTGACTTGTGATATTAGGGATGGCATAAAAGGCTTAGCATAAAATACTACATGCGCTGATCTAATAGTATTTTCTCCCATCAGAGCAGCCTGAAATGAGCCCCGACGCAGTTGTTGGCACTAGGCGAACAGGAGCTGAGGTTTGGTGCCAGCATTAAGTCTCTGCCTTGGCCCAACACAGAGCTGCTGCCGCCGTGTGCCATAACCTGAGCACAGCCAGAGGGTTGCCAGCTCCACCTGGAATCGGCCCATGCTACAGGGAACAGGAACTTATTCCCTGGATATAATCAGCCTCCAGAATTAATACCTGCCCTGAGAAAACAGGGTTGAACATTCCTCTAGTTTAACATATTAAAAAGCATTAAAAATATCCTCCATTTGTGCACGCACAAATGATGCAAGAGTCATTGCCTCTGCTCAGCATCTCTTGGGCTTCTGGTGCTTGCCCTTACCCAGGGCTTTTCCACCGCTGGTGCTAAAGTGAGAGTTTCCAACGTGCCCATTTTACATCAGGGCAAAACAGCTGGGCAGAAAGGGACTGTTAGTTGCCAAGTAAAATAGTGCCTTGGGGTTAAAGCTAGGAAAGGACTCCAAGTCCCTTTTCTCACTTGAGCATTTCTGATGTGGCCAACCTCAGCAGAGAGAGATGTGCTTGTCTTGACACTCCACCAAGGAACTTGAGCCTCACATTTCACACCACGTGCCTGTTTCGCTCTGCTCGAGTTACAGCAAGAAAGTCACTCTGTAACACTATTCTTCCAGAAAAAGAAGAATTCTTAATATTGTCTTGGTTTATAAGAGTGCTTAGAGGCTCTGGGCCCACTGTTTCAAGAAGCATAGAAACAACAGAAAAATTACACTACTTTTTTTTTTCCCTTGTCAATTAGAACATAAACACTGTAGAGCAGAGATTCTTTCTTTCTGTTTGCACAGTACCTTGTAACATAAGATCCGAATCTTTCAAGCAAATCTGAACGCACACAAAGAGGATCAAAACAGGTACTGAGCATTTAACGTTAACACTGATTCCCACCGACACTTTATTTGATATCCACCTATGAGAGAAAGAGAAGATGCACAGCAGGAAAGCAAGGGAAATTAAACAGCATGTGTGACCGGTAATACACAAAATTGCTCATTTTGCAAAAATAGCTACAGACTCTTTTAGACCGAAAGCTGATGTGTCAGTCTCACTTCCCACTTCTTTTTCATTTTATGTTATTTACCATATGAGTGTTTGTGACACTACTCGCACCAGGGGATAAATAAAGCCAAGCCAGATTCCCTCTGCTTCCTTTTTTCCCCGTTTTTAGCAGCTGATACCTCCCACCTGATCGTAGGTCCTGCATGAGCCTAACACCATAGCATTGTACACACGCGGCCACCAGCAGCATCAGATAATGGCCAGGAAGCTGCTGCTGCTCTCGATTCCCTGCTATGTTACACCAGTGCTAATGAGGAGTAAATAATAATAATGAATCGGCTTTCTTCAGCTGACTGTAAAGCGTTCAATATTCACCAAAGCCACTGGTAACTCAGGGTCAGTGTCCAGGGGCCCATGCCTAGCAAATGTTGCGATACTACAAACACCATATATTCTGGAAGAGCTACTCTATGGTATAAACTTGAAAGTGGCTCATCCTGCTGGATTAGGAAATCCTTTGCAGATGGCAGATGAAGCTGGAGGGGACACTCGCCCTCATGGGCTATAACCTGTCTCATGCAGCAACCAAATCCTAAACAATCTTCCCAGCTAACGCACTGAGCAGTGCCTTCATCTTGCTGCAAACCTTTCTGGCTTTAACCAACAAGTTAGGCAGAGTTATTCCTTGCTGTTTTGAGCCAGGAAGCATGGGGTAGTTCCAAGGTCAACAAGAGCTGTCCCAGATGGCTTCTCCTGTCTGTGACGCAGAGCTGGCACCGCCATCTTCATATCTGAGGACTTCTGCTGTCGCAACCCTCCTAATAACTGTGCAATAGAGCAGTGCTGTTACCCAGGACGGAGATATGACCCAAGGAGTCAGGAGGCAAAGGCACTCAGGCAGACTGATGACAGAGTGCAGACAGGACCCTTCCCCTCAGCTGGAATCAGATGTCGTTGGCTTGGTCACTGGTAAGCACGAAATTGGGGAAGATGCCCAGTAAAAGGTAGTAGCTAAAGGCATACCATTTCGTGAAGCTCTTAAAAGACCAAAGCACTGGTAGTACCCACTCTGTTTCCATCAGCTTTTTGATGTCCCCTTTATTCCACAGAGGCTGCTACAGAGGTATCAGCTAGGAGTTGAAAATGTGGAAGGAATACGTATGAGCAAATCAAGAGGACAATGCTTTAACTTCTTGAAGGTTTGGGGAACAAAGCACTGGAAGGAAGACTTAGCAATTGAATTCCACTTCATTAGAGGGAGAACCATTTCTAAAAGAAGAAATAATCATCAAGATGGAAATACAACAGCTGAGCAACAGGTCTGGAAGGGAAAAAAAGATGGGGCTTGGGCTTTCTGCCGAAAGCCTTGTAGCAGCCTTGTCCTACACTTTATTGGCCTCTAGTGGAAAACAGAAGCTATGTCTTGTGATCACAAAACTTCATTTACAGAGCACAGGGGAAAATACACCACTCCCCATACATAGTTTGAATACATAGCTGACGTGGGCATGCAAGGCATATGACTAAAAAGGATGACTATTCTGCATTAGCCACATACACCATCTTGGTATTGCTATTATTCAGGGAAGACACTGAGTTAAATATTAGTTCTTTTCTACATATGTTCTCATTCAGGTGTGCCTCTTAACTGTCTGCCATAAAAGAAATAAAATTTCACCTGCAGAGGCACTAAGTTTGTCGACATTTGGGCTAGAAGCTCCAAGCCATTGTATGTGCCCCACTGAATGTTAACCCTCATAGCACTCAGACTGCAGAAGTTTGGCTATAAAGTAGACTCTAAAATAAGGAGTTCATTTACTATCTTCTGTAAACTCAGGCTCTCAAAATGAAAATATATACCTGCATGGAGCAGACAGTGATTGTGAGAGCAGTTCTGCCTAGGTATAAATTTAGTCATTCAAAACCCATGGCTCCAGTTTCCATGGCTATAAACAAGACGACAACACTCCTCAATTAATTAAAAACACAAACCGTAATCAAAAGAAAGCACTAAGTAGGATCCCAGGAACAAACTTCTGAATGGGTGAGTCAATGGAGGGCAGTAGGCTCAGCGTTGTTGTTATCATTGGATAACATAAAAGAGCGAGTCATCTGTCGGACAGAGCAGAGCTCTCGAAAACAGAGCCAGCTAACAAGCAAACCCTGCCCCCAGCAGAACTGTGTGCACCGGCAGTGAACAGGTACCTCCCGAGCAGAGGAGGGATGCAGATCGCCGGCAGATGCCGGCCTCCTTCGGCTCAGTATAAATCTCTGTGCGTCCTTCCAGCAGCTCGGTAAGCTTGGCTCCGTTTCCTCCCGCCTTCTGGAGCCCAGGGCAGCGCGGCAAGGTTCGCTCCCTGGGAAACACCATCCCTCACGGCAGCTTGGAGGTGGTGGAAGGCAGATGGCAGCACCATCCTCAGCACCGAGCGGGCCAGGGGTGTGTGTGCTTTCCATCCTCTGCGGAAGCTTGGTGCTCAGGAGCCTTGGTAGACAGGAAAAGGGAAAAGAGCAACAAGCACTCTCACACCTGCAAAAAAAAAAACTTATTCAAAACATATTTTGGATGTATTTTGACTGGTTTTTGTGTCCATTTGCTCTTCTGTTCATTTTAGCAGCCTCTATGCTAGCCTAGGGTACAGCGGCATGCCACTAGAACCTTCTTTGGAGGCTGAACCACCAAAAACCATGCAAATAAACAAAAAAAACCCCATGCCAAAACAACACAGCATTCATTCATTCATTCAGAGTGAGATGATGTGAGCTACCTAACAAAGCTGAAAAAAACGCTTTTGAAAGCCAACTGCAGTCTTCTGCCTTGTTTGTTCTGGTCAAATTGCTTGCATTCCCTGTTTACCTTCAAGGAGAGAGGGGAAGAGACGCCAAGGGCCAAAAGCCACCAGGTTAGTGTTTTTTGGCAATTCAGAAGCATTCCCACCACTCACCCTGTGTGTGTGTGAGTGTGAGAGAGAAATGTAACCAGCAGCAGGGGAACCCTGGGCAGTAGATACCAGACTACCTCTTGCTCAAGTTCCCTTGGCTCAGTGCTGGTCCAAATACCTTTTTTTCTGCAACGTTTAGCAGAGTAACCTAGAGCAGCCTGATTTTTATGCCATAAATGTAAAATAATCAAGCACAGGGCTTCGAGCCCATGAATCCTCAGGGCTGGCTGAACTCCCATCTGTAAATCCTACAGATTAGTTGTATTATGCTTATTTTCGTCATGAGGAAAAAAGGAAAAAAAAAAAAAGATTAAATACAATCAGTCTGAGCTGGAAATTGGCTTCTCTCCGCCTCTCGCACAGACTGGGATCCCAGAAGGAGCAGGAGAAAGCAGACACGGTGGCAGTTGGACTGGTGGGTGGCAGAGCTTCAGCAGGCTGGGGCAGCCCCAGCAGCAAAACAAGGTTACTGTGGCACAGGACAGCTTGAGAGGCAGCCGGGAGAGCTTTCTACACCTCGTCCTTTGGCTTTCTTTGCACAACATAATGAACTCCACTTCACAGTCTTAGTTCCTTAGGCTGCAAAACATTTGGCACTGGTTTGATATATATTCTTTCAGTTAAGCGTGTGTATGGATAACACCCAGTTCAAAACAGAAGAGGGAAAAAAGTAAAAATAAAAATCACACAATCCATAACAGACAAGTTAAACCAGCTTATCTGCAGAGGAAAGAGAGTCTTATTTTAGGAATAGCTGAATCACATGCGACAGCAGTCACAGCTGTGCACCAGCGGACCACATACCAGTGTGACCAAGATGCTTCCGACAGGAGAGAAGGATTATTTTAACTCAAGATACTGAAAATATACAAGAGACTTACATGATAAAACCGCCCCTGAGCTGCCAAAGGCCTGTAATGTGACTTCCAATAACCTCTTCTACCACCACCAGACAACATGAAGTTTCTGAGGCTGTTCTCAAGTCCCGGTTATGAGCATTTGCCTTTACATCCACCACATCTCGAGGCACAAATGAGCACACGAGCTCAGAATTGGCCTGGCAATCCCTGAGCAGTGACTCCGTGGCTCATGCCACATGCCGAGCAAGCAACTCGCGTGCCGTGCCTGCAACTGGGCTACAGGATAACCACCGGCACCTTTGCTTGGTCCCAGGCCACTGGATAACCTGCCTCCTCCTGATGTGCAGCGGAGAAAGCCAGCCGATTGGGATAATTTTTAAGACCAGTATTTTGCTTTTTATCCACTACGATAAAAAAATTTAAGTTGAAATCTTTTACATGCAAGAGAAATTCAGCCTCGGGTTCTGTTGTGCCCCTTATGAATAGCGCACCTTACCTGTTTATCACTCCTTACAACTCCTGAAAGTTTTTAGACCTTCCAGTGACATGACAAACTTGAAACCGTCCATCTATGGTCACTGGAGGAACTGAAAAAACACCACACCACACCACCCCCCCTCAAAAAAGAACCAATACAAAGATACAAGCTAAAGCAGCTCCTTGCTTCCCGAAAGTTACTATTGGGTCACCGTACAGATTTTACTGGAACTGCCCTCCTTCTGTGAAGTTATGACTGAGTCTAATTGGCATAAGAAAGGCACATGTTCTGATCCTTCCAGGTTAAGGCAAGTAAAAGGAAAAGATGTATTAACAATCTTCCTGCTTATCAAAATACAGTACACGATATATGTGGTTATCGCTCTGTTTCTGTCCAAGGCATTGACTCGATCCAATTAACAAGAAACTGTGATGGACTGTCCTGGATGAAAGCATCTCTTGAACTCTGCAGTGAAGAAAAGCAGTAACAATTCCTCGTGTCAGACCACGAGTGCAAGAGAGCACAACCCCGGCTGAACAGTCAGGATGAGGAAAGAGACCTCAGACCCATGTCCCGCTTGAGGGATCCTACAAAGCAACCTACGCGGCCGCTGACCGGAACAGCGCTCAAGTCGCATCAGTTTTGGGCCCTCTGCAAGAAGGCAGGGCCACCTTCCCCTTCCCGCCACCCAGGCATGCAGAAGAGGTAGTAGGCGGCCGAGTGTTAGAGACGGATTCTCCCCTGCTATAGATAATGGTAAATGCTTTAGTTAGTGGAATTGAGAAAGTGCTTCAAGAACCCCGAGAACTGCAGATGGAAAGCCTGCACTTTGGCCAGGCTCTTGCTGGCAAAATGCTTGGGCAGGGTTGATGGGAACGAACGTTATAAACGGAGCTTCCAGCAGAACCTTCCAGGAGTGGAAAACCCCTCTTGCTCCCTCCTCTGCAACATTTAAATACCTTAATAGACTACCATTCATAGCATAGTACACCTGTTCAGGAGAAGATTTTTTCCTCACCCTCTCACCTCCAAAAATTGTTTTGGTTCCAGAATTGTTTTAATACTGATCCAGACTCCCAAGTTTTAAATGCTGGACAACCCTACAACACTTGGCTTATAACAAAAACAGTGAGCTCAGATGAGGCAAAGGTACCCTGGAAAAAAAACAACCAACCCCGACCAACAACCACCACCACTAAAAAGAAACTCAACAACCACCCAGCACTACGCATAGTATACTTGAGCCCAGTTTGGATTTTAAATCATTCCTAGGGAGACCTACTTTTACTACCCACAGAAAGATTTTTGCGCAAATGAGCTTGTTGCTGTGGAATTAATAATAGAACTATGCAGATTGATATTCCCAGGAGATAAAGGGAAAGGCAAGAATATTAAAAACTGATGCTCCTGGCAAATGAAAAACTAATGGACCGTATTTTCCCGAAGGGATGGGAGGTGCTTTCATCTTATTTCACTCTGATGACTATGGGAGACCTGCCCTAATAGGTAACTCTCCAGGAGCACCATCTCCAGCTAAATGGAAACACCTTGAAAATTTCATGGAGAATGCGGAGGAGAGTGTAAGTCATCACATAACAAATCTGAAGAGCACTGAGTGATTGCGACACCGCCGCAGAATGTAGCTCTGTTTATGATTCACCTGAAAACCAAAAGAATTCTGCAACATTTCAACCCAGAGTTTCTGTATAATTATGACAGGCACAGCAGGGATTCGAAATGGAACCAAAGCCACTGTCAACTAGGAATATTGTTTTTTCAAAGCTGATCCATATTGGCATCTGAGATCCAACAAGGCCGAGTGCCGGGTCCTGCACTTGGGTCACAACTACGCCGTCCAACTACCCCAGTTATCCTGCTACAGGCTTGGGGAAGAGTGGCTGGAAAGCTGCTCGGAGGAATAGGACCTGGGGGTGTTGGTCAACAGCCGGCTGAATATGAGCCA
>RSEF01000004.1:57806886-57923008 GCA_003993805.1 Himantopus leucocephalus | reverse complement strand
TGGACTCCATGATCTTAAAGGTCTTTTCCAACCTAAATGGTTCTATGACTCTATTCTATGAAAAACACTTTCATACTCCTTTTAAGAGTTTTAACAGCGTCAACGGAACAGTTGAAAGATTTCACTGTTGGTGACATCCTTGAAGCCACTCAAGGTAACTCACATTATTTATAAATATTTACAAGTCAAACTCATGCAATTACCTGTATTTTCAAAACCGCACGGACTACTAGAAAATTAATTCTTAAATGATTTAGAAATCAAAGACATCACAGCTGATTTGCATTATTTAACATTTATTCATAGAAAAGACAAAACAGTTTGTAACAAAACATGTATTTACAATTTACACTAGAGAAAGATCTCTTAACGTCAATGAAACAACATGCCCCTAAAAGTGGGGTGTCTTTCCAGTCGGATGGTTCTTTAGAATTCCTGTGCGTTAGATGATCTTCAATTTGCAAAGTTATGGGGAAGAGGTCTCCAACAACATGCTTCTTGGTTTTGGTATAAATTATAAAAATAGAAAACAGTTCAAATTAACACAGTGTAGAAAAGGCCTATCTGACTGTGCCGTATCATCAGGGAGTTACTAGACAGTAAAGTGGTACAACTGGAAATTGTACTCACAGCAGCAAGGACATTACAGCATTCACATACTCCAGTGGCAAATCAATAAAAATACTAGTATCATTTCAATTATGCTCAAAAGAGCACGCTAGCCTAATTTAATTTAACTGTCAGTGGTGTCTAATGAATGCGTTCCTCTGTGCAAAGTTTGGAGTTGCCAAAGCCACACCTGGTTGCAACGCTGACACTTGTTCTGTGTGTGTTTCCTTATGCCATCTCTAATACGAAATGTTGTATTTTGCGCAGGACCAAGGGGCCTCAGTAGTTAATACGCGTGTGAGTTTCATGCTATTTTTACAAAATTCTGCGTGCATTTTAATTCACTTTAGCTTATGTTTAGACAAGTGGTCCACAATCTATGATTTATAGTCCCAAAGGCCACGAAAAGCTGCTGATAGCAGGGAAAAGCCCAAGAATTGAAACTGTTGCCAACTGAGAGAATAGTGCCTGATGCAACTCACCGCATCAAGTGACAGCTGAGGACTATTACTCCAGATGAAGAGTTAGGTAGGAAAAGCAGCCACTTGATAGCCTGGACTGCACAAGATGCCAAATTTCCAAGCTGGTTTAATGCCCGCATACAGAATGAAGACTGTTCTAAGACTTGCAAGTGAAAATAACAGCTCACTATCCAAATATCTAATACTAAAATTTTGGGGGGTATATGTGCAGAAAATTGGTAGCTAATTCCCCAAAACTGATCAGGGGACTTCTCATCAAACCCAGGTACGTGTCTTCCTTACAAGGACACCTCAAAGCAAGGACCAGATGGGGAAAGTTAAAGCTGACAGTTGTAACACAACTCAGAATGCACATTTCATCTTATACTACTGAGAAAGGGAAACCAGAGGCTGCTCGCCCGTGGCCAAGCGCTCTGGCACACTCCACACTCTTCCAGTTCGCACACTGATGGCCCACTGTGTGACACGGAACAGGCCCTCCACTTGAAGTGTACACCATAAGGCTCCTCCCAACACAAGCGTGGAGTAAGCTTACAGAGGAGCAGCATGGGCGTCTCCGGTTTCACATAATGGTTGAGGTCAGAAGGAACCTCTGGAAGTCACCTGGTCCTGCTCAAGCAGGACCACTTAGAGCGAGTCTCCCTGGATTCAGACAAGCTCTCTTTCCCCACATATGAGCTTTTGTCTCCTGATCCCTTCTGTACCTCTTGACCTCTCCACAGCAATGACAATGATAAGAACGAGGATGCCAAGTGTGTACGCAAACACTCTAACGTACTTTGCAAATACACGCTCCCACCCACGGGCAATAAGTAGGGTAGAACGGAGATAGCAGGTTCTGAACTGTGCAGACAGAGCTGTTCCACATGGAAGGATACGTCAAACGAGCTTAGAGACAGAGCTGAGACCTGACCAAGGGAAATGCATGAAGGTGAGCTCTTCCAGCTTATTCAGTCCAGACACTGCAGAAACACCATAAACCAGGAAGATTTTCTCCTGGCATTTACCAGAAAAGTCAGGCAGCAACATGGTGCGAGAAGGCATATGCCTCCACATCCGTATCTGCAGCCATGGGCACACACTGCCATGCTAGACCTCTGTGCCAAAACCAGCTGGTGCCAAACGGCATTCCCACTGGCACGAGGAATGAAGATGTAAGAGCAGGTGAATGCCTGGTCTAGCCTGCCAACACAAAATCAGGGTATGGCATGGCGCCTAAGTGATGGCAAGGCCACGACAAGATTGTGCCAAGGCAAAAGAAGTCACGAGCACTCTGACTCAGAGCTAAAAGAGGAGCAAAAAGCACAATGCTACGATGCTCTGGGATGAGTCTGGCCAGGGAGAATGGTGCTGGGATGGATTCTTTCAACACTGCAGAGCCAGCCCCAACAGATGGAGGAGGCTCGAGGGCAACCACGCAGGCCTGAAGCAGTCTCAGTTCTGCTTCTGCAGTCTGGAAAACAGCAGATGATGACGATAACAAACACCTTGCCAGTGACATCCTAAGCCGACCTTCTTGGGACTAAAACTACGCAGAAGTCTTTCAAAGAATGGAGGCCAAAGGAAGCTTTGCATCACTTCTCTGAGCAAGAAAATTGGGAGCTTTGGCAGGCCCTGTACAAAGCTTGAAGGAGAGGTAGCAAAAGAACCTTCAGGCACAAAACCTTCTCTGAAATAACTCAAATACCTGGAACTAAGTTAGAAAAATGATACAATCCTTGCAAGCAGCACAAACACAAAAAAGAAACCTTTGGTAAGGGAAATGCATCCAAAAAAGGCAAGAAATTAGTTTAGGCAGCAAGACAAAAAATGGAGGAGCAGATTGAAACTCGATAGAGCAGCTGAGCTGAAACAGTGGCAGGTGAATGGAAGGAGGAGGGGGGGAAGGAAAAAAAAAGACCAAAAAAGACACAGAAGTGCACCTTTGACAGATACTTCAAGAAGACAACTGCCAACCTGCATAGCAGGACAGTGCATCACACCGGCAGCATGTGCACACAGAATTTCATGAAGAAAAGGAAATTACTGTCAACGCTTTTTTTAATACATAAGGAGACCCCTTCCTTGTAATTTCTGAAATAACTCAAGTTCTAGATAAGTGCACATGCAAAAAAAAAAAAAGGTCGAAATTTAAGCAAATTCTTAGCCCATGCATGTGTCCAATTAATTAAGACAGGTTTTGTACTTCATTAGCATCACAGTTCCATGGAATCAGGCAAGGAGGGGCGCAGGACTGGGGCATGCACCTCATTTGCAACCCTCAGCATCTCACCAGAGATGAGCTTTGCAATCTTGAAAAGTCTCTCAGAAGAGGAGCTAAATGATTTTCAGTAAAAACAGTATTACTGTTATAGTTCCCCACCCTCTTTTCTTCCACCAAGAAACACAAGTACGTCATGCAGCGTGGGTGCAGGATGTAAGCAACAGAAGCCATTTCATGACAAGGTAATGATTCCTGTGAACTTAAGTGGGGTTAGCAACTGAAGAAAATAAAGCTGTTCTAAATTCTCATAATTCACTCCATGTAATTTGTTTGAAAGGTTCAACAGGATGCTTAGATGGACTCGGTATGCCACAAAACGAAGAGGCAAATAAAGCAAACATGTAGAGTTACTTTGTCTTTAAAACACAGCAGGGCTTTTTTTTGCTAGCTGAAATACTGTTTAAGTCTGGCAGCTGTGTTCTAATTTATTCCTGCAGCGACCTCTGTGCTTTACCTATGAATTACCTTAAAAGTGCACAGTAAAGCTCAGTCGCTCAACAGGCAAATGTCTGCTTCGACTAATATGAAGAAAAGCAGCCATAATAAAAGTCAGAGAGCATTTGCTGGATGCAAAAAGGCCTCTGCAATTATCACTTAATTGTCCTTCATGGGCCAATACTGGGAGTCTCATACTTTCCCTTAAGGTTGATCCCTCCTTCAGCACTTTTTCTTAACTGGCTACTTAATTAGTCTTCCTTCCTGGGCTTAATTGTAAATTTGTTTTGATTAATTAGCCTCAGAGCTGACTTGGCACTAACTGAAATACAGAAGTACTTCGTTTCTTCAGCGTATAGGCTACTGCATCCTAGGGGAGCCCCCTCTTTGTCAGCAATAAAATTTCAGGTTCAGATTGTGTTTGAAAAAAAAACTTCTTCATAATTAACTTTCATTTCTTGTAATTGCCCCTGCTGTACTACAACACAAAAGTGATGATAACATAAAGAAAGGGTAAAATTCACTAAGTTCAGGTCTCTTGTTCAGTGGATTATACATCATGTTCATTAGCTGAACCCTGCAGTTTTAGATAAGATGACTTAATGCTCTTAAACGCAAGTGATCGTAGCACTACTAGAATCCCAAACCAGGAGCGTAGGTTACCAGCACAGACAGCTGCGTTCTCATGGCACCAACAACAGAACAGTTTCCCTTTCGGGAATCGGAAGAGTCACATTCTGCATTTCCAAAAGTTACTGAATTTCACTGAAATCCCTTTGCACAACCTAGATAAGCCAGTCTGCAACACCTTTGGACGCTACTATAGCTCTTCATTATGTTTACACCTCTCGTATCACACATTTCCTGTTTCTCTTTATGGGACGTTGACTCCAGAAGACACCCACACAGCGTTATCATGCATCTGCCACCTTGATCAATTCTTGTTTCAGCTACTGTTACTGAAAATGTAGGAAAAGGCAACTTAAAACACCATAACCATGAAAAAATGTGATAAGCTAAATAAAATAATGTGTTTTAACAGCTATTGTACCCATTTAATTAACTTCCTCAATAGTTGTCAAGAGTACGGCAATTCTTCAGTTTTAAAATTTGAAAGTCCTTCCCTATTGAGCTGCAAAGAGAAGTTAAAAATCTTACTTGGGACATTAATATGTTTTTCTGTGAACACTTTTAGATTTGCATCTCAACTGAACAGTCAGACTAAGAAAGTAAACACTTTGCTTCTTTCAGCTTCTTGTTTCAATTATTGCCCCTCTCGTGCTCCAAACAAGAAAAGACTGCAGCAGAAGTGCAAAGTAAATGTGGTTTTACAATCTTTTGTGTGTGCCTTTACTCAGCACAGGAGCTTGATTGAAGCACACGAGAACAGGAGCTTTGTGGGTGGGCTTAAGAACACAGCAGCTCTGCAGGCACTCCGTTCAGTGTGTTCATTCCCTAATAATCTGCAGCCAACTGTTTTGACTGACAATCGACTACTGTTTTCACTTTAGAACTGGACCACAGGAACCACTTTGGTTGTCAAATCGTAAGTTAAGCTTTTCCATGCAACCTGAGACATGTTTGGCTTTGAGATCTCTTCTGACTACATCTGTGAAGATCCATGAATGGATAGGATATTCTGAAGAGGAAACGTACCAGCTTGGAAAGACTGAGACACTCAGTTACAACAGCTGTCAATACTACTAAACAGGCATGTTCCATACTCTTCAGTTAGATGTATTATCTGCAATCAATCATCAGGTAAAGTAAATCCTGTATTACAAGAGACATCATGCAACAGAGTCTATACATCAGTAGAACTGTAAGAAATATTCCTTCATACTGAAATGCCTTTTCACCTGTTATGAAATGAGGAAATAGCTCCTTCGCTTTATTGTATTCCCAAATGTTAATTTAAAATCATCTGCAGATAAGCAATTCAGCTGTGTACTTGAAAAATAAAAGAAATTGTATAGGTACCTCAACAGTTTGTTTTATTGGCACTGTTTATTTTTCTGTAATTACTCTGCTCATACTCTCCCATTTTATGTTTACAAAGTTGTACAAATATGGATGTGCACACACATCTGACAGTTTTGCAACCATTCTTATGCTGCTTTAAACTGCAAAAAGGCTTTGTTTAGTAAAACAGGAACAGTTTTCTATCCAAATGAAACTACAAAAAGAGAGATTTTTCAAAAGCACCTACTAACCAGTAATTTTTTTTCAAAGTGAGCCAAAGCCTTCCAAATGCTGACTTTTTATTGTGGTGGGACATTGTCAGTTAAGCTCCTCAAAATAAGCCCCTAGTTGTTACCACAATACCCACCATAGAACACATATACCTACTAACATGAAGCTGACAAAATATGTGACTTGGCTTTTGTTTCCAGCTCTCTCAATTACTGTTCAAAGAAAGCAATGAATTAATAGACTAAACCAGTGATATCCTCCAGGAACAGTATGTGTAGCACAAAGGCAACAGAAAAGGCCACGTCTCTCTCACGACGACCATCCCGACTTCACTCCACAGCAGGTAACACTGCCTAACCGACTTTGGCATAGCTTAGCACAAATCTGGCTCAGATCTCTACTACTGTTAGAGCTGATGTTCTGTACTCTAGTACAAGTAAAAAGTTGTGCCATCTGAGCTGATTATATAAGCCATTATAGTCCATGAAATAATTTGAAAGCTATTTTAAAAGCTACACCAGGCAAATAACATTATAGAAAACCTAAGAATATATATTTAAATTACAGACCACAATGTGCTCTGTATGGGCTATTACTTTAGCATTTTACCAAGTCTATATAATTTTGCGACACATCTATTTGAAACCATCACAGTAGTTGGTGGAAGTTAGATTACTCAGAGTAGAAAATACGCTGATAAAGAGAATCACACTTATGCAGGAAGAATGCTAACTTCTCACATTTCAGAGAAGGCTTTTTTTCTTCTTTTGCAATATCCCATTTGGTAATGGAAAAAATTAAGACTACCAAAGGTAACCCTCAACTACTAGTAGCCTGATGTACACAAAAATGTACTAAGCGGGAGCCAAAGCAAGTCCAGGTGGAGGTGAAACATCAGCTTCTTCTGACTAACGACCGATTCTTGTTTGCCATACTGCACAAATCAGCACCCACAGGAGTCCTGGAACTCGGAACATTCTCCTGCATCTCCTCACAGTATATTCAAGCTAATGACACAGAAGCAAGTTTTTTTGCAAGTGTCAAGTTGAAGAAAAAGATTTAAAATGCAGTCCAGACAAATGGTGAACAACCTAGCTCAACTCAACTCCTGCTGCACACTAATGTTTTAAAGAACAACTCNCTCAACTCCTGCTGCACACTAATGTTTTAAAGAACAACTCTGAGCAAGTGGCTGCAACTAGTACAACATACATGCTAACAGAATGAATTTAGCAAGGTTCAGTGCCAAGTCCTAATGTTAATGGAAACTGATTTACATCTCCTTACAACAGAATTCAACTGAATTTCTCTGCATCTGTAACGTACTCTTCTTCCTCCCTTTCAAAAACCAAACCCTACTGAACATAAACGCCAGCCAAGGACAAACAGCCTTGCCTGAAGCCCCATCTAGTGGCAAATAGTGGAATTGTTGCTAAACTAAAGCAGTATCCTAGATACATCACCACGCTTGGCACAATTGATTTTGCTACTTCAAAAAAACCTAAAACCCAAACATTTTGAGATGTAGTCCAACTACAAAATGTTCTCTGCAAACTGTACAGAATACTTTTCCCAATAAACCGACTATCCAGGAAGCAACAAAACCATCCAGCCTAAAAAGTTATGTACTTGACCAAATCCACCTTGTTCTGTTGACACTCCCAGCCATAGAATTAGGAAAACAAAAACAGGCATTTATGGCATGCTGACCTCGAACCTTCACTTGAACATCTGCTACATTCCAGCCTGTGTCCGGAAAACCTCTGCACATGTTACTTCTGCTTAATGAAACATCCCGAAAGATGCATTTCTCATCATTTACCCATGACCAAACGAAAGTCCACTCAAAACCTTGCTGCCAAGTTGCAATATAGTGCAGTGCAGGAAGACACATCAGTGCCTGACACAAGGGCAACGTATCACTTCTCATCTGAACCCACCAAACTAGAACACATTGCTGGAAAGCAGAAGGCTGCCTCGAGCTCTGTAACAACATATAACCACACTTTCCTTTCGGGCCATGAGCTCCACAGTTCATACATGTTCACTAACCCCCTTCTGCTACCCAATCTGCAGACAGGTCATGCAGAAGAAAATTTGCAGGGTATCTTCCTTCTGAACTCCCTGGCCTTTAACACAACTGAAAAGTGGTCTTGTTCTGACTTTCAGCTGGAACCAATGAACTGCTGGGATCAGAGACGACCACATCCATGCCCTGACCACTGGGAGACATGCTTGGGCCAGGAGCAGAGACTCTTTGGCCTAATGCTAGCCCTGCACTGTTCTCCAAGTGGCAAATTTCCAGACCTCTGCAGGCCTGAGGAGCTGAAAGACATACAAACTAAACGCTTTAGTGGGTGGGATCCCCTCAAGCAGTGGAGACAGCATGTGTGCCCATCTGGTAGCTGGTATGGCTCCAACACAGAAGGGACAATATTTGAATCTTGCTGACCTTGAAGACACCAACCCAAGCTTAAAATTTAGAAAAGCTGCCAACATCAAATTATTATCAGCTGTAACTAAATTACTTTCTTTTTTAATTTTAACTCTTAAACTGCTTACAAAAGTTGAGGCTAGCAAAAAAAGAAAAAGAAGGTCCTTCTGTGCAGTCTGAGCTTTGGAAAAAAAGAAGGTCCTTCTGTGCAGTCTGAGCTTTGACAGCAAATAGTTTGTACCAAGACAGAGGAAGAACTAAATGGCAATAGGCGTGTTCTTCTGTTTCATCTTCTCAGAGTTAAGAATGACCTAGCCACAAATGCAAAGATGCCACGTAACTTCTACTAAGTATTTCCATGGCCAGTCTATATATACAGTAATCATAGGAACTACTGCTTGAAAGAGAATGGTAAAAAAATATCTCAAATTCCCCAATATAAAGGGTCTTTCACAGAAGCATAGTAATCTTGGTGTCCAAGCCCTTTCACAGACACATGAAGTTAGCTGGCAGCTGAAAGCTTAAGGGAAGCACGAAAGCCAATTCACCTTTCCTGCTTTAAAGTATACTCTAGGATTTAGCACAAAGATCACGGCCAAGACTGTTTACAAGGTCAATAATCAATCCTCTAGTCCTTAAAGTTTACGGTTCCAATTCAATTTTCCCTATGCTCCTTCTCTTCTAGAATAATAGTGACGACAGAGAGAAAGCACTCTAACAGAATAGCTGTAGTTTATCCTTATCTTCAACCAGAAGGAACCTTGAAGAGCTTGGGAGACAAATGCTATGTATACCATCTGCTGTCTAGACTTGGCTTCTGGAGTATACAGTATAATTACAGTTTTCCCAAAGGTCCTCATTATAATCCAGGAACACAGCAAGCAAAACAAAAGGAGATATTAAAGTAACACATTTGGCAATGACCTATCACCATTATACAAAATAAAGCTATCCACAATGTTCAGAGCTAATCAAGCCATAGCTTCCATACAAAAGATACAACCGATAAGCTCCTACTTAAGAGCTCCCATTTTACAATTCCAATCATACATCTACTTAACAAGGAAGGAACGACTGTCATTAAGATACTAGAAGAAGGCTGGACCCCAGCACACAAGCATTCCAGCAGCCCATCTCCTAGACAACAATTACTGGAATGCGAACAGCATGGTCCTACATTTAAATAGAGATTATTCTAAGCAGTTTGTACCAGGCAGACATTAAGACTATCAGATGTTAGCTGAAGATGTCAACATTTTTCAAGTGCTAAGCATCTCCAGGGAGATTAGGCATACAAATACAATTTGGAACAACCATGTGCTTTACCCACAAATTTTACACATATATCTTTCAGTCTTTGGATGACACAAGAACAGTAACATGCAGAGCTAGGCCCTTCAGTATGGCACTTCAGTTTGACAGCAAACTACTGAGGTTCTTTAGGTTCTGCTCTTAACTCTTCTTACGTTGATTTCAGCTGCTCTGCATTCATAACATTAAGCTTGGTACACTCAAACACTTCTTTATGTAAAAAGAACTTCAAAAAATACAAAAGCTTGAAAAGTGTTTCAGCAAACTTTTCTGCAGAAAGTTCTTCACCTGTCTTTTTTGAGTTGTGTGAAGAGAAGAATGCTTTCTTCATTCAGAAGATTACGTATATTATATCCATTTCCTACAAATAAAAACAGAGAAAGTCTTCTTTAGAAGCCACTAGCAATTTTTGAAGTCCTGTTCTGTCTTCAGCCAAGCATATTTTTATTTCATATATTTTAACAGAATGAATATTAGCCCCTAATCTAGGATGCCACTCCTACAGGCACGTCATTGCATTTCAAAGAGATAACAAGAAACACAGCTGATGTCATTTATTTCAACCTGTGGTAAGAATGAAGTGCATCTTTGCTGAGAAGATTTTTACCAAAAAGAATGTAACAGGCTTGAGCTCTCAGCTTTCAAAACCCTCAAGAAAACTTTACGGTGACTGAATTTACTTTAATTTATTACTATAGAAAATCTCAATAAAAACTGCACATGGAAACTTATCTGCAGATCTTCACTTCGGATTTGCATTCCAACATGACCACAAATATAGAAACATCTTGTCGTGGTTTAGGCCGAACCAGCCACCGGGCGAGCGACAGATGCTCCCCCCTACCCCTCTTCAAAGAGAGAGGCAGAGGAAGGAAAAAGAGACTTATGAGTTTAGAAGGAACTAAACTACTTTAATGAAATACTAATAATAAAATAAAAACAAAATAATGAAATATATACAAAACCATATCAAGCTCCCAGGATGACAATCACGACACCCACTGGCACTGAGGCAGTCCCAGGCTGGACTCAGTGACGGATGGGAAATGGATTTCAGATCTGGATTTCGGCTCGGGATCAAAGGCAAACGAA
The DNA here is from genome assembly GCA_003993805.1 of Himantopus leucocephalus. Classification (NCBI taxonomy): domain Eukaryota; kingdom Metazoa; phylum Chordata; class Aves; order Charadriiformes; family Recurvirostridae; genus Himantopus; species Himantopus leucocephalus. The sequence continues at coordinate 57,912,189 of RSEF01000004.1, read as the reverse complement.
CACATAGAGTCCTCCTCAGACACCAGCCACGGAAGAAAGAGGGCTGACCCTTTGATCCCTCAGCTTTTATACTGAGCATGAGGCAGATGGGATGGAATACCCTGTTGGTCAGTTTTGGGTCGCCTGTCCTGTCCTCGCCTCCCCGCAGGTGGGACTCTCTATGCTTTTCCGCTTCTGACCCTCCAACGGGGCAAATAATAAAGATGGTTGGCCTTGGGTGTTATAGCAATAAGTGTAAGAGCCTCTCTGCATACCATGCCTGGGCATCAACTATAAACATATATCTTATCACTCTGGGAGTGAACAGTGTCTGTACAACATGCTGTTAATTTCAGTAGTTAGAAGAAGCCCAGCTAAAAAGTAAAGTTACTGAACAAAACTGGTCCTGTTTTACCTCAAACCAGGGAATTCCACCCCTTATTCCATACCATACCTCAAATCAGGACACATCTAAAAGGGATGTGTCGGGAATGAGCAACATCCTAGCATTCATATCTAGCCACAATTGATGAATTACTAAGAGATCACCCACCACGACCATTGCATTGCCCATCCAGGCATGCTGAGAGAGGCCATCAAAAAGCAAAGAATGGAAATGAAGTATAGATCCTTACAGGCATATGGAACTTTCAGCAGTTTATGTAAACTGCTTTCCCAAAAAGCAGACTATAAAATTGTCTCTGCAGACCCCTAAACTTTTAAGATTAAAACAAACACCAAAAAAGCTTCCAAGCATTAACTGAACAATGATTGTTCAATCAGGACGCCATGGTGAAAAGTTAATGGAAAAACACATGGTAACTTATCATTTTCTAACATATCTTCTTCACAAAAAAGCTGTACAAAAAGCTCTCTACAGCCTGCTTTACAACTACTACAAACTCTCCTGACTAGTGTCTTATCCACTGAAGAATAGCTTCCCATGTGGAATTCATTGAACTTCTATCTCAGATGGGCAAAATCAGAGGTGTCTAAATTCTCAACAACCCACATGAAGTTACAACTTGTTCAGCAAGATGTTCTGCACGTTCTGTATCTCAAGCATGAAGTGTAAAATATGGTGAACTGATCCAAATGGATTTTCATAATTTTACGTAGAAAAAACAGCAAACAGATGGTGATCAAACAATTATATTAACTACCACTACATCAAGCTGTCTGTGAAGTTTCCTCAACATTATAGCTAAGGAGAGAACCAGAACACCAAGCAAAATTCACTCTTAGAACTTGGTCGTGTCATCAAAAGCTTTGAAGCCAACTCACATAAACAAGCAGTGTTTGTATCACTGCATTCAACGGTTAGGTCATCAACCCATGTCCAGTGTTGAGTCACATTCCTTTCTTCATAACCCTACACGGAATGGACCGAGAGCCGCCCTGAGGAGAAGGACTTGGGGGTGTTGGTACGTGAGAAGCTCAACATGAGCCACCAATGTGTGCTCACATCCTGGGGCTGCATCAAAAGAAGCATGGCCAGCAGGTCAAGGGAGGTGATTCTTCCACTCTACTCCACTCTCAAGAGACCTCACCTGGAGTACTGCGTCCAGCTCTTGGGCCCTCCACATAAAAAGGACATGGACCTGTTGGAGCAGGTCCAGAGGACGACGATGAAGATGATCAGAGGGCTGGAGCACCTCTCCTATGAAGACAGGCTGAGAGAGTTGGGGTTGTTCAGCCTGGAGAAGAGAAGGCTCCAGGAAGACCTTATAGCAGCTTTCCAGTATCTGAAGGGGGCCTACAAGAAAGCTGGAGAGGGACTTTTTACAAGGGCACATAGTGATAGGACAAGGCATAATGGCTTCAAACTGGAAGCGGGTAGATTTAGAATAGATATCCAGAATAAATTTTTCACTGAGGTTGGTGAGGCACTGGAATAGGTTGCCCAGAGAACTTGTGGAGGCCCCATCCCTGGAAGTGTTCAAGACCAAGCTGGATGGGGCTTTGAGCAAGCTGGTCTAGGGGGAGATGTCCCTGCCCATGGCAGGGGGCTTGGACTAGATGATCTTTAAGGTTCCTGCCCACCTAAACCATTCTATGATTCTATACTTTCCCATTCTCTACTCAAACTTATCTTTTCCCATCATTCAGCTTGGTTTTGCTTCCTAGCATGCTAATTCAGCCTCATCCATCTCCAACAAATTGGTTTTAAACACATGTACTTACCTGCTGGAACATAGAAGTAGTCCCCTGTAGTCAGATAATACGATGTCTTATGTAAGGTAACAATAATTTTGCCGTGGATAACATGGAAAGCCTTAATGAAAGCCAAAGGGTTCCAAGATTAGCAATGTTTCTTTCGCAAATATTTAAGAAAGTTATCCAAGAAAACATACTCTTTGTTTTGCGTACATGTTGCAACAAAGATCAAAAAAGAAATAAGCAGGGCTGCAATCCCTTTTTCCCACCCTGCCGAAAAATAAGATGCACAACTTTAAAAAAAGGGGGGGGGGGTGGAGCTAGAGGCCAATTTTATTTATTTGACACTTCTATTTTGCTTGCGAGCTCCAGACAGTAAGCATACATGGACATACAGATTTAATGTGAAGCAAACCAGTGCAACGTGCATGCAAAGTACCTCTAGCAAGTTTCTTGGGTTATAACTGATTTCACAACTGAAATGATTCATTAATGTTTCCTGTATTTATTGGCATTATAGGGGAAAAAAACCCTGAAAAAACTGTAAACTTTGTATGCTACTTCTAACCATTCTAAGATTTTCTGTTTACGTAGTCCATTTTATAAAAGTAAGAAAAAAAGCATACTTACTACTGTATCCATGTGAACAAACTGATGTCCCTTTTCTTTAAATGGTTTCAAAATCAATCTTCCAGTGGCAAAAGCAGATGTATTCAAATTTTTGTATATTTCTACCGATTCATCTTTGAAGAAGCATGAGTGACTGCGTTCAGTGTTAACACATTCTACAAAAAAAATCCAGATTACCATTAACGCTAACACATAATTAGTCTTGCTACTTGCTCAGTAACTACTTATTAAATCATATGCATTACATATTGTTTCAGTGCAACACCCTCAAGAGCTAGACTCCATATATAGCTGAAAAATCAGGACACTTTTTGTGTCTCCCTCAGAATTTTCTCCAGAAGAGCAATGACTATTTGAACAGCTCACTTTTTTATGCTCAAAGTGGCATGAACAATTTTTTTTCTTATCAGTATAAACACTTACTATATAATTCAGAAAGGCCCTTGGTCACATTCCCTCAACTCACCTAGAAGTACTTCCTCATTTGTTACTGGGTCCAGTACAACGGTTGGCTTCGAAGTATCAGCTAGGGTGTGATCCAAATTTGCAGGTATCTCACTTGCTGAGGAGACAAAAAAAACCAAACCAAAACCAGAAAAATAATCACTCTACATTTTAAAAACTTAATTATTTAACCACAACTTTTCCACAATTTTATATTTCACACGTAAGTACTTTGTTTTAAGTGACTAAACAGACCAAATACACTTTCTTCAAATAACAGAAAAACATCCATAACAATTCTTTGAAAATTTAGTTTTCATTGGAATTATTTCTGTGTGTAATAGATAAAGGGTTTCTAAATCCTAAAGAACTTTCCACGTTAATGCCAACTATTTATCCTATGCTATTAATGACAAGGATTTACTCAAAAGTATCTGCGTTTTAAGAAAAATGCATTTCTAGCAACAGATGCTGAGAGGATATTAAGAGACGATATAAAATACACGAAGAAGTACGAATAAGTAGTTTTTTCCTTTTACCTACTGCTAATGGGCATCAGGAGACTTAAGAGATAAAGTGTTCAAAAGAATAAGCACATGTTCAATTTTCCTTTTCTCAAGAAATACCATTACAGGAATCTCACTGTAAGTTGTAAATCAGAGAACTATTTCTATAATAAAAAGGATATTTCCAGAGAAGGCAATAGCCTAAGAGTTGATGACAACCTTACACTTTTCAAGAAAAGAGATGCTGGAGAATGTTCATGACAGGATAAATATCCCAAAGCTCTCTTGCAGAACTCTCTTAAGCAGACAATTTTAGCTCCACAGTGCACAGGAAATTTCTTCAAATGCAGTCAGAACAAGGATGTTAAAGGCAAGCTATAGGACTTTATAGGCACTCATGGCTGCTAAAATCCTCTTACGCCAAGACAGTCAGGGGTAGGAAGAAAGCTACTGAGTTTGAAATAGCTTTCTTCCAACATAATCATCTCTCTATAAAAAGAAGCAGCAACAGGTGCAACTCTATAGCTATAACCACATAATTTTTATCGTTATCAATAAAATTTAGGAATTTGTCCTAGAAATCCTACTCAGCTGATGGTCCTTATACACATCACTTAAAATTCAAGGATGCTAGTGAAAGATTATCTCTCAGGATGAACGTCTGTTAAAAAGGAATTCCATCACTTCTGGAAGACTGCTCAAACGCACCTAAAGCAACCAATAATTCTTGTAAAATACAGTATGAACAGCCACTACCAGCTCAGGTTTACATGGACTGCAAATGATTTATATTAAAACATAAGTGTACTTAGATCAAAGGTTGATCTAGACCAGGACCCTGTTTTCCATCAATAGCCAAAAGCAAGTACCCCTTCCATCCCCCAAAATTCTATAAAGAGTAATGGCACTTCCATGGAATACTTTCCACCTCTAACATGGAGCTCACACAATTTTATTTAGACCTATTAACAGTTAGGTCTTCTGTGAATTTATCTGGTTCTCACCTTGAATCTACATAAATATTTTTATCCACAGTATTCTGGGGCAGGGAGCACACAGTGAGAAGAGCCACCTAATTTTGTTTGAAAAACCCAGCTCTCACTATCTTCCCTCCACAACTTCTAGTTCTTGTGTTTAAAAACAAACAAAAAAACCCAACAAAATAAAGCACAATTCATTTCTATTCCCCTTCTCCATGCCACTCGTGATTTTATAGGTCTTTCTCACACCTCCGCAGTACTCTCTTCAGGGCTGAGAAGCCTTCACCATGTAGTTGCTTCTTGTATGGAAGCCCTTCCATGTTTTTGACAAGTTTCTCTGAACCTTCTGTAGTCCTACCTTCTTTTTGAGGTAAGGAATAAAATTTATATGCAATACCAGAAAATCAGAAATTTGTACCAACATTGACTGTCTTCTTCCTTATTTCTCTAATGATTATTTCAGCCCTGATTTATTTTACAGCTGTGTCAGGACCACATGGCATTTTCCATGTTTGTTAGCATTTGTTTTATTTGTTCTATAACTCCATGTAGAAATGTTTCTGTCTCAAACAAAAGCTCCAGACAGTCCCCACAAAGAAAGATTCTTCGCATCAAAACATCTTCCACAGAGCACAACAAAAATAATTTGGCTTTTGGGCTCTATCTCCCTTTTCTGAGCACTACCTACCTACTTATTATCTACTGGCCACAGAGGCTCTTGCAAAGCTTCCTGTTCCTCTTTGTTCAAACACAGATTTATTGCCCGCTTTCAACCATTTCATGCACTATTCTTAAAGCTCTCTCTTCACCTACCTTGTTATGTTTTTGTATTTAACCTACAATAGCTGAAAACTCTATTGACACCGTATGCTGCCTTTTCAGATGTGGTATTGCAGGTATCAGTAAAATGATCAGACGTTTTTATACATTAGCATCATTAATCAATGAGCTGAACAAGGAAAAAGTACAGCTTATTTTTTTCAACCCTTGCTTTAAAGGCACAACAACACTTCTGGATATATCCTGTATCTCTTCCTTTCTAAAGCTGAGAAGTTAAACCTTTTACAACGAGATTATACAGCATTGCTATACATACATAAGAACAGTTTTTTCCACATCAGATCACATTAACACATTTCATTATAAAATTATTTTCACCCAGAACCAAGTCTTACAGTACAAAAATCTTACAGCAATAGATTTTTTGATTACAGATATTTTTTTTAAGTATCACAAGAAAAAAGTCTGTTTTCATACTTGTTTCATCTCTTGTCTGCTTGTGACCACCATCCCTCTGTTTAATCTTCCTGTGAGGTTCTGTTTCTGGACACACTATGCCACTAATCATAAGCCCTCCTGAAACAAAAGAAAGTTAAACAAAGTTCATTAACTCATAATAATTTTACAAGAATGCAGACTTGCATAACCAACAAGTATTTCAGTTGAGAATGTATTTCCTTAATGCTGAACTTTTCAGACAGCTTCAGAAAGCCAGAACAAACCAAAAAGCTTTTCAACATCAAGTATTTTGGAGTGCAATGCAACTTGAGACTTTTGAGAAGAATTTGATCATATTTCAGTCAAAGAACACTTCAGAAAGCCATGACACCAGAGTCAATTTTTAAGACAAAATATCAGTTTTAGGGCTGGAAAGAAATACTATTTTCAAGCAGACTAATTAATTAGGAAAGGGCCAAATTAGGCTGAATTGTCAGAAAAAATCCCTGAGAACAAGACATATTCTATCACTTAGGGAATTTAACACTGCGACTGGATAAAATATTATAGTATCTGCTCTGGAGAACACACCCCACACAGAGAAATGCTCCAATGAATGATCCAGTAGATTGTCTCTTTTTCTGGTATCATACAGAATCTTTGATGTAATAAACATACTAGTACTGAGAAACCATTTTGTTCTTCCCTAAATGTTTAAGGCAAGGGTACTTAAGATGCTCTGCTGACACTGTTTCTAGCTGACACAAGAGTATCAGGAGAGAAAAAGACTACACAGAAAAATGACTAAATAGTTGGAGACCATAAATAATGTGTTGGGTTTTTTTTAAATTACCAAACAGTAAGCATCTCAAAGTTTTCATGTGACAAAAGCATCCCACAGATTTCTCTTTACCACCCTATCAGGAGAAAGCAAATAGGTATTTTGGAACTAATACCTGAAGGCCTCATCGTATAGTTAACACGCTCGCCTCGCCAATATTCCAGAGGTCTTAGTCGTATTCTTTTTGTCCGACGAACATTAGGTGTGTTGGTAGGCATAACTAATTTAAAGGATGAAATAATTCACATTAAGTATGAAAGGAAAATTCAGAAATGGAAAACATTAAGTATCCTTTCCGGTTGTTCCCTATCAGGTGGTCAGTACCTCCCAGGTGATACTTATATCACATTGCTATCATGACAGGAAAAGGGAATCAAGTATTGACAGAAGCCTTCTTTTGCATACATCAGTATTTCACTCTCCTTTTTCTTAAACAGTCATCATGCTGACTTTACGTTAGATTTCATTCTATGTATCTTAGTGAATCAGTCAGATACAGACATCAGGGGCTCAAGCACAACTGTGAAGACAAAGCTCTCAACAAAGACTAAGAACCCTGCCTAAATCCAAGGGATTTCATTAGTAACAGTGAAAAGGCACTGCCTTGGTTACGGTAAGAGGAGAGTAACAGAGACTGCATAAGCAGCTCCCCCGCTCCTCTTCCAGATTCTTAAGTCCCATCTCCAAGGTCCAGAAGAGCAGCACTTTTGCCAGCAGAAACCCCACATATTTCCAGGACTTCTCAGACATTTATCTTCAGACTTTCTTATTACATAGTCTCAATTTCCTATTTTTCTAAGCTGCCATATATGAATACAATAAGATTCGGTATTTTAATTTTTGTAAGAAACAATAAAAGTTGTGGGCAGATTAATCAAGAATAAGTGCTACAAATAAAAATGTTAAATAAAAAAACCTTGCTGAAATAGTTTTTGAAGGTAGACAACTATCGTATTGTGCACAAAATAGTAATGAAGGGAACAAAAAAACAATAAAAACAGACTAGTATGGGACCAGAGTCGACTGCATGCCCGTTGTTCCATCCCATCCAGACTCAGACCACCACAGAAGGCAGGTTATTTGCACTTTCAGTTACTCTGTGTAAAACTAATTCAAACTCTTACTGTTTTTACTGAACTGTAAAGTGTCTTGACTCAAATCAAATGAAAAATGGAAATGTGACATTTAAAAGGTAATTGTTTAGTAATTAATTAAAAAAAAAAAACACACACTACATTTTGGAAGTAACTTAATAATTAGGGCAGGGTTACAGTACCCTGAAGAACTAACAAGCCTTATCTGTAAATATTTATTAACATATGAACCCATTTCTAGGTGCTTTCCTGTCTTCTACAGCAAAGTTTAAATCAAGTTGGAAATGCATTTGTATTTATGCACTTACATTAAGATATTTTAAAATAATCTTACCTATTTTATGCCTTGCTACGTCATCTGACAATAGACGTCTTATTTGAGAATCCAAGTCTTCAGAACTATCTGAAATACATTCAAAAAATCACCACTATAGGAATTGACTATTCCTGACTTTTATTCAATATACCCAGTAGAAGCAACCAAAGGTAATACAAGCAGAAGTCCCAATATTAGTGTTACCACTAACACTTTTTTCATTAAACATATATGAAACCCAGTGTAGATAAACAGTATATGTAGTAAGTTTTTAAACAGTGTATGTATAGTTTTCATGTAATTTTCAAGCATTCAAGTAAATATTCCCCGATCCATCCCTCTGATAAAACAAACACTGGCAAATTATAACTACACATATAATTTTATTGATCGAACTGCAAGGTCATTCAGCTTTATACCACTCAAGCCTAAGTTTAGAACAAACTTCTTACCAGAACACTCACTAAATTAGGTCTCTGAAGAAGGCATTGCATGAACAAATAACATTCACCACTGGCTCTAAAACACTAACGAAAAGACTTTGTATCCCCAGGGCTCATATTCATTATAATATGTGCAACTTGTGTAGGGAAACTTAAAAGAAAACCAAATATTTTGGTTTGGCCTAGTCGAACAGGCCATGATTCCATAAGGCTGTGCAAATTCGTCTAGGGTGCCCTGAAGTGATTGCATATAGTACCATCACATGGCAACACACCAAACTGGTACAAACTGCATCTAAAAAATTTGTTAAATGTAGATTGGAAGGATAACTTTATCCTGGTAAGCTTGATGCCAAATTATGCAGTGCTTGTCCTTCCAAAGCTAATAAAGTGTAAAGCTGGCATACTGTATCACGTACTTGGGCAGAAATGTGACCAAGGTCAATACAATCTGTATTTCTTATTCTGAACAAGCAGAACACAACAGAAATTACTGTACCATCAATTACAGATTATAAAAAACTTACATACAAAATGCAAGAAAATACCAACTTTAAACATTACCTGAAGATGTATTATCCTGTCCATAAAACTTACTTCTGGAAGCACATTTATCACAATGTTCTAGAACAGGCCCGCTTCAAAGGTAAAAAAAAAAAAAAAAATACACCTGCTTGAATATGTTAAATGTCAAAGGACCGTTACAGCACTACCAAGAATAGCTAGTTTAAGGGCTTTTTAGATCATGTGGGTTGGTTTTTTTTTTTCCTTCTAGACATCTGTCCATACCAATCAGACAACAAAGTGTCTGATCTTAGACTGTTAGTTAGGAATCACAGGTCTGAAATTCATCAATTGCTCCTCTATTCCATCATCAGGCAAACGAACTAGTGCTCACACCTTCTCTCTAAAACAAGTTTCCTAAAAATCTTGTAACTCCTTTTTTTTTTTTCCTTCCTTCCAGAAGAAACAGACCCTCTATTCTCCTCTGTAGCATTTCCTTTCTAACAATTTTCCATATACCATGATTATAGAAGTGCTGTAAAGAAATGTTTTGCACAGTGTAAGGACAGTAGAATAGTTCGGAATTGTAATTTGTAGTATGTATTCTGTCATAAAATCTCCTCCATAAAATGACAGTAATTAACATGTATGTAACTCCACCAGAGATTCTCTAGCAACCAAATCACTTACAACAGGACTTCTCTTACAGCCTTAGCATTAGTACCCCTAAGCTTTCCTCCTTCCCCCATCTGTGGCTGTGCTTCACTGCTTTTACTGTGCCGATGAAGCTCAGCTGTGAGCCACCTAAACTCCAAAACACGCATTTCAATACTAGATTAGCAAACCTACACTATAAATTTGTCCAATTAAGTCTGCAGGCTCACTTATAATAAAAAAATAAGATTGTCAGTAGAATTACAACATAAGAATTTAATAGATTCACAGACTGCTACTCCTGTTCGCTTTTTTATTAAGCTCACATCCCATGAAGGAGAAGATATGTGCGTATTTACATGCACAACTGAGTTTGGATTGTAGATACAGTTCTGTGCCCTACTTAACAGCAACTTTATTAGTACTTTATTAGTTGTTATTAGTTCTAGGAGCAGTGGTACTTCTGTTCGAAATTAAAAAAAAATTATATAAAAAACATCACACACTAATGTGGAGTCAAGCCTCAAAGAAAAAAAAAATCCCCAAAGGCAAGAAACTTACTATGAATCCTTATGCATGACAGGAAGAATTTTATTAGTTTATGAACTGTATTAGCACACCTCATGCATGAATCATAATCCCTTTTCTACTAGGTTCTTTGCTAGTAGAACACAGAACACAACAGTAGTACCAAACAGCTGTTCTGTCTCAGTGGGGCAGAAGTGGGATTAAATGCAAGTTTTGCAGACAACTCAGGAAATTACCTTTCACAACCCATAGCCTCCTCAGCTGCAAAGGAATCTCTAGAAGAGAAAAAAATTATTATTATTACGTTTACTATTAAGTCAATTTTACTTACTGAGGGAACCTGTAGGTCAATAATTTTAAGGTACTAAACAGAACCATAAAAAAGACATTTAAAAAAAAATTAAAAAGCAATGCAAAGAAAAGTGATTAAAAACTCAATTAGATTGGTTAAAGAAACTTCCTCTTTTGATTACCAATTATTAGCAAAGTTACTTCCACAAAAATAAATACAGTTGAAGAATTAAACACTGTATTATCTCAATCTAGAAACAAAGTAACAAACCTGACAGTGAAAATATTCTATAGATGGTGGGATTGTGTGTGCACGTGTGTCTTTTTTTTTTTTGTTTTTAAACTGGATCTGCTACTCAAGTCTCAAAAGAACACTTCAAAAATCTCAGCACAAGTTTCCTTTATGTATAAGACGACACTAGATTTGGCACCCACCTTTGAGAATAGGATGCTGATTACACCACTTGGTCTCTATTAGCTATTCAACCAGATTGAAACTGTCACATAGTTCAATTGGGCCATTACTGTTTAAAAGTTAACAAGGTATGTTTCATTATCTACCAAGTTACACCACACTTGTAAGGAATTAAATAAAAAGCTTACTGTAGTCCATGTTGCATGTTATGTTTTCTTTTGTTATTTTTTATTTTCACAGCTGGTAACTCCTGTTTTCTTCTTGCTGTGTCCTGCATAGGAGAGCTGTGAGAATCTGTTTGAGACTCAGTGTCCTCATGGTTTGAGCAAACACCTTCACTGGTTCTGCCACATATCTTCTTGGGTATCTTCCCTGAAGACTTAGCTGACAAATGTTTCTTTTCAGAATTCTTCACACTGTCTGTGAGATGCTGTAGTGCTTTTACAGTTTTGTTACCTGCACCACCAAGTGACTCCGTGTGCACTACATTTTTAGGTGTTTCAGACTTCGCCAACTCCTGAATCACGGAAGTCTGTAATTTCTGATGCAGGGGTGAGGTAAACACTTCATTCAATTTTACAGGCTCTCTTTCAAGCTCTTCTTCATCAGGTTCACTTTCAGAACTCTGCTCTCTTTGTAACTGAGGCTTTTTATTACTACTTTTCTTGCCAGATTTTTTAAGCTGCTTCTTTGGACTTTCTGCCAGTCTCTTAGCTGCTGTATCTTTTGGACGTTTCTGCTTAGCAGTTTGTTTCTTGCGAACTAAATGCTGAGCAGCTTTTGAAGCCGACTGTAGGTGCTTGGAAGATCCAAGATTCTTTTTTGGAGACACAGTCCACTCTTGCTGATGCCCAGTTGAGGGCATAGGCGAATCCTCACTTGTCATGACATTTGTTTTACATTGTTCTGCATCAGATGCTTTTGTTTCCAATCCAGACCATGACAACATCAGTTCTTCAGCTTCTGGTTTCCAGGATGTGTCATTTTTCTGATTTGGAGAGCCTTGCCTAAGTGCATCCTTTTTAGTTTTTCCTATCAATACACAAAACACTGGGACATTAATATCTTTTCTCATTAAACCTGAAGATACATGTTGACACCTGAATGTATAAAAATAAATCAAAGAATCAAGTGCAAAAAAAAAATGTATCACAAAACCAGATTTTTCCCTGATGGTTAAAAGGCGGCTTTCTCTACACTATAGTGTATGAAAAATTCAAAACAGAATTTTAGGTGTACTTCCAGTCTTTCCTAGCAGACAAAATGGGCAGAAATGTTACATTCAATATGCTTTCCATTTTTCAGTGCTTCCTGCTACAAAACCCTACTCAAGTAATTCCTAAAAACTGATCCCCTCCAGTTCAAAGCATGTATCTTAACCTCCTTTCTACAGAGAGAGGAGCAAAAGCTTGTGGGTACCTATCTTTTTGTCTGTACATAAGAAAAGGAAACACTGCTAACTTGATTTTTAATGTCCTAACAGGAAGGGCTGGGGGTGGGGGGAAAAAAAAAGAAGAATGAAGGCAGCCTGTCTCACTACCTTATACACACCCAAATCTAACCATGCAACTGAAACATCAATTAGGAATTCATTAATGTCTCTCATCTACTTGATCTTTATTTCCCATTTAAACCAGCGCAAAAAAATCCAGTAATATGACCTGGAAGAAGTAGTCTTACGACCTGTTAAATAACTTACCCGTAGGAGTACTGTTTTGCCTTTGAGATTTAAGTACCTTTCCTTTACTGTTAGAGGCTGGATCTGATTCTGATGTTCCTTTGAAGTCATGTACTCTGACATCCAAATCATCCATCTTCTGTTTAGTAAGTGCTTCAACCTGTGCTTTCCTGTTCTTGCCTTTCTTACTCTCTGTCACTTTCCTGTTCTTGCCTTTCTTACTCTCTGTCACTTTCCTGTTCTTGCCTTTCTTACTCTCTGTCTTCTCCTTTTCAGAGGGCTGAGATTTAGAAACAGGAGTTGCAGAGCCATCTTTTTTTGGTTTTTTGTTCTTACGGGGTATTGAAAGCCAATCTGATTCATCAATTAAAAATTCACATTCATTTTCTATTTCTATATCTTGATCTTTCACAGGAGGAGGTGATGGCGGTGATATTGAGGCTGAATACCTAAAGAAAGGAGGGACAAAGTATTGACATCATTTGGGGGTAAAAAAATTTACTTTCAATCTTGCAAATCTAGTGGTGACTCTAGAACACATAAACATGCTACAGGACATTCTTCAGAAGAATTATTATTAAGTTCATCGTTCACTGCCCTTTAGCTTCCAAAAAGAGCACAAGGCCTGCTTGCTTCTCCTTACTTTGGCCTCAGATTCACAACTCATTATTTCTCAAATGCTGGATAGTCAACTTTCTATCTAACTGGTCAGATCTGTATTAGCTCTGAAAAAGACTGCTTGATCACTGCTAACTTCAGAATCACATAAGGTTCTCCTGAATCCTCCAACCTACCTATCAAAACATCTCATGCTCAATCTGAAACACTGTTCAACAGCTACAATTTTGCTGGCAGACAAAAGCAACAGCACTGTTAAATCCTAACAGGACAAAGCTTTGAAACAACTATTCAAACCTCTTCTCAAGTGGCGTCTTTCAGTAATGCTGGACTATCCCAAAACATGCTCCCAGATCATGTTTATAGATAAAAGGATGGTGCTCCAGTACCCAGGACTGGGTTATTTTACTAGCAAATTAGGTACTGTATTAAGCTTCAAAACAAACCTTTTTCCAAGTGTTCCTGTTGCTACAGCTGCTAAGACAACAGAAGAGAAAGACTTCTGTTTCTGTACAGAAGACATAGCAACACCTTGTGTTCCTTGCACAAGAACAACCTGCTCATCTCTCCCAGTCTGAGGTCCTTCCAAATTTTCAACTTCCATGCAGCTCTTCACTGTAGCAGGAGTATTTTGGTCACCAAAATTTAATCTATGTATGAGAAACAGCATTCAAATACAATGCTATAAATCTTGAGTGCACATTAAAGTATCATGTGGATGGACAGATGCTCCCATTTTCCCCTGCTGACAACGTCTCACATCTCATGAACGAGCTTCCATTTGGTAATTCGCTGGAACACAGGTTAGCAGTACTACTTCCCAGCATAGTACCAAGTATCCAAATCAAGGAGCCAACATGGGGTCACAGCTTATGACTCTTGATCAAAGCGAGGGCTGCTCAGCAAGACAAATACCTAATTTTAGGGGAATGTGCTTCAGAAATTGTCAGGTTTCCTAGACCCTAGGTGCGCTCTCTTCCCAATCTCACTCCACCAACGGGAGTCAATGGGAACAGTGTCAGTCCCTCTCTATGATTTACCCTGGAGGTTCAGTCCTTCAAGGAAAGCAGAATTGTGGCTGGGACCACTGGTCACTATTGCAGCTGGGCTTCCAATTTTCCCAAGAGGAGGTAATGATCACAACTAAAACTGTTCTACTTTGTATAAAACTTTTGCATATTCAGAGTGAGAGAAACAACGACTACTCATCTCTGCTTTAACAATTTTTTTGTTAAATTTTAAGGTCAACACTGTCAATAGGATTCACTGAAAAAAATCTAGACTACCTAAGCAGCTGATAATTTGGGGCTTATAATTTTCCTGTGGAAAAGGAGTTCAAATTGATTCTGACAGGCTTCTTACACTTGGGTACTGCATTTTGGGAATTAACGCTTACATTTAACAAAAACAAAAAAATCTGCCCTTTCTAAACCCAGATATGGAAATCTTCTAAAAAGCTTGGAATTATTTCTAATGCGTTCACAATCCAAACTCATAAATGATTGAAACCACCGTGTTCCAAGGGCAGGCGGTGGACACAACACCACCAACACATTCAGCTCTACTTACATATGTTCTGGAGAACTTTGCACTTCCTCCACAAGAAGAGGTGATCCAACAGACCCATGATCATCCTCGGGGTCCAAAGACACGGCAGGACTTTTGCATAGTGCTTCAACATCTTTTGATGTATTATTTGTTTCTCTTTTAGATACAGGAGACTGTAGTTTATTAGAATCAGCTACGTAATCATGTATTGCAGGCTTCAGGGGCGATTCATGTGACCGTCCTGCCATACAGAATAGATTTAATTTTTCTACTCAAAACCTTACAAAATCCCAAGAAATAGTTACCCGAGAAAACTTAATTCAATAGTGCTACCAACCTCTGCTGCTGACTCTTTTTAGTGGTGATGCAGGTAAGGACTCTGCAGAATTACAGGCTCTTTTCATAGACTTAGTTAACCCTGCCTTTGGCTGTCATAGTCGGTAACAAATAACGAGACAAAGTAAAATATTTGATAAAGCAACAGTATTTTGACAGCAATATAAATTTTCTACAGAACACAAAATCATTTCCTTCCCTTAATTCTTGTTCATTCGAAGCACAGTTTATTTTAACTAAACACTTCAATTTTCTATCACATACGACTTTCTAAAACTAACTCTAAATTTCAAAGAACTGGTAAAACAATGTGTACAGTAAAAATCAATTTGCAGCTTTGAACAGACATCCTGCTAGTCCACAGGCAAGCTATTGACTCTTTTAATTAGAATGAATTAATTTAAACAATTTAATTCACCTTTACTAAGCCAAGCTGAGGTTTTGCAAGAATTACTTTGAGATTATACAGTATTCTAACATCAGACTAAAATAAACACTATTATAAATTATGCCTGTTCTCAACACTGCCATTAATACAATATCCTATTTTTACAAAAAAATACTAGAATCAAAATATTAGAACTAAATATATAAACTAGATTATTGGCATCATTCTCTCAGACAGCACGTTAACAAGTCCTTCAACTTGTTTCCACTCTTCAACAAACTTACAGGTAAACAAAATTATTGTACAGATAACTGTTTATCAGGAGTTGACAAGCTGCTTTTACACAAGAATAGTCTTTTGATTTTACTATCCATCAGATAGCTGGTAAGAACTGTATCCATATATCTGGCAAAGTGACTGAAACCAACCCCAGTGGAGTCCAAGACAGTCATACCCACCACCAGTTATAAGGCAGCGTGATTCAACCTGAGACCATGAGAAATTTAACTGTCCTGGACAAAAAGCTGAAAAAGCTTTCATTAGCAGAAACCCAAGAAAATAAGCTATTAAATAAATCTAGTTATAGATTATTTACTATTAGAGCACAGCAAACTAAGAAAAAAACATTACCAACAACTATTACAGAAGGTTAAATTATAGCCTATATACTCACACAAGCGACATATGGAGCTTATTCATTCACACTCATACAGAACTAAATCCTACAGAACACAACTTATGCCCAAGTGAAACTGTACCCAATGCTATGTTGTGACACTGCCATAACTAACTTACCCTTGGGCTCTGTATTGAAGTCCTCTTCTCACTTCTAACAGGAGTTGAGCAATGGGTTGCACTTGGAGAGCTTATTGTAAGATCACTACCACAACCTATAAAGAAAAAACTGTAAATAAGGAATTCGTGGAATTGTCCAGGTTTAATTTATTTTAACAAGTTGCTAAGGCTCGTTAAGTTCGTGTAAATCCAAACAAGAAAGAAACCAGCTCCTTGGGAAAAAATTACCTTTACAAGACAGCTAAGACACAGTTTTAAGTGACTTAGAAGGGACTGCTTTTAAAGACTGTGAGAAAGACTTTATTTTTTATTTCTATTTACTTACCACTAAATATAATATGAGGAAGAAATTAATTTTCTCTTTAACCAGCAAATTAAGTAAAACACCAAATAAAAGCTTACTTTCGAAACAATCCTGTATGAGTTTCAGTACATTTTGACCTGGCTGTACATCAATCTTAGCTCTAGAAAGAAGAGAGGGGAAAAAATATTTTCAATCAAAAATACTAAATGTTCCTATCCCAGCAATATAAAAGTAGTAAAGTTCTTAATATTTTAGATTATTTCCACCAGTCCCGACTTTAATATTAATCAACCATTTCCACTTAGAAGTTTAGAAACTTGTCTAAATAAGGATTCCAGGCAAAAAAGATCCACTGTCACAGAACATGATGAGAATGAAGAAATCTCTCTACATAAAAGAAAACATACAACTACGCAACTGCCCTCAGGTAAAAGACCTTTGGGAGATTCTCACTTGAAACAGATTTTTTAAAAAAAAAAAAAAAAAAAAAATCAAGTAACATTGCCTGCACAGTGATCCAGTCTCAGCAGACCCAGAAATGAAATATGTAGGCTGCACATCTATCTCTTCATGCAAGGAGTCATCCTCTGCTTCTTTTTCTACTGCTTATGCAAGTTAGCTTGTGCTTCTACAAAAGTTTCAGCAGCAAGAATTTGCTTGATGTATCAAATCCATAAGCAAGCGAACAGCTCAACTGCTTGGATTACTATTTCAAACACCCCCAGGACAAATGAAAATGGCAGAAGCAATCCACTAGCTAGAACTCTTGAGTGGGCTTCCTCTTGAAATGCAAAATGTTTGCACAGACTGCTGCTTCCATGCTCAGGCAGCCTAGTTAGGGGTAGCTTAGGTATAGCTACACTACAGTCTGCGCCTCAGCAGAGGAATAGGAAGGAAATCCTTGGTGCTTTGTCCCCCACAATATGCTCCTCTCACCACTAAGAAATTCAAGAAGTTTGGGAAACATCACAAGATCAGTTTAATAAGATACACCCAATAGTTTTGACATTAAGCTTTTGGACAAAAATCAATGTAAGTTTTCCAAACAGTCTAAGAATCTAAGAAGAAAATGTTAAATGTTAATTACCCTCCTCCATGGCAGAATCTTGCTCTGTAGTCTTTTTTTAAATGATTCTGTGAAGAAATAAGAATCAATTTTTACTAAGCATGGTGACACTCAACAGAAAAACAAGTAAGCGACCAACCTCCTGCTTCTCATGCAAGCAAGTCTCAAGGGTTCTCCATCCATCTGAAACTAGTGGGAGTTACTGCAGCCCTGTTTTCCTTAGAAAAACAGGTTGTAGCCACAGTAGCTACGACCCCTGTAACAACTGCCAGAAATTCAGCTGTCCTCAAGAACCATCAAGCACCTGTTGCACTTAAAGTCAGAGACTTACATGACAGAAACCACAGAGAATCTAAGGATTTGGTTAACATTCTGTGATGACTACAGAAATAATCTTTTAAGTAAGGAAAAGGATTGAACTACCACAAAGCAAGCTAGGACATAATCTTACATCTGCTGCTCCGTGAGAACTGCTCACATGGATATTCTTACTCTGTGTTTATCACAGGCAAGACCACATTGACAGGTAGTGACAGCACATCAGCTCTTCCACGGTAAAACTAAAGTCTCAATTAACTCCCCGCACTTCTTCATATACTTGAACCCTGAGTATAATCAAAGTCATTTGATAGCAGACAGGACTCCAGTCATCTAATACCACAATTAGAGTAGTAATAATTCAAACAATAGTATACTATCAGCATTACTTTCTATGCCAACAAATGAAATAAAGCCTGCTGAGCTGGGAACAGGCAAAGACTGTAGAGGATAAAAACAAGAAAGAAGGGCAAGTCAAGCAAAATTAGAGCGCTAAGCAGAGTGCAATTTTTCACCAATGTGACAAGAAAATGTCTCAAAAAATTCTAAATGTTTAGCTGAAAACAAATTATGACTTCTTCCTTTGTGTAAACTGAAACAGAGTGCATGCGGGAGATTATCTAGTCCTAATACAACAGAATTCAGCACATTTTTCATGTTTGCCATACTGATGTTATTTTGCACTTCTTCACTATTCCTCTTTAAATATTCCTTCTGGTAATAAGAATAACCAAAATTACATAAGGATTTATTCCACTAAGAATTTTCAACATCTGCTTAAAATGGCAGGAAGACACTCTACGTCACATGGGAAAATGACTGACTGAAAGTAATCATTTCAGAAACAGTGCAGAACCATACTCCACAGTAAATCAGTCACTCAGGCTTAAACTTCTTCCCCTTGCAGCAGAGTGCAGTATAATCTACCGGCAAGCAACCTTTCGAAAAAAAATTAAAAGTTCCTGTAATTAATTTAAAAGAGCTTTTAACAGTTCATTTATTGTTATGCTCATACCCCGCTACACATAAAGAGCTTTTAAAACTTAAGCTTCCCGTATACCTCTGACAGAGGAGGCTAGGAGGAAGCTGAGCACGCCTCTAGCACGCCTAGACAAGAGTCACCGGTTCTTTACACGCTAACCCGTGAAAGGAAGATGTCCAGAGACGAGCGGCAGACGCAGCCGCAGGCAGCCTAAGGGAAACGGGGCTCCCCACAGACAAGCCCTCAGAGCAGAAGTGTTTACGCCAGCAACCGGGGCCAAGCGGGAGGGCAGAGCATTAACATCAGCCCGCCTTTCCTCAGCGGGAAGCAGGGGAGCCCCAGCGCCTCACCGCGCCGCCAGGGGCGGAAGGACGGCCCCGCAGGCCCGCCCGCCCCTCAGGAGCGCAGTGAGGGAAGGGCCGCAGTCCCCAACACACCGCGCCGCGCCGCACCACCCCCGCCCTCCTCCTCCTCCTGCCACCGCTTCCCCCGCGCCCGCGCTCTCTCACCCAAGCCTCTGCCATCCCGGACCGCCGCGACGAGGACGAGGACGCGGACACGCCGCCCGTGGGACCCGGCCCAGACGTCGCCCCTTTCCCTCTCCGCCCGCCACGGCCTTCAAACCGCGGCCGCATTCCCGCTGCGCGCGCCTACCGCCGGCACGCAGCGCGCCAGCCACACCCCCTCCCCCCGCCCCATTGGTCGGCGGCCACTGCGCGCCAACTCGGGCTGTTTTCGCGCGCGCGCCCCCCCGCGGGCCGTTGTCGCGCCTGCGCAGGAGCCCGCCGCTCCCCCCCGGGTCCCGTTTACTGCCTCAGAGCAGGTTACCTTCCCTCAGGGGAGGCGGGAAGGCAGGGGTCGCCGTTCTTTTTTTTTCCCCTGCTGGAAAATGCCAGTTCAGATCGTCGGGTTTCTAAACGCTTCAAAACACCTACAGTCACCCCAGGGGGTTGCAGGTGTTGGCTTTTTTTTTTTTCTTTAAAACATTAGTGAAGAACTCAACAATGAGTGAAAACAACCGCCTGAGAACATAATGCCACAGTATCATACACTATCTGCAAAAGACAGCCCAAAAATATAATTTTAAGTAATGCTTTGTAATCACACACTGGCAAGCGGTGGACTACGTGCTGGCTCGCTGTGAGAGATGAACTCGGGGATTGTTTTGCTTCAGCCATTTTGTATGTCGAGGACACGAGCAGGGCTATGTAACTTAGAAAAAACAACTCCTCAAAAGGAGAAAAATGTGAATCAAGTCTGTGATAGACAAAGCGGTTGTGAAAGAATGTGCGCCCTAAAGTACCAAACCAATGGGAAAAGGGGACGGGCTGACTTGTTTATTTTGTTTTAAATAAATTTTTAATCTTTGCTTCAAAGACTTTGTCCTCTTTACATTTTTATCCGTGAGCAAGTGTTTCTCACACTCGCCATCGTCAGCCTTGCCAAGTAAAGGTGCAGGTAGCTGTGTTCATTAGCTCTTTTGCGACATTCAACAGCAAAGTGGAATTCTGCCATTTAAACACAATCAATAGAGAACATGTACAAAAATCTGCAATTTAGCCAAAATCTGAGAACATGTACCTGTCCGCGGCCCCCATGGGGAATTTACTTTAACACCTAGGGCTGAACCCCTCTTCTGCTAGGGCTGGTTGGCGGCTATCTGATCTGTCACCGATCACGTCACTGGCTGATTATCATCTTACACCTACACACAGAAAAGCCCATGAAGATGCTCAACAAAAAACAAGTCTTTTTTTTTTTTTTTAACGTTTGCTTTGCATTTAGTAGCAACCAGCATCAAAGCACCAAGTTTTGTCATCCCTATTCTTTCTGACCGCTAAGGGGAAGGCCAGAAACTAAGTTAAACATCACAGTTCTGTGAAATTGATGGAATTTTCATCCCTCATTTCATCACAACCAACATTTCATTCCTAAACTACCACCTCCCTTGGTAGTTTCTTTAAAGCTTTGGTATATTAGCTCTTTTGCAATGCAAATCTTCTTCCTGCATGCACATTGCAAAGTTGATTTAAAGTTGCCAATTATAAACAACCATAGGTAGATTTATTTCCAATTTATTTCCAATATTTCTTTCAGCATCCTGTAATCCCCCTAGCCATTTGCTAGAGAAAGTTCAACTCTGATAAAAAGTTCAACTCTGATCAAAGTTAATACATGCTCCCAACGAAAAATTTAGATATTATTTCAGAGGCAGCCTCCTCCCGGCAGCAGCCCATGAACAGTCCAGTGCTGTAAGCCATAAAAAAGCAGGCTTTTCCACTGTGACTTCGAGGTGACACCCATCACAGTAACGATGCACTTTTATACCAGCAAGCTCATCGTTTAAATGTCTCCCCACAAACAAACCTGAGGAGCACACTCTAAAGCCAAAGATCCTTTTAATCCATTCAGTCTGGTTCCCCCCGTGACCATACACCAAGCAAAGAGTCGGTGGCATGCACTGACCTAAAAGCAAGTAAGGAGACTTCCTCTTCGAGGTGCTGCTTTTTCCCCCCTCTCACCAGGGTGAGTTCTCTGGCTGAGGCTGATACAGAGCAGACCGAGAGCACGGGGAGTGGNGGGGGGGGGGAAAAAAAAAAAAAAAGAGCACAGCAACAGAGGATACCCAGATACCCTGCTGAGATATCCAAAGGATGCTGAGAGGCACAAGGGAAGAGCCTGAGGGAACTCCCCAGCCAGCCCCCCGGCGAATCTCGCAGGAGAGGCAGAGGATCACTGGTTTGCCTTTGTACTTCCAAGGTTACCTGTCCATCCGGCACTCAAGATGCCAGGTAAGGTGTGCAGTGAATGTGTTGAAATATTTCTTCAAAAGTGTGTTGCCGGGAGCAACAGGTCTGTGGGGGGAAATGTTTCTCAGCACTAGCTGGCACAAATGGTTGCACTGAAAAAATGATATCTAGTTATTTCTGTTCGTGATANGGGTGGGGGGGGGGGAGTAAAATAAATGATGTAAGGTAACCATCAGTATCTCCAGGATCTCATTATAATTTACTATTACCTACTGAAATGTGGATTGAGTTTTACTGATTTCATAGCGACCACCATGGTGAAAAGCTAATGCAATATTTTCACTACCAAGAGCAAATTTTGATATGGTTATATTGCTCTGACGCATCCCCTGTTTACTGGAGAACAGTATCCATCCTAAAGTCTTCAGTGACATGCCACCTGAAGTATCTGAGATTCTCTACATCTGCTTTTTCTTGTTAGTAAGAGCTGATGAATTAACAGATGTGGACTAACTGGGAAAATATGAGTGATATTTTTGACCTATTTTGGATGCAAATCTCTAAATGCCTACATGCTTGTGTATGTTACAACAGCACATATGTTCAGAGCACGTCCCTAATCAAGCTGACCACCCTTTTTTAGCACTTGATAATCACAGTCCCTGTAACTTAGGGTTACAAAGTCGTTTTTACCCTGCCTACGCTCACTTCTGTGCAGATGCAGAAGCACAAAGTAGAGAAAATGAGAGTCCCGCAGTGCTAAAGGTAGATACAATCAAAAGACCAAAATAGCATGGTGGTTCACAAATACAGGAACAACCAGGTACCACAGAAAACAGGAATTCCAAGAAACAAAAAGTAGACTAATAACCTCACTATTAATTCTTCTCCAGCACTAGAAATTATTCAACACATTGCTTTGTTGCATCTAGTGTGAGAACAACTCCAACTTTAATAAAGCTTCCTGTTATATTCCTTTATTTATATCCTTTTATGTAAAACCTTTTTTCCCCCCTGAACAATCCCTCCTTCTGAGATTCGGTAACTACCATACTGGAATAACAAAAACTAACAGGGCAGAGTAATAATATGCAGCTGATCTGAAGGGACTTATGTGGGACTCACGGGGTGTATTACCACTTTTGAGAGACCAGACGCCCAAGAGAAAAACATATTCATGGCTGCGAAAGAGTAACAAGGGCTCCTGGGCAACTACTGTTACTACTTTTCCATAGAGCAGAAAGCCCAGTTCATACAGTGCTGTTCAAAAATTTCCCGTGACATCCAGCCCCATACCACAGGAAGCATTCACACCCTTCATTAAGTTGCCAGGGACAGTTGGTTTAACAAGGACATTTACCTTAACACAACACTGCAGTGCTTAGAGGTTGGGGTCCAGAGGCTGAATGCTATCGAAATTTTACACCAGTAATTTGACAGTAACCACCAGAAAGACTGGTTAGGACCTAGCAAGGTAAAGAGCAAGGATCACCTGCAGAATACTCTAGGGAATGTTGCTCACCTTAATTTGTATGACCTATCAGACGTCACAAGTTATTTTTTTTCCTTAATTTTTGTGACCGTATTTTACACCCCTGCCTCAANAAAAAAAAAAAAAAAAAAAAAAAACCCACAACCCAAAACCCAAGCAACAAATACAAAACAGGTACGTAAACTGAAAACCAGAATAGTTTCTGTTTCACAGAAGTTGCCTTCGCAATTCAATCTCCCGTCCGTAACAGCTGTAGTTCTCAGGGTATTGGGCCACATGTACCATCACTCTGGCATGACTGCATTAGGGAACAGTTAGAAGAGTCAGACAATCGTATTTACCTTGGCATGGTGTTGAATTAAGAACACTACTACACGTTAAAGACAAAGCATGTAAAATACCACTTCATATGCAAGAAGTCCAGTTAATAGGTCAGACTACTGTCAAGCTCCATGGTCTTCTCCCTATAGTAAGTAAACTGGCTGGATCAGAATTCAATGCAAATAGGCACTTCAATGGTGTTCAGAAGATCGGAGTCTTCGCATGTGTTCACCTCACACTATTTGCCACTTGCATGCCTTTTAGGGAGAGCAAGATTTTACAGTAGCATTTAAAATATATTTTCCTTCCATTACATACCCTCTTCAAATTGTTTGACAAATTGCTGACAAACACTTAAATTAGTTAAAAGTATGGTTTTGTAGTTTCATACTTCAGATTAGGGTAGTAGAAAAAAAAACCTAGAGCCTATCTATCTTTTTGCCTGTAGAGAATTATTTACTGCCCTTTTTTTGCATAAACTGCCTGCAAAATACATACTTGCTCTTTAATGATCTTTAAAATACTGAAAACTAACATATGATGACACCTTTTTTTCTTAACAGTTCTTTCACTTTCAGCATTCTGTGGGAACTAAAAAGATCGTCTTCACAAACTGACACTTCCTCCTTTCCAACAGGAATTTAGAGTGTACTGGACAGAACTCAGAGGAACTATGCTCTTCTTTTATGACGACAAGAAAGCCCCAACAGTGAGTAATGTGCTATCTTTGTAACTACTCATCTGATTAAGTGCATCAGTTATTTTCATCAATTAGTCCTTATCTACTCCAGACACCCCTAGGCATCCTTTCCTCCCTCATCTGCAGAGTCCAAGAAAATATTACTTTTTTTTTTAACAGAAAGGCTGAGATCACAAAAAGCCAGAGTGAAACAAACTACAGCATATTAATTTGCCTCATCAAAACAAAAAAAGGAGTATTTTTTTTGGCGCCTGAGCTACAAACATATCCACATTGCTCGATAATTTTACTGAATGCTTTTTATTCAGCTGTGCACAAGGGTAAAATTATCATGTGTAACATGACTTTCTTTTATGCAGCTGAGGAAAAAGTGCTTGGTATTATTATGGTGTACTCCGGCTCAGGGTTTAGTTGGAGTCACACAGCAAATACTCAGGGAGGTCTTGTGGATTTAATCTGGTTGTGATTATGAAGATTAGGATGGGGAAAATCCAGGATGTACATTGTTGGTGAGAAGAGCTCAAGCAGAAGCAAAGGACTGAGCTTTGGCACATCTGTCAGTTAAACTAAACCCAAGTTCGAGGAAAAAAAAAAGTTTCAATCTACTTTCTTCTAAACAAGTTCCTTTGGAGAGCAGTTCGATTTCTGCTGAAAATTACAACTCTGCTATTTCTCTTTTCCCCCTTCCTCAGTACTCACAGAAATTGGATATATCAGCTTTGACCTCAGCAACCAATGTTTGTCCAGATGAAAATGGCTCTGCACAGTTCATCCTGATGCTGTCAAATGGGGAACTAGAACTGAAGGTAAAAAGAGGAGAGCTGTGATTTGTAAGCCACTCGGTACTTTACTCCATCTCCCACAGATATTCAGAGCTCCATTTTGGTGTGGGCGTAGAGCTGCCTTCTTGACATCTAAGCGTACCGCCTGCAGCCAGGCAGCACCAAAAGGCAGGGCCAAGGAACTGAACATCAGGGGAACCCCCCCTCCAGGCATTAGAATTTTTTCTCAGGAGTATCTGGGAATATGAAAAGAGCAAAAAACAGAGCAAGAAAATATACAAGAGAAAACAGGAAGTACCACACTGACAGGCCCACATCACCTGTAAAACCAAGAAGGTGATAAAATATCTGACCACCCCGCCATTCAGAAGCCATACAGACTGTAGCGCTCAGGGACCATCTAGGTTTTATACTTGAGACTCACCTACCACCTCAGCATGGCCTTCTCCTTGGATCCACATAACCTTCTCCTTTTACTCCAACAGAGCATATAATTTTTTTACCTTCCCACCTCTTTTCTCTCCCTCTAATTAAATATGTACTTGGGGAAGTGCAGGGTTTCAGGGTGTGATGTAGCTTGGCAGGGAGCTCATTTCCAGGCATGGTACTTCTAAAAGGGTGAGAGTTATTTGAGGCTTCCCCTTGAAATATCATACTTTTTTTTATTGTTGCTGTAGTTGTTCTTACACCATCATCTTCTGTTCTCTCAGGCTGATGACTGTGCATGTGGGAAAGAATGGAAGGGTTTTATTCTCACTGTAACAGAGGTATGGAAGAGTTTTATATCTCACTTCATATCAAAAGTCTCTATAACGGGGTTTTGTCTTCATGCATGCCAGAAGTTGGCTTCCACAGGCACAAAGCCTTGCTTCTAAGGTGTTTGCACACACTAAACTCTTGAGGGGTTTTGTTGTTTTGTTTGGGTTTTTCTGTTAGTTTGGTGGGATTCNTTTGGGGGGTTTCCCCCCCCCCCCCCGAAGAAAGCAAAATTCAGGCTGATTTTAACCCTAGCTCATCTGCAATACACACTCTGCCATGGTATCTAGTCAGACACAGTTCATAATCCATTTTTTGCTGTCCAGGAAGGAAAAGACTTCTAGCACAAGTCTATCCCCTGCAGCTGTGCAAAAGGGAGCCTGCTCTGAGAAAGACAGCTCTCTAGGTCTTTATCATGGGATAAAGATATAACCAAAGAAGCAGCCAAACTGCATGCCTGAGAGGACCCCTCAGCCCTGTGTTTTATTCTACTATTATTCTTAGCTAAATGCACTTTGAAAATATGAAATACCCTCTTTGATAATGACCAGTGAAAAAAATAAAACAAATTTGTTCACAAATGACTTTACATTGGCCTAGCTGAACCACTTAAAAAGCTGAGGATGGATGAAATAGTTTAAATTACATTTACACAGCCTTTTGCAGTATAGCAACTGCAAAATATTGCTGTGGATTCTTACATCATTCTCACTTCTTTCAATGCACATTTCTTCTAAATCAGGACACAGATATGTTTTTGTTAGAATAGTGAAATAAGGATATGTGCAGCATTTTATTCAAAGCGGAGGCATATCCAAACCTTCCAGATTATCACAGCTGCTTAAACCAAGCAGTAAGAAATATTTCTGCACAGCAGCTGTGCTCAGAGATAGCTATGATGCGCACACAGAAATGATTGCTCACAATGTTTGACCACTCTTTCATTTTCTTTTCAATTACGCTGTTCATTTTCAGCTATCAGTTCCACCAGATGAGTCATTACTACCTGAGCAACTTAGAAGAATGCATGAAGTGCTAGAGAAGGAAAAGAAAAGAAGGATTACACTTAACAACTGTTTTGGCGCATCCTTGAACACAAAGAGCCCTCCCAGCAGTACATTTACCACTATGCCAGCGTAAGCTCTGACTGAACTACGCAAACCCCAACCTGACTATAGAGCCTTCCCTTCTTCTTTCAAAGTGTTATTTCCATGCAGAGGTTCAAAATTCAGCTGTTGTACAAGGACTGTATAATATTCAATGAACAAACTCTACCTTGAGACCTTTATAGAGATCTCCTAAGCGAAAGATTACTCCTGGAGCTTTCCTACAATGCCTTTTGTTTTGAAAAGGCTGAGTGCAGCGTATTGCTATGCTT
Source organism: Himantopus leucocephalus (assembly GCA_003993805.1). Lineage (NCBI taxonomy): Eukaryota > Metazoa > Chordata > Aves > Charadriiformes > Recurvirostridae > Himantopus > Himantopus leucocephalus. Next base: position 57,884,977 of record RSEF01000004.1, on the reverse strand, counting down.
AAAAAACTTTTCAGAAAGCCATACGTTAGGCTGCTGTAGCTGCCCTTCTGAGAAAATGCTGATTACCATTGAGAAATTCAAGGTAAATGCAGGTTACTCTTCTCACATTCTTTCCAAGGGTCCAGAAAGTGTCATACCTGTATGAAGGCTTCACTTTCTCTCTGAGAAGGCCAAAGCACTGCTATTGTGAATTATGCTTCTATACGTAGCATTAATCAGCAAGAGTCCTTCAGATGTCCTGCCTCTTGGCAGCCATGGCTAGTTACCCTGGTTAAGCCTACCATAGTGAAGAGGTGTTAGCCTGGTAGACCTTGTCTCTTCACGCAGCTCAGAATGATGTGGCCTTGCCAGGGTAACTCTCATGCCGTTTCTCCCCTTCTATGCAGGTGCTTCTATGCAGTATCTCGGCAAGAAGCGGTAGAGATGTTAGAAAAGAACCCTTCATGTGGGAATTTGATCCTGCGTCCCGGCAGTGACAGCAAGAACTACGCAATCACTATCCGACAGAAGCTGGAGTAGGTTGATTCCACAATATATTATCCCATTTTTAACTAATATGCACTATATTAAAAGCTGAATTCTTAATACCCAGAGTTGACATCTCTTGACACGTGCCTTGCCTTCAGGCTATTTTAAGAAAGGCAAATGGGGCCTGAGACTGATTTCTTGGTTCTGTCCTCCTCCAAAGCCAGTTAAATAAAGAAGCAATAATGATCAGCCAGGAAAAGACCATTTCCTTGGGTAAATGGGCTTCCCCTGTTTGCCATGAAACCCTACTCAGTTTAAGAAATCATCATGCAGAATGAAAATGGAAAAAGCCGTACCCCTTTGTAAAATGAACAACAAAAAATGAGAGAGAAGTATTTTCAAACAGTAACTTAGTCTAAGAACCCACCACATTTCAACTGAATTGCCATGCTTTAGCTTTTGCAGAGCTTCAGAAAAGAGGCATCTAAGACACCACGAATGAGATTTGCAATTCACAGTGTTTCTAAACTAAAACAGGAAAAAACAAACCCTGCCACACACCTTTAGTAAGCTCTGGGAATATTACAAAGCACACCCATTGCTCCTGCAAAGGAGTCTATAATGACAATGATACATCAAGAAGTATATATCAATTTCCGTTTTCTTTCAGTGCCCCACGCTTAAAGCACTACAAAGTGATGTCCAAAGGAACAGGTTATGTTATCGAATTGGAAAGACAGGTAAGTGAGCAATTCCCTTGTTGAAGATTCTTAAGCAGGAATAAGAAATATCACTTTGCAGAAAATTAGGAAAGCTTTAGTAAATTCCTAACTATAATTTGAGAGTCAAAGTAAAGTATGTGGAAAGTTTACCCCTCTTGTTAGTCCAACTAACCTAATTTCAAAGAACAAGTTATCTTTTAAGAACTAGTAAAGTAGGAACCCCCTCCCATCAGCATCTTCTAACAAAAATAGAATCAAACCACTCACAAACATCCAAGATTGCTTAATTATTTTTTTTTTTTTTCAACTCAGGCTTCAGTACCAAGTCTGAAAACTGAGCCCTCGTTGCAGTTAAAGGAAGTTCAAAATGCACTCCATGTAACTTTAAGAAATAAAATTAACTTAGCTGAAGTGTGAGCAAGGCTGCACGGACCCTGTTATTTGGTTTAAAATCGTTTTCTTCCACTTTTCTTAAGACATGTTTAACTCACGGCCTGAGAAACATCCTATTGGCTTGAAAAAGCATCTGCTATTACAGCAGCTGCTGAAGGAGCACAGCACTCATTGAAGAGCACAATGGTGCAGAGAGGGATCTCTCTTTTGGTTTGTGTACTCATTTGATGGAAGGGAAGGAGTTACACGTTCAAGGGTCAAAACATTACCATAGATTGCAGAGTGCTGTCCTAGACTGGATGTAAATCCAGTATCAGTTATTTGAGAAACATAGTTAGGGATACCAGCCTGCCGGCAGGTTTTCAAAAATATATTCTCAGCACAGTAGCATGTTTTTTTGTTTGGTTGGTTGTTTTTGTTTTGGTGAAACAGGTGACACTCCCAAGCCTTCAGGATGTTGTCAATTACTTTGTGACCCAAACCCGAGGGAATCTGAAGCCGTATGTCATACAGACGCATGCTGCAGAGGACCCAGTGTTCTGAAAGCAAGCTGGTTGCTGAAGGCACACGCAGGAACAGTCCTGCTAAAAGAAAGAGACACGGAAGCAGCACAGGAACTCCGCACTATTGAAGATAAACAGAAGGCATTCCCTAAGCTACTCTTTGTCAATTTCTAGAGCAGCTCTGTTGGCCTTAAACCAAGAATGTGATGCAGCTTCTCCCAGAGAAACTCCTGAGATTTGGGGAGGGCAAATAACCCCAATTCCTACAGAAGATTAAAGGTGGAAAAAGAATAAGAGTGAGAAAGAGAGGACACATTGCCTCTGCAAAATATGATGGAAAAATACTGTACTGAAATTAGACAGACTTTGGGGGCTCAATTCTGTCACTGGCTCAGTGCAATAAACTCTTTATGTTAAAAACCCCATTTCTTGTCTACACACTTGTAACACTATCAGTGCCATTTATGACATCCCACAGAGGCAGCTGGAATGCCTCACCTCTGCTGGGGCTTTGCACGCTGCCAGAGAGGTGCAAAACAGACCAAAAAGCAGAAAATACAAGTCTGGGTAGCTTAAACTGGGGCTTCTGGTCTCTGCAAGGTCATGCAACCCTTACAGGACCTGGAATATCCTGAGTAAGGCAGCCAGGGCATTTCCCATGTCATGCAACTGAGGGAGGGCATAAATTCAAGCAACCTGGGACATCTGCCCAGCTGGACGTTCCCACCCCTTCTACATGCCTGCAGGGGTATTCATCAGACCCTGCTGACAGCTACTTCAGGAAACTAAACAAAAACAAGTTAGCATCCGTGTTGGTTAAGCCCTCTGAACTATCTTCTCCACAGGCTGAGGCAAGCCCCAATGAATGCACAATGAAGACAAGATTGCACAGCTGGTACTGAGGGAGGCAGCAGGGCATGTGAGAACCCTGCTGATCATACCAAACAGTTGTGGAATCCCACCAAGCCTTAGGCACAGCATCCATCTTCTTGGAAACTGGGGATCCAGACTTCAAAACAATCAACTGAAGTGATAAGCAGGAAGATCCAAGTTTAGTATTTTCAGTATTTAAGTTCTGCCATGCAGCTGGACTGAAGTGCTTACAGGATGGGTACTCACTGCTGAGCTACACTCCTTCTATAGTTAGTGGAAATGACTAGCTCCAGAGTCTAGCTTTTTTCTTCAAAAAAAGCCCAACTAAATGAACTGCACTGCTTCTGTGACGTGGTGCAGGAGCATTCACACAGCTCAGCTGAAACAGCTATGATCTAGGTACCGAGGCAGCTAGCACCTTCACTACGTGCACAGGCAGTACTCTAGGTAGAGTTGCTCTTATTTCCACACCAAGATTGATCATCATGTTCCTTTAGGAATCACAAATTAATTATTACTTGTTTTAAGGATTATGGAAGTCAGTCAAGGCTTGGGAAGGTTATTTTAAAAGAATGCCCACGTATTTCTAAATAATGTGTGACCATATGAAGGCACACCCACTGTATTTATGAAGGTACAACATAACGTGAGACATTAGCACTTTCTTTTAATGAAAATACTTAAGATCACTTTGTGAAGATGGTGCTGCTCAATATGCATCAGCTTAGAGTTGCAGCTTTTCCTCAGTATGAAACTGAAACTTGTGTGTTGCTGTGAGAAGTGGGAACTTCATACTCCTTCACTCTCTCACTTTTGGCATGCAAAATGATTCATTTACTAGCAAGACAGTTCTGCTGGTGTTATCAATACTGTAACTCATGACACCTTTAAGCTTGAGCCTCAATAAGCTTTCTGCAGCACAAATAAACACCCACACTAGCTACTTCATCGACCACACTAAAGATAGCAAAAGATATGTTTACTAAAATAAACTCTCAAAAGCTATCTGGTCAAAACTTATCAACATTTGGACAAAGCTTTAGATTGCTGTGCTGTGCTGCAGCAGAGTACGCTTTCTGTAATTGCAACACAGGAGATAATTAACAGGGATGGATAAACCTTTCAAGCTAATAAGCCAATTGCATTTGGCTGAAATTCAATTCTTTTCTTCAAAGAACTGGCCTACAGCTGCATTGTTTCAAAGACACAAGGAAAAATCAAGAACATGAACTTATCTAAACCATTTACTTATGTTTGATACAAGCCAGACAGAATACAAACTCTCTGCCTAGCTCAAACTCACATTATTTCAGCATGTCAGATGCCGTGATGAGGTAACAGGGTTTCTGCATCACAGAGGCCAAGGCGGTGCCAGAGTTGTTCTTTTTATGTAGTCACTATTCTTGAATAGCACTTTTTTTTAATGGATATTCACATATTCACAATACATAGGAAAAGGGTGGGAAAAAAGCTGATCACACGTACTTTTTACTCCTTGTATAGGTAAATAAAGTCCTAAATCCATCAGATCTGCCAAAACAGTCTTGTTAACACTACCATGATCTTCACACAGAATCCTCACAACTCCTAGCATTAAACATGGAGATTAACCACAGAGAACAGTAGAGCTGGGTACTAAACGCCTCATGTTTTGCATGCACAAACATTCCTGCAACTATTAAGAATGTGAGAGATTAAGGGAATGCTAATGTAAATATGAGCAAACTCTGTAAGAAAGCATTTGATTGAGAAAGATCTTTAATACTGATATAAAGCTTACCCTCTGAAAGCCAACTGCTCTTTTAAAGAATAAAATTTTGAAAGAAAGCTATTCAAAGTGTTCTAGTGGAAAGATAGTTCTTCATTGCTGCAGGGAGACGGCTAGCTCTAGCTGCTCCATGGGAACAGAGCATCAAACAGTCCTTGACACACACAAGCTTTCATTACAATGTGGGGGGAGAAAAAAAGCAGTTCTCAGATTCCAGGTAGTGCTAATGAGCCTCTGCAGTGCTAGCACTGGTAGTGACAACACTGGAGATCTGGAGGACCAGCACCCCAAAATTCACTTGCCTGGTTTGACTGAGCCCTTTTAGTGTGATCATGCTGAGGCACCTGCTGAGACTTTTGATTTAAAGCAGCAACAGACTGAAAAATGGGCTGTATCATACACAAATTCACACTGAATCGGCTCACTCCACTCTGCATAACCTTCAATATAAATATTCCATATCAGCAATTCAGAGAGTTTTAAAACATGAAAAACAATTTTAATGAGCCACTTGATATGCACAGTTCTTCCATATAAAGTCCTCTTTAGGTTATTACTTATAAGATTTTTACCTAGGTTACCTTATATTCAGAAAATTTTAAAGGTCTGCTAGCAATATCATCGTGCATTTTCAGTTTTTCCATCAGCAGCTGTTTAACTGAGCAGAACCCATCCATAGAACAGACATCCATCCAACAAATACACACAGTAAGAGCAGCATAGATATACAGCCGTGTCTGTAAATTCTGGCCCCGATCCCTGCCAAACTCAACCTGGACTTTCTGGCAAGGGTCTCACAAAGCTGTATGTGTTGTCATTAATAAAAACCATCCCATTAATTATATCTGAAAATTTACTTTAAACCCTAAGGACCATCAGATGGCATGCTAGCCAAGTACTGAGACTTTACTATTTTTATGTTACTTACTTTGAAAGTATAAGCATGATGTTAACACCACACTAACGTACCAGAGTGTACTTACTCAAAGTTGAATTTGTTTCCCAGTCTCCAACTGTGAGAGGTGACAGTGCTTTTGACTTGACCTAAATCTTTAAGTGATCCTTAGCACTAATTAGTGATTTCGGTTAAGAGTTCAGATTCAAATACTGCCACAGTGAGATACATTTTAGTTGTCATGTGGAAGTGGAGATTCAATGTCTGCTTGTGCCTTCTCTGCACTCTAAATGCAGTTATCTTTTCTCCTGTTTCAAAAAGTTTCTCTAAAAGAAGTTCTTTAAAAAAAAAGGAAATAAGTTAGGTAGTTTAAAAAGCAGTATTATCAATCTAGAAAATTATATCTATAAACTAGACTGACTGTAAAACTATATACACCTTCCAGAAGGTATCCCACACGTAAGACTAAATCCCAAATATTGGAATAATTGTGTTGATTCCAGCTATTCAATTCCATGCATCTCGGTATTCAAGTTCCCAGCCTAATATCTGTTATTCCTGACTACAGCTAACCGAGAAGGGAAAAAAGGAGAGGTAAAATTCCTGATCAATGATGTTCATTAAATGTGAAGGTATCCCTAAAGCTTAATAAATTATGATCAAGGATAAATAGCTAAGTAGTCAATAATAGCTTTTGCAACAGCTGCAGGAGATTATGTGCAATCACAATCTCTAAAGCTTAAACACATTAAAAGTTTTTCCACTTCATAGGTCTTTATTCTAACCTCACTTCACTCTATCATCATTGGGAGAAAAAAAAACCTACCAGCTCAACTATACAGTGTTTAAATGATAGAGAAAATAAGGTGGTGCCACAGATGTTTCTGTAAAGCACCTCTGCCTCACCACAGCAACAAAGCTAGTCCCTAATTATTTCTGATTAAGCAGATTATTTATACTTAGATATCCTAGTAACTGACTGACGATAATAATAAAATCCTCAGTGTTCAGTGCAACTCAGACTTGTGCTGTGGACAGGTGCACAGCATAACCATTCGCTGTAAGAAAATGGTACCAAAAGGAGCAGCTGAGGAAACAGCGTTTGCTGTAACAAACATCCAAAGCCATTTCCCTTCTGCTCCTTTCAAAGCCATCATTTGCTAGTGTTTTTCATTTGGTGAGGGCAGAAAGGGTCAACCACACCAAACATCTTCTCCTTCTTGAAGACAAAGGTTTATTGTTGAAAGCGTTAACTCAGCTCTCCAATAGGTTTCCACTTTCCCCATATTGCAGTATTCCCCAAAGAACAGTCTTAGTGCAGATAATCAATAATTCTAGGTCTCTTGACTTCAGGGGAGCTGTGACAATTTACACCTACTCAAGACCTACCTCCCTATGTTTCTGTGTTGAGACTGACATAAGATAGCTGCTCTGACACACAGCATCACTAACTGTTCAGAAGAGAGCACCAACAACACAGTAAAGCAGTTCATCTGCTTTTCAGCGGGAGTTTAAACCTTTTGGATGGATTAAATCTTACACGTAGATGGCAAGAATGAAATTCTTGTTTGAGAATGAAGTAACATGAAATGGATTTGAGATGTTCTTAGAACACCAGGAATATCATAAAATAGCCATTTCCCCATATTTTGCACTCTTCTCTAAACAGTGCCTAATTTGCACATGGGGACCATTTGTTAGGTTCACTGTTCTTCTTGCTTTCTTCAGCTCCCCACAAATTAATACAAATCTTGTCTTTAAGGTAAGGACTGTACTGGACATTCCATCTCATGGAGTGACCAATCCTCCTTTGAGCAAACAGATTTGAAGAAAACAGGAGCAGATGAAACAGAAATCCAGTTTGTCTTCAGTGCAAAGCCACTGATTTTCACCATTTGTTTTAATTAAGGCTTCACCAAAAAGAAATATATAGTACCATCTTTAATAGCTGAAAATTAGCACACTCCTTTCAGAACAAATAGTCCAGGAGTGATTTTAGTGTCTCTACCATCAATTGTCTTCCTGAACAAAATAGTATCTCACTGGCGGCCCTGGCAAGTCTTCCTCTCCATCAGTTTCTGGAGCAAATGATACTGTCAAATCCACATACTTCTTATCAGCTGATGGTTTCACAAGCTTTTGCATCCTACAAGGAAATGAAGAACAGTTTGTTAACATACCAGAAAGAGGACTGGACGTGGGAATTCAGGGCCAGCCTAGGATAAATCTCACTGCCAGCAATGAAGCCCAACATACTAGAAACCAGATTAAAATGGAGAATAAGCCACCTTTTAATTTTGACACCAAAGTTGTTCCTCGACCTGAGGTACAGAAAATGGTATTCCAATTTCTTGATAGACTTAGCCTGTTAGTGAGCTACTACGTCGTTCACTAACAAGTGCTCAGTGCAAAAGAGAAGACAAAGTGGCTAGATTTGGATGGGATTCCTCACCAACATAATTTCTTTTTGGTGTCCTACTGAGGCACAAGGCAAAGTTAGCTTTCTGTGCAGGATTTTGGTCAATGAGGAAGAGCATGTTCTTGGTATACCAGGAATGGCTGGTTTTAATACGTTATTAGGGAGAACCACTCCAGTGCAGACACTAGATACACAGTTCTGATGGAAAGCAATTCTGTTGGAGTTAAGACTTATTAAGTCCTTGAATTTTGAAGGCAAATAGCAATGAGGGGGGAAAAAACAGCCAGGATCTGGGACTTCTTCCTTCATGACCACAATGTGAGTTTAAACTAGGTAAGTGTGTCATGTCTTAGTGCAACTTCCCCCCTTTGCTCTCTACAGTCTCAAAAGCTACAGCTATTGCTTGGAAGTTGCACAATAAAATGCTGAGGTAGAAGGTCAATCAACCTCACTTACATTACATATCTTTGGATGATTCAAAATTATTTTCTTGCCAACTTGGAGCACTAATTCATGAGGCCAGCTCAAATGCTAGGAGGCTGGGGGGATACAGTCACTCATTTCTATTCCTCACAGGAATCTTTAGAGGATTTCCCTTCTGGCTATGCTTTAGCATACAGGTCAAAAAGCTGCCTTCCCCAAAGTACTTGTTCCCTTGCAGGAACAAAAAGCATTAGCCTCTCCTCAGCAAAGATACTGAGGTCATATTCATTTGCATGAGGAAGCCCCAAGCTACAGAGCAAGGCAGATAACTATCTCTCTAAAAATTGCTTTTAAGGAGTATGCTACCAGTCAATGCTGTAATTCTGAAACGAAGACAGAGTCTTGCAATGCTTGTCATATTACAGTGAGAGAAAGATTTTAAATACCTTAAGAAAAAACAAACACACAAGCAAGATCAGAGTTTGCTGTGCAAATATCTTGTAGAGCTTTTGGGACCGTATGTAACACAACCCCAAGCTGCTGTAACTACATGAAAAGCTTGAACCGAGTCTCAGGGTAATAAGAAGTCCTGATATTCACAAGAAGGCAGCTTCACACCATGCCTTTGACTTCATTACACACCCCACTCATTCAAAATGATTTATACAGCTGTAGGAGAAGGAATATAAACAACTTATTTTGAGATTGGCTGTAAATTCACATATTAGTATGCCAGACACTCTAAAGGCAGTACCAATTTACAGGCTCTTCTCTCCCAGGAAGTCTGAAGTAGCTTGCCCATAACATATACTACTTTGCCTGAGGTTACCTACTAGCAGACCGTTGAAATAGTACTGATCAATCTGTAGTAAATGCTACAGCATCTACTTGCTTTAGCAAAGCCTGCGAGCACTGACCAGCATATATTTCACAGGAGCTGTGAGGGAAAAAAAATTTGAGCTAAAGAAGTTCAATCAACGTGTAAGGTAGAACTAAACCTGGGTGAGACCTGGCTGTTACCTTGCAAAGGACTACCAGTCAAAAACCAACACCCTGCCCCCACGCCCTCCCAAACTTCCAGTTTGATATACCCCAATTTCCTGTCAGTGAACAGCACTGCAAGGCGGTGTGAATATCTTCATTTTTAAAAGGGCTAAAGTGAACTAGAATCTCAAGGAGTTGCTATGAACTGAACAGAATTCCAGAAATCTCAATCTGCAACCAATACATTAACTCCTTCCCTGAGTGTTCTCATTCTTTCAGACCCAAGTTGCTAAATATGACCATTAGTTTTAAGCCAGTTTAAAAAGGTTCAATTAGTCTTGTTCTGGTTGAACCAAGGTACATTCTTTCCAAAAAACACCTCACTGTCAGACTTTTTAATTTACCAAAACTAGCAACCACTTTGAGAGAAAACAATGCTGTCAGACACACGTCGTTATGATACAACCAGTGAACATAACTTGTATGTGCGCTTGTATCCCTCAATCCAGTTTCCAGTTATACTTACGTCAGCTTTAATCTTTTAATATGACCTGGCATCACAGGAACATACAGCATTTTGACTCCCTGTACAACCATAGTTGGTTCAATTCCATATTTCTCCTGGAATTCACAAATTAAGACTTATTAAACGATTACGACAGCTGCACAAGCCAGCAGATACTACCACTGCTAATACTACAACTAAATATTCAAAACCATAGGACCACAACCAGAAAAGTTGCTAATGCATGGATGTTGACAGAAGTTTTATTACGATACATTCGAGTCAATCAAATTAACAAAGAATTTGAAAGTAGGCTTGGACATGTTTAGAGACATTCCTCGTGACATTAATTCTTTCTAGAATTACTCTGGTTTGAACAATAACTTGATAAAATGGAAAAACAAAACAAAACTGAATCAGAAAAACCCAAACCAAGAAAACCCTTTCCTCTTGTCTTCTATTAACCCAGTACAGTAAAGGACTTACTCTGACAGCATTTATGAAGTCCAACAGAGTAAAATCCTCTTTCCCATAAATTGTCCACCTGTCCCAGATTGTAAATGATATCCCATTTCTGTTTTAAAGAGAAAGGTTGTTTGTTACTTTAGAACATGAACTCAGGCACTTCCTTTAAACATGTATTGAAGAACTGCCATGTCTTCTAGCAACTTGCTATTTTATCTTGAGCAAAAATCTCTTCCCTGTCTGCTGCCCTTTATCCAGCCCTTTGACCTGGCTAAGCACAAGACACAGTAAGAACTCTGGGTAGACACAGTATATGGCAATGAACTTACTAAGTTTTCAGACCTACTGAAAAATAGCTCTTCTACGGACTAAGATGCACATGTGTGTCCGGTCTGTGCTGACAGGATGTTTATTAATAACCACGCCACACATCTAACTCATCTAGATTTTTAAAGCCTTACCAGCAACAGCTTCCACTGAAAACAAAACTAAGCCCTTAAAACCACTGTTTTTAAAATTAGGACAGAAAGGTATGTGCTCCAGTTTCCAAACAGGAAGTTCTTGAGCAATGCATCATGGGACACCCTTGGCAGTACTACGAATATCACTTACACCTTTCGCAGTACGTGGTAAATGGATAATAGAGTTTGATAGCAAGCACTAAGTGATTCATGATCTTCTAAGTTTAAAGAACAACAAAAAATAACCTTGAAGATCTGTAACATTTAATTGAAGTGCGACCACGAACTGTAGTTCCACCACAGTTCTGCTATGCAAGCACGTAAGGCCTCAATCTGGTTAGCTGGATTTAATAACTGTACAGACTTCACACTGCTTGTAATGGCTCACCAAGTTCTAAGCATCAATTACCAGGTTTCCAAATACTGCCCTTCTACTATTGTCCTTCCTACCTGATTTCTGTTCTTCTTACTTCAGCAGTTTCTGTAAGGACCATTATGGGAATGGCTAGGTTCAGAAAACAGTTCTTGTATGCATCAGCTGGGTAGCCACCCACAACTTTGATGAGTTCCAGTGCAACCTGCAGTAAATAAGAATCCCATACTTCCATGAGACCAAACACGGGTCTTAGGTACTGTGTTATCAACACTAGTTTAGTTACGAAGCCAGCAACTACAGAGTAAGTTGTTAATGAGATCAGCCTTTGTCCAATCGGCAGAGTAAATCACATCTGGAAATGCAACCCAATATGCCACAGAAATAAATTCTGTTGCTGCTAATGGAAATCTTTAAAACGTTCAAAAGCGTCCCTAATGTAGGACTCTTCCAAAATGGTTTAATTCAAGACATCTCCACAAAGCATGCAGTTCTGTTGAGGTGCATGGATGTGAACCACTACAGAACAGATCCTTTCCACTCTGGGCACTGGCACTCTGATGGAAGTTAGTTAACTGCAGAAAACAAACCAAAAACACTCATCTCCAGCTCCTCTTTCTGGCCAGCAAATCAGAAATAAAAGCACCACACCTAGAACCAAAAGCAACCTTTTGTATTGGTACATAAGAAAAAAAGATTAAGTTTGAAATAAACCCATTTCTTTAATGAGGCTCTGTCAGGGTAGTGTTAATCAACATCCAGACAACAGTGGTTTTAGGCAAAGAACAGTAAGAGGAAGAAATATGCATTTTAAAAAGCATACTCACCAGCCCTGATACTGCAGCAGTAGCTGTTGCAATTGCCGGAATAATCTTTCCAGCAATGCGCTTTGTTTTGAACCGGTCTGCTGGTTCAATGTTGTACATCTTGGCTCGCAAGTTTGATGCTGCTGTTACGAAATCTATATGCCCATTACTATCATCATCTTTTTCAAAAGAGATGGGCTTCATTTGCAAGTCATCTGCTCACCAAAAAGAGAGCAAAAATTAATATTAGGAATCTGAAGATGTCCTAAATGTAAGTTACAGGGAACTAGAATCTTAATAAATTAAAAACTTTACATTCTGGAGCTTGGTGCCTTACTTACAACTTGCTTGAAGCAGAAATGCCCCTATCAATACCAGTTGCTAAAATGAGTAATGAAAGAAATATCAACACAGCTCCATAATTTTATTTTCCTTACAAAACCAAGATTTTGGACAGTCCGATGGATGTTTCTTATACACCCCACCTTGCTATAGCTCCATCCTGTCAGAATTCCCTCTATTAGCTTTGTTTATCTGTAACCGTTTCATTACAGACTCAGTAGTATGGGAGACAGAGGTTATGGTTGACGCTCCACGAGATGGGTCAGAGCTAAGCTAATCTTTCTCCCGTGTTCACAGGCTAAAAATGCATGCATGTTGTTGCCCAATGACCTCTTCATGTGGCCAGACACAAAAATGGGATTCGAACATCCTCATTTCAACATATCTAGAAGATGCTGAAGAAGACTCTAACAGCCTTCACAATTTCAGATTGATTCCTCTAAGTAGTAACTCTCAACCTCCTCATACCAGAATCACTTTCCGTCTATCTGGGATCAGGCCATCACCCTTTCCCTCCTCAGAGTTCAATTCCCTGCTGCCTGCTTGCTGTTATCGGGGTTGTATTTACATGCAAGTATAACAGAGAAGCCTAAAACTTTCAAGAATCTCAAAAATACAGAAGCATAGGGTAATGTCAAGAAATAAGGACAGTTATCTGCAGGGCACTTCAGAAAGCTTTCGATATCAGCTGTCAGCTTCTTGCAGAATTCCAGAACTGCTTTATGTAAAGACCTGAATGTCATACTACTAGCAGTGCAATTGCAAGGATGTTACTAAGCTATGAAACTAGTTTACACTACTCACTTTCCAGAGCTTCATTGGATAGTATAGACTTCTCCAGCTGGAAAATAGCATTTCTTTCATCCTCACTGCTGACAGGAATATGATCTGGTTTTCTTGCAGTTTCATCAGTCTGTACAACCTGCAAGTGTGTGCAGTAATAAAATACGTGAACTTTGTACAGCACAAGTGTCAAGTGTACTAGACTTCCTGTCTTCTCTGCAGTCTTTCCACCCCAGTTCAAGACAGACATAGACTTATGGAGCAAGTCCAGCCAAGGGCCACAAAGATCATTAAAGGACTGGAGCATCTCTCATATGAGAAGAGCTGAGAGAGCTGGGGCGGTTCAGCCTGGAGAAGACAAGGCTCAGTGGGATCTTATCAATGTGTATAAATATCTGATGGGGGGAAAGTAGAGAAGGCAGAGCCAGACTCTTTTCACTGGTGCCCAGTGACAGGAGAAGGGGGTATGGGCACAAATCAAAGCAGATAAAATTCCATAAACATAAGAAAATACTTTAAAGAAAAAACAAACAAAAAACCACAACCAAAACTGTGAGGATGGTTGAACAATGGCACAGGTAGCTGAGAGAGGCTGTGGCATCTCTAGCCTCAGAGATATTCAAAACCGCATGGGACACAGTCCTTGATGACCTGCTCTAGCTGCCCCTGCTTGAGCAAGGTGATTGGACTAGACAGTCTCCAGAGGTCCCTTCCATCCTCAACTATTATGTGATTCCGAGTCAAAATATCAGTTTTGTCTCACAAGGCAACCATTCACGAGACAAGTGTTAACACTGGGCAATAAAATATGAAAGCACTCTGGAATATTTGCTAATTTTAAATGACGACAAATGCTAGCCACTGCACAATAACACTTAATGTGGTTTTGAAGTTAACACTTCAAAAATAAACATAAAAATAATGACACTTCCTTTATATTACCTAGAAAGAAATAACAAGTTGACACTAGTCTTGAATTGCTTTGAAGTTGCTTACGGGAAAAGTTTTACTACTTTTATTAAAATAGTATAGACTCATATAAACTTTAAAAAAGCTTGCAGACTTCCAGTCACACTCATGCATGGAAAACGATGCTACCACAAATCATTTGCAAAAAGGCAAAGAAACCCCACTTGTTGCATTTAGCATCTGATACATAGATACCTTAGGTATATCAAGTTAAAGCACTCCTGTATGCCACGCTCTTGTTTCCCCAAAACACATTTTAATTTGTGCTTATTTCTCATCAGCATCAATGCAAGAAGTAGTTGGAGATGTGGGACACTGCTTGTGGATTATTTTCTTTTTTTCATTAAACTAAATATCATACTTACTTTGTTTGAAGGTCTGAACTCTGGTACCTTCACAGCTGAAATAATCTTGAAAATAGTTTCCTCTGACAAATCCTGTTACAGTTTTGAAGAAAAACAATTTAAATTCACATCAACTCAAAAAGGTCCCCCCCAAAAATTGTACATAGCATTTCAAAGAATATAAAAACCAAAAAAAACATCATCATTGAAACACCAAGTGACATTTCAGTTGCCACAGTGAAGCAGAGTGGTGTGAAGTGCGTAGCACATGAAAACTGAACAGAACCGAAGTGTAAATGTGACTTACAGGAAAATCCAATTAGAAAAAGGAAAAGGGTAACAAGAAAAACAAATGATAAGCAACACAGAGGCTGCGAGTGGTAAAAAATAAAATTCCTGGACCATAGCTAAGACAGTTAGTTAAAAAAATGCCTTAAAAAGATCTCCTTTCAGTTCAGTTGTTATATTGCACAGGAAATAGGTCCATCAAAATAAGAATTCCTGAGTTCAGTGCTTACTGAAAATACTCCGTACACTACTCATTTCTTCTCCAGGTTAAAGATTTAAATAAAGACGACTAAATGTAAGCAGTTGCTGAACAGCCAGTGCTGAAGGATAGATTACTTTAAGAATCACTTTTCAGTTCTTGGAAAGAATTTGCAACTGAAAATTGGACCAAAACTGAACACATATATCCAAGTTACGCAATGAGGGCACTGTTATAGTATGGATTACCTTTTCTGTGAAAGGAACACAGTACACTGTTGCAAAAAGTTTTGCTGCGCTCACAATGAAACCATAGTGCCTGAAGAAGAGAGGAAGATAATTGGTTTTGTTTGGTTTGGTTTTTACTTCAGTTGCCCACAGGTTTGTAATCATATTCAAAGACGTCATGAAAACACACACAGAGAAACAACTTCTGCCCACATAGTACAAAACACAGTACAGCACACACAGTACAAAACAGATGACAGATTTTGAGGGACTCAGAAGTCCTCCCCATACTAAGCAAACTTTGACAAGTGAAGAGTTATTTAATGAAAACCATATTTTCTTAACCTCTGCAGTCAAGACAAAAACTACAAATGCTCACATGACATCCATGTGATAATAAAAATCTTCACCTCATAAATACTTTGATATTTGCCGTCTCAGTTTTCACCCAAACTAAAAATGGCAATCCAAACAGTTTCTCAAAGCAGGTGTACATATGCAGCAGAAAAAGGCTTTTCAATCCTTCAACCATATCAATTTTTTAAATTATCTGTAATACCCAAGCCATCTAGCTCAGACCCAAACTGTCAGGATGAAGAAAAGGGGTCCCTCCACTGGGTCATTTTAGGTAGTCAATTTAATTTGGCCCATCCTGTATTTCATCATGTGGGCCAATGGGGGCAGGGGGATTTGACTGCCACAACTCAGTAATTCTGTAGTCACACAATAAATGAAATGGGCTGTTCTAAGCCATTTCACATTAGATGTTGTCAGAACTTCTCACAGCACCCTCCAATCCCATGTCAGTGAAAGTTAAACTACCTGCAGTAAAAGTATGAGACAGCTCACTGAATCTGCCACAGACTAAGACTATGCACTAGTACTTATCAAATACCAGTCCAACTTCTAGTGCTATAAAGCCACTGCCTTGCACTTATAGGACACTATAAAACACATCAGTGGCAGCACCATACTTACAAAGGATCATTAAAGTCAAACTTCACTGGAAAAGGTGGCCTCTTTGGTGACTGCCAAAACAAACCTGGTAAGAAGACAGACTTAAGATGAAATCCTAAGGAATCAGGAACAGCAATGCATGACATACACCATGAATTCACAACAGGCAGAAAGGGGCATTTGTACTTACTTCCATCTTTTAATCGTGTATCAAGAGGAAATGAATGAAGCAGCTGAAGAGCCTAGAGGAAAAGCCAGAGTAGCTTTAATAATTTGCCATATACAGATTGACATGACCACGCTAAATCAAGCTTTCTTTTTAGTAATGATGGGAAATCTTGATACAGCTTTTAAGACACACCAATACGTAGTTGAAGTAATTTAAAGAGTTAAGAAAATCTAAGATGCCTGTGTCAAGATGGACAACTTAAAGACACAAGTACTACTAGACAGAGTGACTTGCCTATTCATTCACTGGACAAAGTTGACAATGTCACCTCATCTGTCCAAAGTCCAAACAAGACAATTAATCTAACAAGTAAAGCGTTCCCCCTACCCTGTTGTCACTTCAGGATTCTTGCATATTGATTCACAATTGGGAATGCAATGTTTTCTCAATGTGACAACTACCACCAGGGCTTCCATATGCACAGATATGATATGTTTATTCATACACATCATGATCTTTCCTACAAAAGTACACACGCACACACACACAGTGGACCAGACTCTCGGAATGACTGGCTCTTATTTCAGCCAAACTTTCTGTGACATCTTTTAGAAAATCAGGGATGTGAAGATGAGTTCAGTAACAAAAGTTTAGTGGGGGAAACAAAAAGCCACTGTCCTTTAGTAAAAGACACCTGATAATCCTGCTGCTCTGGAAAAACACAATACCTAGTCAGCTGGAAAAATGCAAGAAAATTGCATGGAGACTACTGAACAGAGCCACTAGGAGTCAGTTAATAAACAAGACTTAAAAGCGCTACAGTAGAAAGAGGAAGGGATGCAGCATTTTTAAGTTTCAAGTACAGTTCATTATTTATGGAGAGATGGAAGTTAAGTGCAAAGACTTGGACACCTAGTTAGTAGGGCTACCAAGCTTTCCAAAATCCTCATTAGTCTAGTGCCACCTCATTTCCAGGTCTCACCTACCTTATGGCTAAAATACTTCTCAAATTTTACTCTTGCTAGTTCCACACATTGAGTCCAACTTCGGGGTCTTCTACTGAGTGTTTTAATAACATGAAAACAGCCTTCTAAGCTCTCCCCTGATTTTATTCTCTAAACACAGAAGGAAATACAAAAACGTTAAAACAGACAAGATTCCTCCCAATCCAGTCAAACAGTAAATATGTTTTTAGTAAGTTAGAGGCAAAAGGAAACAGAGGGTCACTTTGTGAAATACTATCCTTTATATGATCTTCTCCACTGGGTTTTTCCCCAGGTGCTGTGGTCTACTTGATTTATTTTCACCCAGTCCTACGGACCATAGGCCATTACAGACTCAGAAGAAAAGATATTAAGCAATTGAGTCTAAATTATTACATAGTTGAATTCATTTGAAACTAAGCCTTCCCTTCATTTTTCCCATCAGTGTGACATCTGCTACACACTTGCTAGCAGTGCCTCAATATTTCTGATATTCTACATCATGTAGAGAGCACACATGAGCTAGAGAAGCAGCCCACACATGAGACTTTGGATCTTAATTATGAGACACACCAGAAATACTGTTCCCATGAAAGATCAACTAATGACTTGGCCAAATAAGTCTTCAGGTTTTCTGACTAAGGTCAGAAAATAACCCAGAACTCACTGAACTTAAATAGAAACAAAATCCATAAAGCATTAGTTTAAACCCTGCATTTTACCCTGGTAACATTCCCCTACCTGTAAAACTTCTTCTGCGGATGGATAGGTTTGCCAGAATTTGTTAAACAATGAAGGCTTGTGAGAAAATGAACTTTCAAACTAGAAAATAAAAAGAACAAATACGGCGTTTTGCAAGAAGGGTATCAGATCCCCCGCCTTTCCAAATACACATTAAGTTATGCTGAACACCATTAAGCTTATCCCCTTACCTTATCTCTTGCCCACTGTATTGTATGCTCAATGGCAGCTGGGAAGGACTTCAAGGTGCAAAAAGGTATTTCTTCTTCTGGTGGATCTCGCTGTAATTAAGGAGAGTTGCATGTAAATGCAGACTTATTAAAGTTTATTGCTAATAATAGCACGAAGAATTTCTAGGCTACATAAGCTACATACACTGTTATAAAATACAAGGTGGCTTATTTTGCTTAGAACAAAATTTGTTTCATGAACACTAACACAACACTTCCTTTTTATGAAGAATAGTCTAAACTCCACTCTGGAAAGGAGAACTAAGTTCTGAAACACAAACAACAGAAGAAATTGCCAGCCAGCTTTCCCAAGATGTGCAGTTCACATTCACGTACACTCTCAACATGAAACACACCCTTTCACTCAAGGCAAGAAAGACTTCTTTCTTTGTGTACTCTAGGAAGACCATTAGGATGCTCAAAACCCTGTCTCTGTGTCCATGTGGCATCATTTCATGGTGTTCTCAACCAGTGATTTTCTATCTTGCAAAGGCAGTTTCACAAGAACTTAAGAAGAGGGATATTGCAAGAGTTTGAAGGTTCATTTCCCGCTTCCCCATTCAAACAGAACCATTATGTATGCTTGTAGAAACTGGCAGACTAATTCCTACTACAGAGGCTTATGTTTCTCCTACCTACCTGTGGAGATAATATTCACCAAAAACAAAATGAACAGGCAGAAAACAGTTCTAAGAAGGAAACCCACAAGTACAAAACCAGTTTGCAATGCCACTGTGGGACTAGATTCTTATTCAGAAGGGAGTTTTCAAAGGGGAGGGGGGGGAAGTCAGTCCCTTGGAAATGCATCAGAATTAAGACTTTTTCAAAAGCTTGTGTTTCATGATTCATATAGTAGTTGCTTTTAATTACTGGTCTAGATGTAATCATCAGCTACGTAGCAGACATGATATGTCTAGTCTGCTCAAATTTTATATCCTGTGAGCTTTTCTTCAGAAACCAAGGGAGTAATTATTTCCTAATAGCACTGATCTTCAGCAACTCAGAGAGGCCACTTATTTTAGACAGATACCTAAATGATTAAAGAATCGGAGGGCATTATGGCACTAGCTACAGAAGGTAAGCGATGGTCTTAAAACACTTACATGACTATTATAGGACTCTGTCAGATGTGGCACAATAACTTCTGTGTGTCCTTTCGTTCCCATAGTTCCAGAGTCTATAAGAGGACGCAGGTTTGCTACACAACGACTGACATGGAAAGACACAGGCGTATCAGAAATACAACATAATCACAACACGCTTGCCTTGCAGACGTTACCGGAGCATAACCAGAATTGACTCTAAGCACTTTCAGAACAGTGGAAAGCTTACACCAAACTTGGGAAAAGAAGAGATTAAATAAGAAGAGCTACTTCAAGTTAAATCAGGATACCATAAACCTGAGCCTACCTGGATTAGGAGCATTAATAATTCTTTTTTTAAATGTAAACATCACTATTTATAAATTTAAATACATACTCTTATGTATAAATATTTCAACCTTAAGACTGACACAGTATTCCCCCCCTCATCAGACCTTGACAGCTATTGATTTCCAAGCGCTCACTCCAAGGCTCTCTGTCATGTGAACAGTAGCAGTCACACAACAGCAGAGTTGGATTCCACCTTGAATATAAACCCCTTCCTCCCCTCAGCCAGCATCCCTATAAAGGACCAAAATCTGCAATTTGCTATCAGATCTTATAAGCAGTTGCAGATCACAAAGATTAAGAATAGAAAAGCAGAGTTCACATAATAATGTGAAAAGCAGTCCTCGCTTCCTTTCCACAACCTACCTGTCAATGTATCTCCTTGCCTCAACATTGTCCAAAGCGGTCACAATCACATCTTGCTTGGTATAGAATTCATCACTGTAAGTGTTCTCAGTGGCTGGACAAACTTTATTAATATACGAGTCAATCTTTAAGTAAGGATTGATATTCAGAGTTGCTTCTGCTGCAGTATAGCTTTTAGGTTTCTGAAAGTATAAATACATATATTATATCAACAATATTTAGATAAAGAACATCCAGGACACAGAATTATCAACTTATTTTGCTGATCAGACAACAATTCACTGACTGAAATGTTAGTATGCAAAACACACAATAAAGGAAATTCTGTAATTATATACCTTCCTCACTAATAAATATCTTATTAATCTAGCTTTATTTTTAGTTTTATTTAGTGTGTCAGAGACCACACGGTGAGAGTGCTTAAACGGTGCAGAAGTGTATTGAGTAACGGAAACTGATGCCACATGCTGCCTTTTATGCTCTCACAATGCCATAAGAAAGGACAGGTTCATGACTGTCAGAGGATAAACCCATTACTTATTGTTATTATGTCTATGCAGCACAGACATCAAACAGCTGTGAATAATCAGGCTACTGCAAGGCATTCCACACAAAGCCAGTTTCAGAAGCCAAACTGAAACAGAGTTCTTAACCTACCTGACACTTCTAGCCATACTACATTCAATTATCTAGGGATCAGCACTTAGAACAGTGGAACTCAAGACAGTGTGGCTTCTGAAAGCTTGCAGAGTTCACCTTCCATTTATCTATCCATTAAAAATGTAATCTGTTCCCAGATTTGCTAGACATAAACAGGAGGCAGAAAATTTAGCTGCTGGGGTTTGTGCAGGGGAAACCCTTTTCCCTATTGCTGTCAAAATCTAAGCCACTTTTTTTTATTTTGTGCTGTGTTTGCAAGTAGAGGGATATTCTCTCTGCTTCCAAGGAATTAAGAGTTTCTGTATGATGCATTTACTGAATGTACATGGGTTTTTTTGCCACAGTATTTACCATCTTAATGAAGACTGAATTAAGTCAGAAGATAGCAACTTCGGTCAAGTTCCATCATCAGTAGCTCTTCTATTGAGAGCACTTCTGCCAGTGCTGCCTATTTTCCGTTATTTTGTTTTATTGTCCCCAAATTTCAGTGGTATAGTAAAGCATTTCTGGCATATTAACCTATGGCAGCTTCTTATGCAACATAGCACTCCCCATCTGATTCTCAAGTTCAAGAGATTTCATTAGTCAAAGACACCAGTACAAATTAAGATCAGCCAATTTTCCTCAACTGATACTAGTGATAAGTGGGATGCCAGTGTAGTTAGAGGTATTGTCTTGAAATATACCGGATTTCATTACAGCCTTTAAGTCTTCTTTGGACAGAAGTACATACACTCACAAGTTCAGCTTTTGGTGGGGACACAGGACAGGGAAACAGAACAATAGTCCGTAAAGTTTATTGAACAAGAAAGCCTACCTGTATGTGATGAGGTCGAAAAAGAAACTGCCTGTTCAGGTTGGATTTCTCTATCAAGTCTGGATCTGTAATTGTAACCTAAGTCAGAAGGGACAAAAGCAACAGCTGAAGTTACAATTTAAGTGTAGCACTGAGCAATAATCTTGATGCAATCTCTACAGAAACTCGTCAAAACAAAGCACTCCTGTTGGCATCCACTGTGGCTACCAGCTCTGATTAAATTGTGTTATAAAAATCAAAATACAGCAAGACTGCTCCAAGTGTGTTCTGCTTCTAATTGCACACTACTTCCACTCTATAATGAGGGCATTTTACCTTCTATGCAGAGATCAACCTGAAATAAGGCTTAGACTTTTAACATTTTTAACATTATTTAATTATTCCTTGACATACTATATTTTAATAAGCAAAGTGAGGGTAACAGGTTACTTACCAATCCTTTGTCTTGCCCAGTACCAACACCAAGCAGTGCAAAATTTTTTAGCATTTCACAGCCTATAGCTCCACAGCCAACCTAAAGAAATGACATTTTTAGAGTCAGAAACATAAGTGAAAACCATGAAGACAAGTAGAATAGACAAGTCCCATTACAACTTTGGGCCATTTATTCTGCAGTGACACACGTCATCAGAGCTGCTCTCGTTATTTTGAAGACAGTAGATGTTAGCTGTATAGACAAAGCATGTGCAAGAAGTGTCAGTGTCAGGCACACTCACCAAAAAAACATTCAGATCATGCAGCTTCTGGCACAGAGAGTCTCCAATACAAGCCCTCAAGGCATCATACCTATCTCCCCTATGCAGGCACAGGAGACAAAAACAGAAGAGCACTAAGTTGTCATTTATCACAGTAGTACCACTGATGCCAAACTGCACTTCAACACCAACTAAGAAAACCAAACCAAGTCCCCTATAATTCTTAGTCCTCCCATGCTCAAATACAACACATATTCTCAACCCCCCAAACGTGTCCCTCCAGCAAACAGCACTGAACTAACTTTAAAAGACATCTTCTGTGCCTGCTTGAGACTCAGATGTGAATAACATGTAAAACAGCAGCTTGTAGTTATATTTACCGTGGGAGAAATTCTTCAGAGCCCATCTTCTCCATAGGTGTTACAATGTCTAACATATCTATATANAAAAAAAAAAAAAAAAGAAAAAAAAACTGTGAAAATCATTCATGTTATTTTCGTTTAAAAAACAAAGTAAATATTTTCTATGTACAACAGAGTCTAGAAATTTAGAAGCCCTACGTTTTTGCTGTCAGTGGAAGACTCTACAGCATTCACTTCCCTACAGTTTACTTCACAATTTTAGTGGACAGGAAAAAGTACCTGGACACTGAGGGGAAAAAAGCTCACTGAAACATGAGCCGCAAGCTATTGACTTTTGACAGGCATGTTACCCATCCAAATTAGACTGTGTGAAGTTTTTAAATCTAACTTTATTCTGACACTTATCCTGAGAGTCTGAACGCACTGCTCTTATGTACAGTAGCTTAAGCTGGCATCTGGACTATATCACACCTTTGCAGCCATGCGCTGACAGGCCAATGCTCTCCTTGCTTGTGGGAAAAAATGGGATGTCTGAACCCCAAATATGAAAATTTTAACTAAGACTGGCTGCACTTTTATTGTACACATAAAAACACTGTATTTTTTCCTAAATTCANCCCCCCCCCCCCCCCAGTTACAAAAGTTGTTCAGCCTATTTTGATCACCCAGCAGTACACACAACCATACATATGTAACATCACTGTCAAAATAAAGATCCAAAACCAAAGACAGCCTTACCCACTGCTGCAATGGAGAAAATTTTCCTGTTACTGCTTTCAAGACTTCCTGGCTAGCAACACCACCCACTGCTGCAGCCAGAGGAGCTAGAAATCCCTGAGCAGTCCTAGACAGCCATTTCACTACATCTCCATTCACCTGAGGCTGAAAAATAAGACATAACAACAGATTTATCCATTCAATTGAGCATGTCAGTGCTTGACAGTTTCATAGATTATTCTTCTTCAGTAAAAGACAGACAAATTATTTCACTTTGACTAGCAAAAAGCTTTCCAGCCAAGACAGGTCCACTGTATGCCCTGTACTTGTAATATGCATTTATCTAAAAACTGGATTCACATAGCCACAGGATTCAGCCTTCATGTCAGGTGAACATTCAGCTGAACCTGTGCTGAAACTCCCTTCTCTTTCCTCTGTTCAGAAAGCCAACTGATCCATCTAAAGAAGGACAAAAAGACCAGAACAAGGACCAACAACTAAAGCATGACCTTTAGGCAAGTAAATGAGTGCATCAAAAATGACTCATAACGAGGATGATTCCTTACTCACTTTGTTTTCCAATGTTTCACTTATAGACATGGCTATTTTCAGCATTTCCTCAGCATCTTGAAGGCATCTAGACACCAGGGTAGAAACAATAATGATCACTTAAGCATTCCAAAGTCCTTCTAGAAACACATTTAACAGAGGGGAAAAAAAGCACTGGATACAGTAGGAAGAGTGTGGAAATTTGTATTGGCTTTAACAATGAAGATTAAACATGCACTTCTAAATGTTATGGCTCAAGAACAGGAGTCTCAGTGGAGAATCCCACGTGCAAGTCCAGTCTTACGATTTATACTTTGTAAATAGTTTTGTCTTGTTTAGCTGAAAATTATGCATATCAAGAACTACACCTGAAAAAAAAATACTGAAAATGAAAAACAAATCCTTCAGACTTTTGGGTTTGTTTTTTTTAAATCTGTAAGCTACAGGGTAATTCAGGAATCACTGAAATAACTTTTCCAAATTAATCCCACAATGTGAAAAAAAAATGGAACAGAGAAAGACTTCCTCCAGAAGCATTTTCTATCAACATGGACCCAGAAAGTGGCATTCCTGTATTGGGAAAGCCCTGTTACAAACCCAGACATGCATTAGGCAACATTTTTCACCTAGATTTCAGCTTTTCATTTCTATGTCATCTATTAAGTAGCAGACAGACAAGGTACCCTGCTGCACATCAAACCAGTAACTACACTAAAAGGAGAGATCTGTCTGATTCAAGGCTTAGCCAAGACAAGACTGATGCCTTACCCAATGTTCGGTCTGCGACCAAAGTTCTCCTCAAAGTGGTTCAAGGCAAGCATGGCAACATGGATCTGCAAAGGTGCCTGTTAAGACAGCAATAGCTATTGATCAGTTACAAACTCAAGAAAACAGAAGGAAACAAAAGCAATTATTTGAACTCTTATGTTACCATTTCACTTCCTTGTCTCTTAACCATACCACTCCAAAAAAGTTTTTAAATAGTGTTAAAAAGTGAATTTGAAATACCTTCCACTAATGTTTTTACAAACTGGGATGATGAAGTGTTTCTCAGTGGTAATGCAATACCCTTCACACACATTCAGCACCCACTTCAACTAAGTCTAACTAAAGAGTCCCCCAAAAAATTTAGTGCTGAAATTGGAAAATGCAGCAATCTTCTTTTAACTAGACATTAGAATGCATTGCTTTTTGCCAAATGTCAATACCAAAGCCCAGTATTAAGGGTCAAACAGGCAAGTCAGACCTTACATTATCAAACTAACAAAAAATCATCAGATCAACATTTTTAGTTTAAGTTTTTAATGACTCCGATGCTTACATGCCTTGCATGTCTATAATAATTAACCAAAATTGTTAGAGGCAAATAGTGTTCACTTCCTCTCAGATCTTAAAAATACCTCTGAATCATTTTTTCAAAGAAAAAAAAATTATTCTTACACTGTTAACTCCAGTTTCCCACCAACCTATGATCAGCTTTTTCTGATTATCCCAGCTTTGATACCAGTGTGATTTTTATCAACCAAACATCATTAAATACAGGAAAAAACATTGTGTCACTTGCAAAATTTACACTCCCATGAATTAAAGACTTATCGAAACCAGAGATTTTAAACAGCAGAGGTGGCTGAGCTGTGCATTTACAATATACTTGGTGCAAATCATGGATAACAAGCCTCTATGGTGATCTAAACCATAATTTATATTCTGTGTGACCACACAAACTGATACCTCAACTCTTATTTCACACTTTAGACTCATATTTAACTACTACAGAAGAGTTAGGAAATTACATTGTTGTACACATAAAGCTGCAGATTACATTCCATGTAGTTTTAACATTAAAGCACTTATGCCCAAATCCCCACATGCTAATTACCTGAGGTTTGCTAAAATCTGCAACAAGGCATAATGGATTTGTTATCTGCTTCTCCAACCGTTCCTGGAAAAATAGAATTAATGATAAGAACATACCCACTTAAGGACATGACAGTCACTGCTACCTGACAAAACAATACTCTCCTGGAGAGATTAAGAACCAAATATACTTTCTTACTAGTATTACTATTACTCTCTCCATTATTAACGCCACAAAAGATGCATAAAATAATCATCTACTGCAAGTTTTGTCAATCAAAAAAGGTCAGAGAAATGTTTCACGTCCTAGTGGCAAGACGCATCTCTTACACTGCTCTGAGGCGGCTACCAGAGATTTTATAGGCAACTGGCTGTTTGCTTGTAGAAATTCCCCACAGAACAGGAAGCTATTGCTTCACCAAGACAGGATACGGAGCTGTCCATTCTCATATCAGAAGCAGCTGGTCCTCGCTCCCAGCTTTTTAGAAGAATGTTTGAGGGCAGTCAGGATCTACTTTCTGCAGGCCCAGAAAGGCACACAACACCATGTAGCTTGCAACCCCTCTCTCCTTCTCAGAAGGCTGACAAGAAACCACATATTTGTAGACCTTCACGGAGTCCCCAGCAGTACAGGGATAGGTTGCCCATAAATATTTTTCTCTACACTGGCAGATAACTTCCAACTATTTCCTATTCTCTACAGTTTAGTAAATCGGTATCACAATTCTTACCCAATAAAAAAATCAGTGTAAACCCAAATCGCAGGTAACCAAATCACGTATCTGCTGAACTCTGCTTCCAGTGCTCAGACCATTAACACTCAAGAACCTGGTTATGTCAAGCACAGACTTACAAAGTAAAACGTTTTCGGTGTCTTCACTTGGACAGCTATGCCTCCATGTAAGTAAGGCTCCATATCCGACGTATTGCCAATGCTGAAGGAATAAGGTGACACCACTGGAAAGTGAAAAGAATAAACAGTGACTGATAATTAAAAGTGTCACTGGATACTGCAGTTCTGCATACAATAAAGTGGGGTTTTTCCAATGCTTTTTACGCTGTGCAACCTTGCTTTGAAAGCATAAACACAGCTGATCCTCCTAACAGGACTGTCCCTCTCTGCCAGTTTCTGGGCTAAAGTATTAGTTTCACATGATCTGTTATGAAATAAGCTTTTTAAAGTCGCAGCAGATTTAACAAGAATTCTGATGACCACAGCTCTGTAACAAAAATGAAATCACTCTCTGTTTTATTTAGACTGAGCACAGCAGTGTCTAGTATATTGCTCAGAGCAGGATTTTATCCCCATGACTAGAACAACAGGCAATCAAAAAGGGCAGCTGGAGCATTTAAGTCACATCCTTCCTCTCATACCACCTGGAGCATCATTCAGATAAAGCAAGAAGACACAAAAATTGTAAATTCATGGACAACTGAACCCAAAAGCTGGATTGTGATTAAGAGGAAGGAACCGAACAGCATCAGCACTAGCAAAACAAAAGGGTCCAGAGAAAACAGACTCAGCCACATGTTTCAAGTGTATTGGTTTTCCCTCAGACCACAAAATAGTTGAAAACAAACAAACAACCCCCACCCACCCGCTCTCTCTTCTGCTCCAGACAAACAGGCATTCAGATCTGGGAACTGGGCAATTCCCCAGCATCCAAAAGGAAACAAGTAGTATGCCTTGAGACATGCATGATGCAGACCAAAGCAGGGTAAACGTAAATCATGAGAATCGCTTCAAAAGCGTGCTTAGAAATACAGTGATGTCAATGCATCCCTGTACACTTAAATTGTCACCCAAAAAACTACAAGGCAAACAGTGACAAACTGGTGTTAATTTAGTCCAAAACCATGACAGAAGCACAGGCATTACTGGACCCTCCAGAAACCAAAACCGGTTTGTCAGCAAACCTCAAATGTAATTAAAGCAAACCTTTATGTAATTAATGAGGATAATCAAGTCATCCATTCCCTTTTAAAGATATCAAAGAACATGGTAACCTCAGAGGCTGCCAACTAGTTTCCACTAGCTGAGAGTTTCCATTGCTCATTATGCAGCAAGACGAGTTTGGAAAGATTTTACTACATGGAAATAGAGTCAAGACAACATTAGGAAAACGTTTGCACCAGAAAGCAATTTTTTTGTGCACGCTCACTGGAGGTCTGCACAACCAAGCAGTCCTCTGGCTACAGTAACTAACTAACACTACAATGAGCTAAAACAGGCCAAAAAATAAATACCTTGCAAATGAGTCAGCAACAGTTTACCTGTTATTTGGTGTGTGGACCCATTTAAGCATGACATTCCGTTAACTTCCCGAAAGGTTAAGAACTGTCCTGTCTCAAGCCTGTGTGGATGATTTTCAAGGCAAGTGACAATACCAGGATTTGACTGCAAGCGAAAATGGCAAGTTACCAAGGAGGAAAGCGTCTTCTGTAAAGGAGTCATGTTTCATCGTAGACACATAGCTTTTTGCCTATTGAAACTGCAGCCTCTAATATTTTTAGCACCTCAGTTCTTCCTTAACAAGGGAGTTACCTATGATAACTTCTTCAGTTCTGTTGTTTTCAGTTTAATGGCGTTTTCACAACACAGACTTTCTCCTTTTTACCTTTTACAGTTCTCAGCATGTTAGCAAACTGCATTTGTAAGTTCTTAACAGTCAACTTCATTGTTCTGTTCTGAAGTAGTAGCAAATTTATCTCCTTTTTCCAAACGTAAAATATGTACAAAGAAATTTTCACAGACATTAAGAAATAAATTATTGTGAATGGTCCTTATTACTCCATGCTTCCTTTCCATCTGATCTCCTAAAAAAAGAAAACCCCAAATTCATTCTTGAAAGTTAGGAAACTTACAAAGCTGGACATCCTTAAATACAGGGAAGCCACAGCCTGAAGCAGATCACAAACAAACACGCTTACACTTGCAGGAATCTCAGACAACATCTCATCCTGTTACAGGATGCCATGCCAACCTCCCATGCACACCGAGACCCCTCTGCAGTTGGAGGACAGCTCATCAAAACCTTGCGGTGCAGCTCAGACTGTAACATGGCGGACTTGCAAGCAAGTCTGGCCTATAGTGTCTCCTGCGATCCCTTCCTATCTCCAGGTATTAGAAAGATTTCAGTTAAGCAGCATTAAACTTAATTACAGTGGACTACATTATTCTCTGTGGGATGGAGAATGGCAAATGAGTTGACCAGAGAAAATTCTCCTCTGATTTAGGGACAGAATGCCACCTCAACCCTGTCCACAGGACAAGAACAGCCACTTGATGGTGGTTTTGGTATTGAACTGTAATTCTGGTCAGTTTTACACTTCAGAGAGTCGAAGCAAGATACAACTAAACTCAAGTATCAGATTATGAATCACAAGATATATATACACAGATATATATTCATTCCTTGACTTGGCAGGCAATCAGTGCAAGCCATGAAACATAACTGTGTACTCTTTATGTAATTAATGAGAACAATCAAGTCACCTATTCCCCTTTAAAGATATCAAGGAACAGGCTACCCAAATCATCATATCTTGAGCTTTAGTTCAGTTCAAACCCAACTTGCTATACAACCCCTTGTAGTTTGGTTATTATTACATCTAAACTGGAGATATGACAAAAGACTTGCTGTGAGTAAGGTTATAGTCTGGACTTCCAGAGTTGAGAGAAGGAGCTAAAGCAATTACCATTTATAAAACAATAATACAAGACCGAACAGACATCTGGACATTTGGACACTCTGCACTGGAAGTATTAGCAATAATATCCTCTTCTCATCGTCTCCACTTTGGTAGGTTAAAACAAACACTTAAATTGCTTTTCAAAACAGGCTCTCGATCCCCTTGATTATTCCAGTAGTCCTTCTATATATATGCTGGAGTTTCTCATAAAAAAGGGCTATTTTCATGCCTATTTCAAGGCTTCCTGAGAAGACAACCTATTCCCACACCAAGGCTATGTCCTGTTCTCTTTACATCTCCTCATTTCTTTCTCTCTCTCTCTCTCAAAAAAGAGACTCAATATTGTGCTCTTACATTGCACATAACGACCAGGAGACATCAGTATGCTCTACAATGTTAGCACATTATCACTGGCTGGTTTTGATTGAGACACAAGAACGAAGTAACTTTGCCTCTGCTATACTGTCAATTTTCAACTGCTTAGAAGGCCGCTAAAGTGAAACACTCTGCTTGGTCACATAGCCAATAACGAATCATTATAAAAAAATTAAAGCAGCACAATGACTTCTATCCCTTACTTGTGTTATATTTGAAATGAAGATCTCCTTTGGCTCCTCTCCCGTTGTATCCAGCACTTCAAATTCATCACCAAAGTCACAAAACAAACGTGAACATATTCCATATACATCTGCACTGATAAACTACAAGAGAAAGTAAAAATCATGAGTATCCCTAAAACAGCACAAGCCAAAGGCATGACCTCTCACATTCAACCCTGCCCAAGGCTAGCAGGTTTAACTTCTACGGTGGAAACCTTTCACGTGCACCCAGGCCACTGACTATATAGCACAGCATTCATGACAGACTTTGGACCTGCATGAGCATTTCAGAACCCCTACACAAAGAACAGGAACCACACCAACACTCAGTGAAATACTGCCATTTCTACTACTGTGACATTCCGCCTCAGCATGTTCTTTCAGAACAATTATGAGTTAACAGTGAAAACTATTTCTTTAACAGAACTTTTTTTTTCTTTTTTTAAGAACAAAGCTATGATTATATGGGCTGATATCCAGATAACAGCAGACACACATACAGAGTAGCAGCATCATATTCGCAAAACTCATACTGATCCATCAACATGCTATCTGCATAGAACTATATACCTGATAACCAGCTTTCTCCATTTCTGGATAGAACATGCCGGAGGTCCAGAATGCTCATTGTATGGATTATTCATGTGTTTAATTTTTTATATTACCTTAATAGGTGGCTGCTGAGCATGACAGAAGTCATTAATCTTCTTCTGCAGCAACAGACTTACTTCAGTCAATATGACACACTGTGAACAAGAACAGAAATAAATCTAAGACACCAAAAGCAATCAACATCTTCAGGCTAAGGAAAAAGTAGTACTAACAGTAAGATACTCAGGTGTGCTGATTCCTTTCCCACACACATAACAGAGAAAGCAGTCTTGAGTCAGTTTTCTCACTACACATTAGAACAGATGGGTTACTATTCCACAAGTTCTGGAAACAAGACAAGCAAATTCCCACTGCTCTTTTTTTTTTTTTTTTACCACAGCTGTGAAACTCAAAACCAAATTAGAATACTTACAAGAACAGTTGTACATAATCTCAGAGAAAACGTAGATCTTGAATTTTAAGATTAAAGTTAACAAAACAAACACAAACGATACTCATCAGTGCACACCAAGAAGTCTGCACAAGCTTCAAGTACTGGTGCTCATCAAATTGCAGACATACAATTTCTGCAAGCATTCTTTTAAAGTTTAGGATAGTATTGGGTTACAAAGCATGTGCGCTGCGTCCCATTCAGTTATACATAGCTTATTATAGCTGGGACGTTCAGAAACTTGGTGAGCTTGGGTATAATTGATAACCACACAGTAAAAGTTCCCAACTCGGACCGAGCCATGCGCACAGGGAGGAGACAGCTGACTGAACAACTGAAAACATCCTCATTCCACCACAGAGGAGCCTATGTTTCATTCGATACGTACATAAATGATCTTTCTAATATAGCCTGAGCTTCTACTGCGTGGAATACAGCACACAAAATACATATAAAACATCTGTGCGACGCAGCTGCAAAAAAAAGTCACAGTTTCACCTTCAAACAAACAAAAAATTGTATAGCAATCTCATTTAGCTATTTGTTGTCATAGTAAATTCCATAATAAATGTCATAAGAAAGTGCTAGGAACACAAAACCACTGTTTCAGCCTTGGAAAAAAAAAAACCAAGCACAACCATTTCCTTAGTCCAAATAGAAGACGTACTTCTTTCTTTACATCAACTCAAAATGTACTTTAAAGTTTGTTTTATTTTTATTTACTTACATAAAAAACCCAAGTTGTTTGCTCTGAGCAAAATACCACACACAACTGCTTTAAGAGTGACATACCTGGTACTGCTTTAGAAATGACAGATCTGTAGTTTCATCTAGTGGCACTGTTGATGCTGCTACACGGACATATGGATTGAGTTCTGCAATACGATGAAGTGTGGCCTCAGCCCTGAAAGAACAGCAACTTTCAAGCCTTTTATGCATCTACAATATTGTACTTTCAATACAGAATTTCATAAAAGAGTCCCTCAGGAAGTCTCCTGGCAACAATCACCAACTTATTTATTCACACTTAAATTCCTAGCAGGTCTGAGGAATACGGCTTTGTCCATTATACAACAGGACTCACTGATGGTCTGATGTCATGGCTGTTTTCTAGTCTCACATGGGTGGCTGAGAAAGCCCAAGGAAGAAATGCACCCTAGACCCCACTATTAAATTTACATTGCAAGCTCCCAACTGCAAGAAGTGAGATAATTGACTCAGACAGAACACCAGTCCCCCAATACCTACTTGGGCACTGTACTCAAAGCCAGTAACTCTAGAAAAAGGGTTCAACAAGTAGTTGATATGTATTAGCAGCTCTTGGACAATGAACTGTTATTTTTGCCACTGATGAAACTGTTACTCATAGTCAAGTTCAGTCCTCCCTCACTCCAAAGACTTCACCAACCTGTTCCTTTGACTGGTAATATCATCTTCATGGATGAAGAAGTTGATCCCCAAATCCCATTTCGT
Organism: Himantopus leucocephalus; assembly: GCA_003993805.1. Classification (NCBI taxonomy): domain Eukaryota; kingdom Metazoa; phylum Chordata; class Aves; order Charadriiformes; family Recurvirostridae; genus Himantopus; species Himantopus leucocephalus. The sequence goes on along the minus strand of RSEF01000004.1, from coordinate 57,852,427 downwards.
GCACTGCTTGGTGTCATGAACTGTAAGAGCCTAAGAAAGTTTGGCAAAAAGCATTTACTGGAAGAAGTGCACATGGTCATAGCACACAAAAGAATGGATTAAGCCCCACATAAAATGCTGAAGGACAAGCACTGCAAGCACACAGTTGTACCCTGTATAAGAACAAGCTCCTCCAACCTCTTTTCCAAGAAAACTCTTACTGTTTGAGAGACAAAAACGCATCTGCAATATGCACTTCATTAAGCATTTTCCTCCAAGCTTGCAGTGAGGAGAGCATTTAAATACTGAGGGTTATTTTTGCCACACTGCCATCAATGGCCAATTGCGATCTGTAAATTAATAGACTCCCAAAATTATAAATGTTTGGGGTTTTTTTTGATTGGAAGAATGAGTTTTAAAGGCTTCTCTCTTATAAAATTAATCCCAGCAGCATAAAAGCAGTTGTTAAATTAAAACACCGAACCATTCTAATGTCTACACAAAAGGATTCTGACAGATGACAGAACAGGATAACATATTTTGAATAGTTTGGCTTTTGAGTTTATACCACTCCTTTTAGGAGAGGCCACTTTGTACAAGAGGAGTCAATGTCTGAAGCTGGCTAAAATATTACACGAGGTATTTCAGAGTGCAGTAGACATTAATGTGAGACTCAGACCATACCACCAGAAAAAACAGATTATTAAAAGTTTGCACCCCCAGGTTCTCAAATGTTTTATAATCCTTCTACTGACAGTTTCAGAAACTTAAGATTAGCTAGCTAGTAGTGTTGTTCCTTTTTCCCCTGCTCACCCAAGAATACCCAAAACCAGTTCTGTTTTACATACCTTTACCCCAGCCAGAATTATATTTTTGGCTGAAAAAAAAACAGAAAGAGAGAGGGACTGTTGCAGATTTCTTCCAAATCTGTAATTGAATAGTTATGTGGGTGGACAATAACAGTATGTCATTGCTAAGAACTTCACAGCTTAAGGGTTTGTTCTCTTTTACATTTGGCTCAAGCATTCTACAGCACCACTGAAAGCAGAATAACGTGAGCAAGGTTAAAAAGGCTCTCTACATTTGTCATTTGTCAGCTGTTCATCCCACAAGCGTGACTACAGAGACACTAATGACAATAAACTGCAAAACCCCATGACTCTGTTCTGGCATCTGATGCAGACTACCATTCAAGCCAACTGAAAGGGTAATACACCAGGTAAGAACCAGCCAGGACAAGTCTTGCTCATAGAGAGTAAGGGAACTTGTTAAGGAGTCTCTTGCACCAAGGCAGTTAGCATTTTTCACCAAATTGCACCTGTTCTCCTGCCTCCCACCCCCCGATTCCCTACATGGGGATAATTCGGGCTATAGCTAGCTATTCCTATATTACATTCATTGATACTGATGCCTAAAGGAATAACTTGGATTATCCACCCTCAACCTTCACCCAAGACACAAGATTTCGGGTAAAGCAATCTGGCCCATGGAAGCACATTTTTAAGTAAAATTTGAAATGGTGTTCTAGTAAAAAGCTTACTACAGAAAAGTCCAGGATTTTTCCTGCATCTGCTATGTAACATATATGTATCAAGCACATATAAATTCACTCGAATACTTTGGACATGCTTAATACATCTAAAATCAGCTTTACAAGTATTCTGGGACAGTATGTTAATATACACTAGTGTCTGCTTAAATAAACGCTACCTAACTTACCAATCTCCACACCAAGACCACCTACACCACTCAGGAATACGTGGGACTGAGCCATCTTCTGCATCGCTGTGTCTCCAAGAACATACCTCTGGCGACTACAGCAAAGATAAGTTCAAATCAAAACAAGATACAAATAAAGCCAAGAGGGTACGAAAGCAAGTCAAGGATTCCCAGTTATTTCCAAAAAAGTTCAAATATTTTCAGTTATTCTATCATCCCAATCAGTTTCTAATCCACAATACCAAGTTCTGCAGATGAGTCTGCGTCACTAGTGACACATACACAGTTCTATGTAACAGCTCTACGTTCCACAAGCAACTGAGGACATAACATGCATGTATCTGAACTGTATAGTGCTTTAGGAAATAAATGTGTATCAAATGCAATATTTGCACTCACAATCCAAATAGTAAAATGCATTTAGTACAGACTTTTTCAGTGACAGGTTTTAGACAAGAGAAATAACTGGAATCACTGTAAAACCTATTCAGGATAGTAGGGTTTTTTTGAATTAACTATTGAAGACGCAAGCAAGCCAAAAGATTTCTTTGTTAACAGAAATCTTCAAACCAGAGGGTGCAGCAGCTTTTGTAGTCAGATCCCGAGCTCTGAAAGACTCTTAGTTTCCAACTACACAATTAAACTTAAATCATTCTAAATACCACCTTTTCCACCAAGGAAAAGTATGACTTTCATAAGATTAGTGTCAAAAAGTAAAATGACACATACAACAGACAAAGCCTTGTGCTGAATTAAAAAGAAGCTTAATTTATTCAGCATAAAGGCGATTTTTAAATTTTTTTTTATACATATATATAAAGAAGCTTTTCATCCCACCACATTTTTCCAGTGATATCATTTGTTCCAGTACAGGCTCTCTGAACTATTCCCATGCCAAGTGATCTCAAGCCACTCCCAGCTACCAAATCAAAACAAAAATAATAATAAAAAAATAAATAATTAAAAAAAAAATCTACCAAAAAAACCCAAACCCCAACACCTTGAAGTCTGGAGGATAACGGAGATACCGATGATGTTCATGAGAACAGACATGTATAGCAAAGACTGAGGAATAAATGGAAGTATGAAAGATGTAAATTACATAATGTTGAAAAGGAAGGTGAAAAGAAGGTAGTGAAAAAAGATGAGGAACAAAAAAAGAGAGGAGTATCTACTTTGTCGAAGGGAAAACAAGCTAAAGGCAGAAAGAAAATCCGTATTACAAATAGGAGAAGTATTATTCCTATTTTCCAAAAAGCACACATTATTGATACTACTGGAACTTTGTACAACCCCATAGTATTTACCTATGTTTTTTACTGGTCAAACACTAATAATGGCCAGAAAACACTGGTTATGAGACCAATAAAAGAACAGTTTTACAGAAAGATGGATTGTATCTTCAATTCAACCAGTTCTCACCACTAACTTTTCAAGAAGTGGGTTCTGTTTCACTTGCTGAACACTTTGGGTTTTTTGCCTTACAAGAGGAGGGGCACAGCAGCACAAGTGCACTTTCCCTAACTGGCAGCAGACTGTTTTCAAGCCTTGTCTTTCACATTACTGCATGTAAACCTAAGTGTCCCTGAAAAGTAAAGAGCAACGCTTAAAAATCAGATATTCTTACCTATACAAAGCATCATCAATTTCCATAGAGTCTGCAGCCATGATGCAATGTGATTTGTTTACACTAAAAGCATTACAAAAAGAAATAATCTGGTTACATTGGATGCAATTTCACAGGTGGCCACCCCACTCAATTCTTCAATAGAAAAACTGAAACACACAAAAAGTGATGTTACATAGGAATCACTTTGAACATTAAGAAGCTGACAGAACACCACAGCATCTAGGTAATTAAAATGCACAGGAGCTGGAAGACAAGCACCCCCAAACCTTCCATAAATTATTTCAAAATACAACAGACATATTAATTGCCCCACTGAGGAGACGCCAAGACTTACTTCTTGTATGTGCCCCAGTTAGATTTACGAAAAGTACAATTCCATTTTATATTCACAGCTCCAAGCTGTTTAACTTGCATCTACCTGATTGGTGCTTTTTTTTTTTAAAGATAGGAGATCCCTGAATGACTAGGAATAATTATTTATGCTGCATTATTTCTATGTTAACTGAAAAATCCTTAGGAAACAAGTTACCATTTTAGCTAACAGAAGATATCAATACCCAAAGATCTGAATTAATGCAACATTTAACTAAGACATCAAGTTAATCAGTTCAATAGGATTTTAAGAAAAAACGTAATTTATGCTATTAAGGCCTTTAGTCATTAGCAAAGACTTTTTCATTGTTAAGTTACTTTAGTGATAACTAAGCACTATGATTAGGAACAAACTGCCACTGGGCAGCTTGTTTCTTAGTTATGCAGGCTGGGAATTGGTGCTTCCTAGACCCGGCAGGCGACTGCCACCAAATACAGGACAAACAAAACAGAGCCCATGTTTGACCCAGAACATCAGTTCCCATCACTACTAGGAAGGCACACATCTTTTCAACTCCCTACAAACTGCCTTGGAAAATAGACATGACTGACGACCCTTTCTCCTATGAGATTGAAAAGTAAAGGCCCAGGCACACCGAGTTTTTTCTCGGAGAGCACAGATATACCCTAAAACAGCTTTCAAAGCAATCCCGCCCAAAGGTTAACTCCTATTTACTGTTCAGATGGTTTTGGTAAACATTTTAACATTTCTGATATGTGGCACCTGCAGCCTGTCACAACTTGAAGACTACAACATTCTGACCTTAAATTTGTCCTTTTGATTTTTTAGGCTGAATTAGAAAGCACTGAAGTTGCGCAGCAAGGGACAGTGTCACATTGAAAGCTGGCCACGAATCTTACCAGTTAAGCTCTTCCACAGTGTGGATACTAACTCCTAGATGTAAGCTAGCACACAAGACAGTCAACATGAGGCACCTCCACACAATCTACACCACCAGTCACTTCAGCGCAGCTCCCATGCCCTTACACAACAAGGGCTGAAAGCAACAGCAATGTTACTAGATCATCGTGGGACCCAGATCTCCAGCCCAAGAGCAACACACCTCATCTGAGAGTCACGGGCTTCAGTCCCTGCTTAGGTAAAAGCCTTCATTTCAGCCACTACCTGGGACACAAGACTGGAAGTTCACCTCAAAGCAAGACAGTGCCACCTCGTAACAGCCCAAAGCAACCATCCCCAAGCTGTTCTGCTCCTCCACAATCACCCTTCACAAACAGCACAGGCACTCTAGGACTGCCCAACATAAACAGACTGTGGTACTAACATGGGGAAGGATAAACCTACTCCTGGATAAAAACACTCAACTTCCTCTGCTGTGGTTGCTGACAGCCATCTCTATCAGTGTGCCCTCCCAAACAGCATTTTGTAAACAACAAGGATGTACGATCAACCCACAAGAGAACCTTCTCCACCTGTATCACACAGACCCGTTTGACAGTGGCTCTTCCAATATATTTATCAATTCCCAGTTCTCCTCCTGCATCCTCCGTTACAGCACTGCGCTGCTGCCAGTGTACCCGTCAGGTACGGCAAAACACCTCCTTCCAAAAGAGGACTTAGTAGTACTATTGTCAAGTGGTTCTAGTACGAAGTTTTGTTAACGTATTCCTGCATCCAAGTTGTATTTCTCATTTTAGTTCAACTGGTATCGAATGGATCTCAAAGACAGGCATGTAATGGGGGGGGAGGGGGAAGCCATCCTAACATTATGTCCTAGTTCTTACCAGATGCTTGACATTTATACACTCGCCTGATTCTTTTTAAAACGCAAGGCTATCAGTTTTACTACCAGGCTTCTGTTTAACCGTGTAAGTAATGTCCTTCATTCTTTAAAGCCTCAGCTGCTTGTGGGACATAACCCAGGGACAAACCGAGCAGCTACATGTTACCAAGAAGGACTACGATGCTCCGAAGAGCAGCGAAGGCACAGGAGCTGTAGTGGGGGGACCGGTTTCACAGTGTTTCTTACCTCCAAGTCAGCACAGGGTGAAGCAGGATTAATTACTTGCTGTTCGGCAGGCTGGGATGGCGGGGAGGCCTGGATTCATCCCACCTACCCAGGGTTTCTAGAGGCCGAACGCAGTCGACGCAGGCTCCCTGTTCAGTCGCCGGATAGACAGCGGACGTCCAGACCCACTGTTAACTGCCCAACCGGGCTAATGGGGGAAAAACGACACCTGAGATCTACAGCGGCGAACCCAGAGAGGAAACCAACCCGACCCAGGTCCTAGCTGAGCCAGACCGGCTGCAGCCCCCCCACCTCCGCGCACCGGCTCTCGGGGCGCTCCTGAGGCGCTGGGAACCGCCACCCGCCGGGCCGGCCTACCCCGGGAGCCGCCGCCCGCCTCAGGGCCCCCCACCCCTCCTTCCTCGGCCCCGCCGCCGCCCGCCCTCACCAGCGCGGCGGCCTGGCGTTGCGATCACGGCCTCAACGCTGCCGCCGGCGACGGGGAAAGAGGCAGGAAGGGGGGGTGGGAAACGGCAGCGCCGGTGCCGCGGCGCTTCCCCGCCTGCGCCGACATGAGGGGCCGGGCTAAGGCGGCCCGCCCCGGCCCGCCTCCTCCCGCCGTGAGGAGCCGAGCCGAGCTGCGGCCGGCGGCCTCAGCCCGGCCCGACATGGCGGCAGGTAGCGAGTGCCCAAGGGGAGACGCGTAAGCCGTTAAAGAAAAGCACCACTTTCTGCCCCTAAAAAGTAACACACCGTGTTGTTAAAAAAAAAGAATATCGCCGTTAGGTTGAAGCGTTACCAGTTTAGATGACTGTGAGCGCTTCTGAGCCCTCCTGCTGAGGTAACTGTCTCCACACCTTGCAGGAGAGCACCAGCAAGATGTCGCCTACCTCAAAAACTGGCAAAGTTTCATTGAAAGGGGCTAGGGAGCGAACCTGTGAAACTCTAGAGAGTATCCAAGGCCGTAGAGGAGCACAGATTTGGGGAAAAGTGATCAAAACCAACGTACAACATCAAATACCAACATGGTAGGAAACGGCCTCAAGTTAGGCCAGGGGAAGTTTAGGATGGATATTAGGAAAAATTTCTTCACCGAAAGGGTTGTCGAGCATTGGAACAGGCTGCCGAGGGAAGTGGTGGAATAACCATCCCTGGAGGTGTTTAAAAGATGGGTGGATGTGGTGCTTAGGGACATGGTTAGTGGTGGACTTGGCAGTGTTAGGTTGATGGTTTGACTTGACCTTAAAGGTCCCTTCCAACCTAGACAATTCTATGATTCCACAGGTATATAGGCCTGTGGAAATATTTTCCCTCTTTTTTTTTTTTTTCGGTGGCGTTTAACCAGGAGAAGGCAAGCTGCAGCAACCACCACTCTGCCTCCACTACCACCTCAACATAACCTCCTATAAATATTTTCTCTCTTGTTTCCCAAACTCTGATTAAGATCCCAGCGCTGCCTGCCTTCCCATCTGGCAGTTTAATCTCCCTTCAACTTAAACCTTGCTTTCACTTTTGTTATCCCTAATCATTGGGGTAGGTGAGACGAGTTTAAATCTTTCTTGATATTGTTAGCACATCTTGGATAGCATGGGAGGGATTCATGCTACTGCCCAAGCAACGACTGAAAAATGTCATTGCATACAGTGTATACAGTCACCTTATATTTTAAAATATTTGTTACTTTCCAAAAAACCCCCAAACCATCTGCATCCTACAGTACACAAGAAAAAAAAGCAAGCCTTTCCTCTATCTTGCTTGGGTTTGGGGGAACTTGCAGGGGCAAGAAGACCCAAGTTTTGTCCTCTTTGTGAGCATCCAATGCATTATTTCAGCATTTATCTCTCTCTAACGAACAGCATTCTAGCAACCCTCCACATCTTCCTCAAGATTTACACCTCAGTCCAACAACACACGCAGCTTTTGTACTGCATTAATAAGACTACGGGCAACACTGTACTCGTTCAAACACAGGCTATGCTTTGGCAGGATCAGGGTGAAAGTACTTGTCTGCTACACGGCTTATTTGTGACACACAAATAATTAAAGACAGATTGCGCAAATTTCAAAGAACCACTAGAGGCCGCTAGAAGTCCGAAATGCTGGACTGAAAGATGGACTAAAGGGAGAGAGCAGTTCAGGATGATGAATGCAATTCTTACCACTAAAGGAATGGATATTTAAGGCTGGTATTTGCTTTGTAGCTTTTTCACATAATACATAAAAATCAGAAAATACAAGAATAAAACTACTTCTGTTATTTCAATAAAGTAGTTTCAAAGAGCAGTGCAGGTACATGATGAATAGAATTAACAGGAGTCTCAGGTATAAAGAGTGGGAAAAAAGTGAAGGAAAGTTTAAAGATAGCAAAATATATCAGCTTCAGTTTTGCCACGTTGCTAATTTTTAGTTCTGTCAGTGATTTTTACCTTTAATTTTGTTGTTTCTGTCCTTAAAAATGAACCTGTTTCAATTTATTATTTTTAGGTTGAACTAACAACTCTTACTTTTAAGAACTTGCCGATCAACTGTGTTGTGAAAAAAAAATATCTGCTACATACCATCATTCTGTCCTGGTTATTGCATTTTTTAAGATACCAGTCACTTCAATATGTAGTCATCTCACATGAAACAGATTTTGCTTAGTAAGAGTGGATAGTGAAAAGCCTTTTGCCTAAACAGAGAAACAGCAACATCCAGTTAATTCTCACCTGACAGTTTAGCAGTAATTAAGCAAAGACAAAGCATCAGTGGAACCATGAACATAGGCATTCTAAGATAAATTGACAAATAAAAACGGACAGATTCTTTTTACCCCAGAATCCAAAGGAACTGGTTCTCAAATGCGTCAGTTAGTAGGTGTACTCAGGAGCCCTCTAGGTTGATGGTACCAAATCAAAAAACATACAGGTTTTTCTCTCCAAGACTGCAAAATTTGAAACATCTGGAGCCATTTGACTGTTCTTCTTCCCCATAGCATCCTCTTTTAAAAATACATATAACATAAACTCTTAGTGAATTTGTTTAAATAAATTAATTTTAAAAGAAATCTCAACTCCATATTTGTATCATGTCAGCCACAGCTTTCGAGATCACCAAAAGGTACGAAGCAAGGGTGTCAGTGTACTGACTTGCTGAAGCAATGAGCAGTACGTGGCTGTGGTCAGGAGACCACCACCACCTCTGGACTTCGAGCCTATTCATGCCCAAAATCCCTGTGACTTCAGTTTATGTGTGCTACTGTAGATTCATTCTGCATGCAGGTATTGAATACATCTTTAGAGCCAGTATTTTCAAATGGAGCTGGAGCTGATATAGCTGCAAATCTCCTTGCCATCTGCTGGGAAAATCCCAGCCACTTGCACTTTTTTCCCAGTCCTTTAATTTCCTTATTTCCAGGCACAATTTCATATTCTTAATGGGGACTCCAAAGTGAGGATTTGGGGGGATGCTTTTGTTTCCGCAATTTATTTAGTTAATAAGCAAATCTGCAGACAAAACTCCATGTAGCTTTCTCCCTAAAAATGTGTTATTTGAAAGTACTAAGGCCAGCACAATTCAGTTTAGCACACAGGCCAGTGCAGAAATGACCATAAATCCACATCAGCATCCTTCAAGTGGGTTTCCAAACATCTTGCCATAAGCTATGGCTTGCCATCAGCTCTTGCAGAAGCAAGGTACTGACTGGCAAGGCTTCGTCTCCTCTCTTTGGCACAACGTGTGGTGTAGGAGTGCTTTGCTGGCATGTTTAAAAGGACTCCAGCTTCCCAGTGGGGTGGGCCAAAGGATCTTGTCCTTAAGGCTGCTCGAGCAAGAGACACCTTCCTAGAAACCATGTTAACAATGTTCTTAAAATCCTGATCCAGATAAACAAGGGCACCAATTACCTAAGCTGATTCCACGCTGACATGTGCATGAATGCATTTCCAAAAGCAAGAGCCAGCTTTTTCATGCACGTGCATCTCTAGCGCAGTCTGCAGATAGACTTGTTGCCAGATAAATATTCATTGGGTTAAACAATAACTTTTGGCTCTCAGCTCTTCTAATTTGTTAACAGGAACAGCAGATATGGAATTGGAGTTTCTACAAGCTTTTCTTACATAAGGAATCCCGATGACGGATTGATGTCATTCAAACAGACCTCCTCACATGATTAGGCCTTGTGCAATCAGCCTCTTCTTTCTTTCCTACTTGTGCTCCAGGCTGAAAATTAGCATTGGGCAAGCCTCAAACAACCCAATTTGAATAACCAGAAGTTTGGAACATGTTTCTTGATGCTTTAAATCTGCCTGGGAAATATCAGGAAAAATGGTACATCAGCTATGTAGACCTCCTTACGGCCAATTTCCAGGAATGCCACGCTGGAAGAGTAAGTTTTTCCAGGGCCAGAAGCAAGGTGGTGAATTCTTGGATGAAGCTTCAAATTCATTCTCAAAAATATGTAGCGCTAGCTTAACTGAAGTTCACCTCTGAGTATTTTAGAAAAGCAGATGCCCCACCTTGTCTTTGCTGAAACATCTGTAAAGCTCCAAGTACTGTTAAAGACAAACAATTCCTAGGATGGGGAATGAACAGACAGAGCTGCAGTTTTAGAATAGTCTGATATCAAAATAAGGAAGATTGTATATGATTCAAAATAGACTGATTTTAGCTTGGTTATTATTAAGCAAAAAAGGACAAAAAATGAGTAACTGTTTTTAAATACATTTAATGTTATGAAACATATCACCTTTGTATTGTTTAAATCCATGCTAAATCTTAACATCAACAATAATAAAAGGTTTTTAAAAATATTTTCTTTAATCACATAATATTCTCTTTGTTTTATTCTAGGGCAGAAAACAAACAGAGTCTTCATAAATAAAACACTGACATGGAGTATAAGACAAACCCAGGCCAGACAGTTCGCTAAAAAAATCTGTGAAAAGTGCAGCTGGCTGGCTCAGGACTCCCTGAGTAAGGTAGACATTCTCCCGCACACCTCTTGGCTGTTCGGCCTCTCACGAGAAAACCTGAAATAAAGGCTGCCTTTCTCATTTTAAAGGTACTATATATACCTGTCACTTGCAGTGTGAGGTAGGAACCAGTTTATAGGGGTTGTAACAAATCTGGGCCTCACCCCCTTGTTGTTGCCGCTCCATTTTCTAGGCAAAAAGATAGATTTAAGTGCAAAACAAAGCCTTAGCTATCTATGAAAGTGAACTAGTGTTCACTTTCAATTGCAATTTGTCAGTTTTTTATAAAGAGGGACACTTGTCATGATTTTCACCTTCAAAGCAATGAGAGGCACAAAAAACTAGATGTAATTTTTTTCCAAAGGATGCCTTCGAAAAAAGGGGACCTGAACACTAGAAGAAAACAGTGTTTCCAGGTGATCTAATACGAAACTATGAAGTTTCTATTTTGTAACAGAACCTGACCCAGAGAAAATCTTAGTTGAAAAATAGCAGCATCTCAAAAGTGCATAAATTACAAACTTCATCAATAAATTAAGGAAACGGATTTGCTGCATCTAACTATGCTCCTAACTGTCCCAAGATCCTTTTCATTTTATAACGGACGTGGAAAATCAGAATAAAGATACTACTATTTCAAAACCAAAACTAATCTAAAATCTTCAGTAGATTTCTTTCTGAGATAAGGCATCTTCTCTTTTAATGAAATTCAAAAGGTATGTACAAAGACTGGAAGAAACCTAATAATAAGACAGCCCCCTCCTCCACCACTGAGGCTTAAACATAGGCTTTTCCATCCATATGTAGGCTTGTAATTCAGGGTGTGAGTTTTCAAGAAATGCAGAGCATCTCATTCCCAGGGATGCTGATTATTGGAGAGCTCGCACAGTGGGAAGGCTGAGGAGAGATCCAGTCCTGAGCAGAAGGGGAGGCAGGATGCTTTGGAGAGATTTTCAGCTGTAGTAGGTTCAGCTGTGAGGCTTGCAGCTTCTCTCACGTCTCATACAGACTCCTGTGAGTCCTGTATTCATAGCCTAAGCAGTCCGGTGGCCATTCAAAAGCTGAAGGAGACAGTACTGGAGTGACATTTTGGATCCTCTTATTGAAGGCCTGGGCTCTAGGGGACAGTAATAGTGACATCACTGGCCTCTCTTCTACCAGCAATCCATGAGATGTCATGCACAGAGGTAGGAAAAGTGCTTAATCGGTGGATAAGGATTGTGTTCACTCTGACGTTCTTATCAGGACTGTTCTTTAATATGAAATTACTCTTCAGCCTCATAAGACAGGGTCATATTCATTCATGGCAGAGATGAATCCATCAGTGAAGCCAGAAAGTATCACTAATTGCTTTCTTTGCAGTGAGATGGTTTCCACCGGCTGGCATGCCCTTGGAAAAGCACACTATTTCTTGAATGAAAAATGTAGTTCCCAGATTATTTGTGGTGAATATTTATTTTTCCCTTAGCACAAATTTAAATGCTGGGTTTCCTTCCAGGGAGGTTGTTCGTGGGGACACACTTACTACAAGCTCTGGGTAAAGCTTGTGTTTCTGTATCTTAAGCATATTGTGAGTTGAACAGATCTAGAAGGCAACTGGTACAGAGGTAGCAGCACAGTATTGTGATAAAGCATTTCCACAATAGCACTTTCAAGTAACTTGAACTTCACAGAATCCACCAAAAATTTTCTGTTAAAAATGTGCTTCGAAAGAAGAACATCAAGCTTTTCTCTTTTCCCTTCCAACTTACTGCAAGCACAGAAATCCTCCTTTTCCTTAGCTAGGACCTGCTCTCAGTCCTGGTTGATCCACTATTAGCTACCAAGGCCACCGAGCCGGGTGAGCATCCAGGGTCTCGGCTGCAGTCTGTGCAGATGACAGTCTCTAAGAAGAATAATAATCAAGGGTTCACTTTGCTAGAAACTCAGCTGTGACAGCATTTGCTTCACTGGAGGAAGAAGGTTCAGCTTCAGACTTCGGCCATGGCTGAAGAAAATGTCTTTTTTTTTTTCCCTGGAAAATGTTTATATTTATAAATCAGGTAAATTGGTAGTGTTTAAAATTTAGTTTAATGACATCAGTTCATAATTTCTTATAAGTGAGAATGTTTCAAGGCTCAAAGATGAGGCAAGCAATCTCATGTATTTAGTATAAATTCTCAAGCAGTTAGGATCTCTGACAGCAAAGATAGCACTTGCTGTGGGTAAAGGTTGCTTTGGCCAAAACTACACAGGAATATATATACTAAAAAAAATAACCTTTCAGAATTACAGATAGATATGAGTTGCACGTAGTCTATGTAGTTAAAACCATTTTTGATTTTGGAATTAGATGCCAGTTTTTGACGTAATCCAGTCACGGAAATAAGTCACTCGCGTGTAAACTCCGGGTTTATTTGGTTTGGCACATTCGTCTCCCCAGCTGACTATTCCCACGAGGTACCACATCAGTCTAGAGTCTGGAGTAACCAGTGGTCCCCCAGAGTCCCCCTAGAAAAAAAGGAGGGGAAAAAAAACATTTAATTGATCAGAAGGGAAAATATAATTCTCTCCATAGACAGGAGGATGTGTCCAATAAGAGAAGAAAGCAAGTAGTATTTCAAGAGCTGCCATTTGTGCAGAATCCAGGCTGTTTCTGAAACTTGATTAGGAAGTCTGTGGCTTTTTCCTGTTTGCCATGGAACCTCCTGACCTGTCTCTGTGGTTTTACAGTAAAATAAAAAAAAGTTTCTCTTCAGTTTTGTGAAACATAACTCCCCACCTGCCTTGTCTTTCTCCTCATACAAAGCACGGAAACACAAATATATACAGCAATCTAAGCCAGAAGGAACTTTTTTTTTTTTTTGACAGTACCCACTATCCTTTCAACAGATTATTTTAGTCACTTGCAGCAGTAACATTTCAAAAAGGATTTAATCAGAAACTTGGTCTTCTAATTAGACAATATCTTCTTAAGATGTTAGCCACTGAATTCCGATACTGTTAATAGCACGACATGGTAATAGTAGTTAAACTGGAAACCTTACAGGCTGAAAGGCAATCCTCACACAACAGACAAAACTCCCCATCTTCTACCAAAATGCTTTACTGAAATAAACAGCAGTTGCATCCTTCTGTTCAGTTCTCTTCAATGCTGAACCAGACAGGAACAGAAGAATTGAGCCTTGCAGACTTAGTTTGCAAGGAGTTTGGCTTTGGGCATAAATCTGTAAGGACTGGGATTCTGGAAAAGGGTCTGTTTTGAACCAGCACCTAGGAGTACATTCTTTGTAAATAACATAAATAGAAAATACCTTTTAAAAAGTTATCGTTATGGAAATATTTTAGTTTGAACATAAGCATTTGCTTGCAACATTTGCAAACCTGCACCATGCTTGTATCCTTACCATCCCATTTACACCTAGCTTCCTTATAGTTATGTTTGTTTCAGACGGTTTTCCTTCCCCTGATTCAAGTCTGTTACCAAAAATGATATCATAACAGATCTGTTATGAGATGATCCAGTCCAGAATTTAATTTCAATGAGTGATAGTGCATTTTTGCTGGCAGCTTAACTGCTGCATTCTTAAACTTCTTCCTTCTCAACTGTACAGATGTCTCGTCTTGGCTGCTTGAGACATTTAATTTTCAGCTCATATTTAGTATTTCAGCAATTAGTATCTCTGTCAATGTCTTGTCATATCACTTTGCAAACAAATTGTTAGTTAGATTTCACACACAAGAAATTATGAGAAGCAAATGGGCTTGTAGCAGCTATTCTGAGTTACAGAATAAGAATTTCATTTCATGCTATGAAAGGTTTAAATTCTGAATATTATACTAATTTAGCTCTCATAGTATGGGGTTTATGTGCTAAATGATATGTACTACATGCTATTCCATTTCACAACTTAATTGCTGTTTGAATGGAGCCTATTTAAAGGATATACACTGCCAGTTAAGATTTGGTCAACCAGATACTGGAGTCAGCATTAAAATAGTTTTCCGTTCTAATTTTCAGCTACAGTTACCTGACAAGCATCTACTCCTCCTTCCAAGTACCCTGCACACAGCATCCTGGGTGTTATGTCCCCATCGTACACTTCTTTTCTGTTGCAAGTGTTTGAGTCGATAAGTTTCACTGTTGCTTCCTGAAGAGCGTTTGGAGTTGGACCTGAGGGAAAATACAGTTTGGGCATTTATCAACAGAATTACTTTGCAGTAGTTAAGATACAGGAAGAGCTTCTAATGTTCTCTTATGGACATGCGGCTTGACTTGGTTTAATATGGAGGTTCTGCTTGTTGATGTGTCCACGTTAGGCCCTTAAGGAAAACGTACATAACCATAGTCTCACTTAGGAACTGGACCATTAAGACAGAAGTAACGATTGCATGGTACATAGTGCCTTAAGTGCAAAACCGTATATTTTATACATGTTCCATATAAAACCACAGAACACAAATGACTTAGCAATTTGCACAGATGATACAAAATTAAGACATCTTCGTTCCATTGCTAAATCTACTCTTAGTGTGGCCTGGTAAGAGCGCGAGCTTAGGTAAATCACCATCTGCAGCTCACTGCCCATTTTCCTGAAAGCCCACAGAGTTATATGTAGCTTCTGGCTAGGGCTGGGAGAATAATTTTTAGGTGCTATATAAACACATGCATGGCTGGACTACCTGTCTTGAGAATTTACAATACAAAATGGAAAGGCTGGAAAAAGACAACAGTCTTCATCCTGGTTTCTGCTTCAGTGGACAGTAGCTCTGTCTTTGTCTAGTCTAATTTTAGAACAAGAAACTGCTGCTCACGATTAAACAAACCTATTGCTTATAGACAAAGAATTAGGCCTGCTGCCATAGAACATAGGGCTACAGAAGTGTTATCAATTCAGTCGTAGATCAGAGCCAGGGTTTATGTAACATACAGGTCGCCTGGTAGACTTGGGACTCACCGTCATTGGTAAGTGCTCCCCAGCCTGTGATGACAGCGTAAATATTGTATGGAAAAGTCTCAGATGGCTCAGGCAGACAAACGCGGTGTATGCTACTCGTAAACTCAACTCGTTTAGAGAGCTGCACAAGTGCAATGTCATAATCATGTTCTGGGTAGCGGTACTTTTCATGAATAATAATAGTCTTGACCGATCGTTTCAAGCTTGGTGGCTTCAAAACAGCTCCAAAAGTAGCAGTCCACTTCTGAGGGTGACTCATGCTGAAAAAGGTAAGAGTCCTGTAAGTATTTAGCTGTAAATATAAGCGTTCAGGACTTTAAACTTGGTGAGCACCTTTATTGTAAAGCTCCTTCAAGCCAGCTCCCTACTAGGTTCTTACGGCATCCATCACCATGTAATTGTGGGGTGCTGCTAGAAGAGGGCAATCCTGCATTGCCTCCTCAACCATGGTCTTATACTCCTCCATTGCTCCTTGTCCCTGATCTAGCCATTGTGTGGCCACAGGGTGTAATCAAATCAAACAGCTTTTCTGCTAGAAAACTCATTTCCTTTACTCTTTTTGCATGTTAATAATCTGTTCAATCATCTGCTCCATTTTACGTGCCCTTCAGATTCACAATTGCCATGCTTGAAACAGAAGAGCGCTGGGCGTGGATGGCTGAATGAAGGGGTAGGAATGGGGGTTGATAACTTCTGGTAGCAGCCTGCAGCAGCAGCAACCTACTTGGAACACAAAGGAGCATCTTTAGAAATGTTTTGTGCAACAGGAAACAAATATTCTGCCATTTCAGTCACATTACCTTTTCTGTACTTCTTAGCTCAATACGCCAAATGACTATTGATTTCCACTTGTACAATTGCCAATTCTGCTCCAAAGAGTCAGCCTTTAATTTCTCATTGAAACATCCAAGTGATGGGTCTGCTTAACCCTGACTTTTCTCCTCCAAGGCAGAAAATTGTTCCCCTGGAAAGAGTCAGGGGTGTGGTGCAAATCTGGAAAGCCACACAACTTGATACACATCGGGGACATTCTGCTGCAGGTTCTCTCTAAAATGGGAACTTACTCTCTGAAGCAGTGAGCTGCAGATACAAGCCAGGTATTGCTGATGAGTGTTGCACCACAGCGATGGATATTATTGTACTGCAAACTAGCTTGCCACGGCCAGTCCCCGGTCTCTGCAGAAGACAGTCCGCCAACTATTCGCAATGACGATGATTTTGCCATTGACTTGACTGATCTATTCTGCCGTAACCCACAGACTGTCAAAAAGGAGAAAGAGTGTATTAGCTACTCTTTGGTTTAGTACATATGCTTGCCAATGGCTGTGGAAAACATATGTAAAATTACACACCACCTAGGTTCTCTAACAGTATTAACATCAACAAGAAAACACACCTTCCACCGGCCCCCCACATCAGAGATCCTCATGCACAACCCATTCTGTTAGAAGCCTGAATTAACAACTGACTATTATGGAAAGCCATGATGGTCAACCATTCAGGTTTAGCTATGTAAGCAGCCAAAATCAGGAATCAAAACCCTTCACCACACACCCAGGACAATTCCCAAATACAGGGATTGCCAACTTTAATGTCCCAGGTAATTTGTCATTGGGATAAAACATGAATAAGGCAAAATCTAAGGTGGGAATTATCCAAGCCATGGGTTTTTATCACGCATGCACACAGATTACATCAGCAAGATGTCACCTGGAAACAGGCAACCGCGCATGGCACAAATGGCAGGCTGCAAGTGGACCTGGAGAGGCGCTTCAGGCAAAGAGCATCACACTAATCAAAGCCAGAGATGACAAAGGCATGGATACCTCCAGCACAGTGTGCATCCATGACGAAAAGTATTGTCCTCCAAACCCAGAGAGAAATTAAAATATCCATGGTTTCAGCCACTAAACTCAGGATATTCAGGAGCAGCTGAAGCTGCCCAGTAGCTTTAGAAACTTCCTCAATGGACAGAGGTGCTTCAGCTGTCTTCTCCCATCCAAACAGCATCAAATCCATCTTACCTGGACCAAGACCCACTAGTTTTCATCCAGGCCCCGATTTCAGCTAGACATTAGGAAAGTTGACAGACAGGACTATTCCAATCCATTGAAAAAGAGACAGAGCTAAGAATTATTTGCATAGTGACAACACAGTCCAAACCATTGCACTGTCAGTCTCCTGCAGACAGTGACCCAGAGGGGGACAAAGCAGAAATTGGTAATACATCACTGCAGAGCTGCCAGCTCCAGGGCCCTTGATGTCCTCAGAAGCGAAACACAGGAGCCACGCAGAGTGTAGCCTCTGCCCCTTCCTGCTAGGATCTGCACAAGGTTACGTTAACAGTGCCTCATAGTCAAAAGCAGAAGCAATAACACAGCAGATTGAAAGCTGTTCATAAATTTAAAAACAAAAAAAAACCCAAACCAAAACAAAACAAAATGTCATACAATATTGAGAAGCTCATGTGCTCAGTGTAGAGTCTGCCCTGTTCTGAGATTTAAAAACACAATGAAGGGCATCAGTGAAATCTAAATCTACTTGTCCAAAACTTTCCATGTGAAAGGAAAACTGGAGAATATACCATAATTGATAAAGACTGTCTGTGCTAGCATGTTCGCCTCCTGAAAGCTATTGGTAATCCTCAATTACTGTTCCTAAAACGGCAGAATCCTATCAAACACCTGAGCAGTCAATGTCCAAGACACAGGGAAAAACTCAGTTTCATCAGTGCCTGAGAACACCAGCACCTAAAACCAACCCCAAAAGTGATGCTATTTAATCTTCAATTACGTGATAGCCTTCTGCTAAGGAACTGATCAAACCTTCCGAGAGTTATAACAGACCCAACTTGTAATCAAAGATGGCTTTTTATGACTATTAGATCTCCAAACAAGCTGACTCCCTTCTCTGAAAGCTTAAAAACATCTCTAAAACAAACTACCCCAAGTTAACCCCTGCAGCAATACCTTGAGAAGCCCAATCATATTGCCTTATATTTCCATAAGGAACAATTTTGTGCTACTAGCCATTCCAAAATCCAGCACATTTTCATTATAATCACAGGCTGATGTAACTTCTATACATTTCCTTATGGTCCTTCCTTCTTTCCAGTGCACACTAAAGAAAATGATGTATTCCTAATTTCTGAGACCACACGCCATTATTCCAAACTCTTCTGCATGTGCCCAGTCCTACTGGCTTTTGGGGCACTTCTCGCTCGCAGGCTGTGTTTGAGGTCTCTACTAGGCTGCCATCCTTAAAGCACCAAATCAAACACCATGCTGGTACATGTTCAGGTGTAAAACTCATCACTTAATTCGTGTATAGGAAAATAACAGGTAGCAAGGTGGCAATGAATTGTTATGCTACAGTATCCAAGACAAGCATATATGAAGCAGATTCTGCAATCGCTGCTCCACGATGCAGTTCTAATACTTTACATCAGGGAAACAGAGGATGGGGTGTCTGCCCTGTGCCAGCAGGATTAGACTTGACGAAGTATTCTATTTAAGTACGTTTTAAACTATTTATAACAGAGATTGCTTCTAACTGTAATCTGCTCAAATATGAAATGCACTCAAATCTGTGATAAGGACTCTCCTGCCTTTAGCACATTATAGTACGCCTTTCAGCTAGCTGCCGTGCCTGACAGTAAAGCAGTCAACTAGCCCAAGCAATTAAATTCCTTTATTTATTGCAGGTCTTCCTCGCTCACTGGATTTTACTACGTACACCTAGGAATCATCTGAAGTATCTTAGCTTTCATGTAGGAACATGGCTTAGTCTCTGCATGTCCAAATACACAATTAAGCAGACACAGTGTAAAAGCTCTCACTGGTATCAACAGCAACTGGATCAGGCTAGTAAATAAACAAGTGTCCTGAACATTACAGCACTCGGCCCTCACTGGCTAAGTCGTCTTCTGTTTCCTAGATGGCAGGATTGACATTTAAGATGCACCCTCCAGCTTCCACACCAGCACCACTGGAGGCAGGAGCATGCCATAGGCACTTATGCAGCAGGACCTGCGTGTCTCCTCTTTGCCTGACACTGGAGATTTCTATAGAACCCTCAGCACTTGCTCTTTTCTCATTGTTTGGTCTTTTCTCACTCTTTGCTCTTTTCTCACAGAATGGCTGATATTTTTAAGAGAAGGAACATCTCACTGCAAAAAAACTGACCAAGGAACTCAGCAGTGGGTGTAGACTAGAAGGGATTTTCACCCCATCACCACTATTTTCAAGTCAGTCTTCCTAAGTATCCCAGAAGACACTAATAAAAGAGGCTTTCTCATGACTGAGTAGGATTTCTAAACACACGGCTCATCTGTGTGAAGTACAAGGTCACATTCATTAGACAGGAGGATGAGAAGAGGCTTTTAAGGGCCAGGAAAAGTGCTCAGAGACTATTAATGCTAAGTAAAACAATTCAAGATTTCCCAGGCTTAAAAAGCCCTCACTTACTGTCATTGAAGATGGCTTCTGCTCTTTTCGTCTCCGTATCTGAAACAAAGAAACAGTCAGGGTAAGGTCAGGACAGCACAGACAAGGTTTCTCATCTGCATGGTCATCCCACCCAACAGCTATTTGAGTACAGGACACCACTGGAGGTACGGCTGAGGGGGGCTGCTAGAGAAACCAATGTAGCCCATACGTGGTCACGTTCTTCTGCTGGCTGTTGCACATTGTTCTCCAGCCAGCCAACATCTTCTGAGGACCAGGCACAGGGTCTCTCCCATCCTGCTGGACCCTGATGTTTCTGGAGAAGAGTACAGACAAAACCAGTCCTGTATTACTTAAGATTCACAAATTTGTTGGGAGAGATTTCTACAGTGGAAAGTTTTGAAGTTCCTTCTTTCTTTGTAAAAAATGAACTGGCCACATTTTACACCAGAGGAAGGGCCAGAGGAAATCTGATACTCATGCTGAGCCCTTTTGGAGATCAGAAGGCACTGACTTCACTGCAGCAATGCCAGCTTACAATTGCAGTGGCTCACCCTCATTTCTCCTATCTTATTGAACAACAGGGTGTCTGGTACACTATTAATACTAAAAGAGATAGTTAATAGCAATTTATTGCATGGCACAGCATGTTCTAGCACTACATTCCCTCCTTTAATATGCATGTTGTATGTTTATGGACAATACAGTATGCTCATGCTGACAATAACAAGCATTGGCTCAACGTGTAAGTCTAGACCCCTTCATCCAGAATGCTATTTTTACAAGAGCTACCATTTTAGTTGCCAGCAGTCAAAACAAATGTAAAAAATAAAAATTAAAAAAAAAAATCACACATTTAATACAATTTTTAATGATACAGCGATTCTTGTATAGCATCCACAACTTCACATTTTGCAGCTGGAGAGCCTTTCTCAGCAGATCCCTGTCCTTATCCGCTTACTTCATTCCCCTTTCTCTTTGCAGCTACACAGAATAATATCCTAGTTTTGATCCAAAAACCACACCAAGCCAGGAGGAGTCTCTTTTGAATGCAAAGGGCTCTGGCTCATACTTGTCACCTATTGTGCTTGTATCACTTGTGTTTTGCTCGTGGGCTTGACACTCCTCCTGGTATGCAGGGTGAATTGCATGTTTGCAATCCACCATTACTCGACCTGTACTCATTCATTTCTTAATATGACATTAAGTAGGCTATGATAGAAAAAGGAAACAAACAGAACTCCAGTGCATGTACAGCTCGACTGCGGGGAATGTTACAGAGCAAAGGCAGTGCGAGGGCTGCCGTGTGTGCACGCAGACACTGCTTTATTTTGTAAGAATGGGAGATGAGTTATAATTGGACATTTATATAGCAACACAGTCTTATTCACCATAAACAGGAACTGTTCACATAATAAAGACGAGTAAGTTTTACTGGTGGGCAAGCAACAACTTGCAAGGTCCCCCTTTCAGTAAAATGCTCACTTGTAATTTCTCAATTCTGTGAAAGAAGGAGAAAACCTCTGTATTGGGTTTGCCTGGCCAGGTTTTGGGGGGGGGCTACAGGGGTGGCTTCTGTGAGAAGCTGCTAGAAGCTTCCCCTGTGTCTGATAGAGCCAATGCCAGCTGGCTCCAAGATGGACCCGCCACTGGCCAAGGCCGAGCCCATCAGGGATGGTGGTAGCACCTCTGTGATAACGTACTTAAGAAGGGGGGAAAAAACTGCACAACAACAGTTGCAGCAGGAGAGAGGAGTGAGAATACGTGAGAGAAACAACTCTGCAGACACCAAAGGTCAGTGAAGGAGGGGGAGGAGGTGTTCCAGGCACCAGAGCAGAGATTCCTCTGCAGCCCATGAAGACCACAGTGAGGCAGGCTGTACCCCGGCAGCCCATGGAGGTCCACAGTGGAGCAGATATCCACCTGCAGCCCGTGGAGCAGCCCATGCCAGAGCAGGTGGATGCCCAAAGGAGACTGTGACCCTGTGGGAAGCCCACGCTGGAGCAGGTTCCTGGCAGGACCTGTGGACCCATGGAGAGAGGATTCCATGCAGGAGCAGGTTGGCTGGCAGGAGTTACAACCCCGTGGGGAACCCACACTGGAGCAGTCTGTTCCTGAAGGACTGCACCCCATGGAAAGGACCCACACTGGAGCAGTTCATGAAGAACTGCAGCCCATGGGAAGAACTCACATTGGAGAAGTTCATGGAGGACTGTCTCCTGTGGGAGGGAACCCGGACTAGAGCAGGGGAAGAGTCTTCCCCCTGAGGAGGAAGGAGCATCAGAGACAATCTGTGATGAGCTGACCACAACCTCCATTCCCCGTCCCCCTGCATCGCTTGTGGGGAGGAGGTAGAGAAATCCGGCATGAAGTTGAGCCCGGGAAGAAGGGAGGGGTGGGGGGAAGGTGTTTTAAGATTTAGTTTTTATTTCTCATTATCCTTCTCTGTTTTGATTGGTAGTAAATTCAATTAATTTCCCCGAGTCGCGCCTGTTTTGCCTGTGATGGTAGCTGCTGAATGATCTCTCCCTGTCCTTATCTCGACCCATGAGCCTTTTATATTTTCTCTCCCCTGTCCAGCTGAGGCGGGGAGTGATAGAGCAACTTTGGTGGGCACCTGGCATCCAGCCAGGGCCAACCTACCACAGTCTTTTTTTGGCACCCAAGGTGGGGCATGAGGAATCTGAAATAAGGATAGTAATTGGGAGAGGTAACGGGCAAAACGTGGGCAATTGTAATTGTGGTGAAGGGACAAGGGGTGGATTGCGTGTAAATTTTCCACATTCGTTTGCTGTTGTGATGATGTTGTTTTGATTTTGGTGTGGGAAATTCTTTTTTGTCAGTGTGAGTGAAGATTGTGCGCTGAATGTAGATTTTAAGGTAATTCTTAAATATGAGATTCACAGAGGCAAGAGGTGGAATGTACAGGTACTTCTGCATTTTAGGAATATCAGGTGAATTCTGTGAATTTCCATGGATAATATGGTTGGTTGTTGCTAAGATACCAGACAGTAAAAGCTAGGCCAGCAGACGGATTCAGCAGTGCTGTAAACACTACTGTTTGGTAAGTTTCAAAGTGAGGTAAAAAAAATGGTTGCTGAGCTGTGCTAAGGATTCGGCTACTTCACCTGTATGTTTACATTGGCAAGAAGCATTTTGAAAAATCTGGCCCTACCTCTTTATTTCAACTATGATGAGCATCCAGTGTTTCCTTAGAAATTCATACAACCTTCAGAACTAGCTCATCATTTGAGTCACCCTAATATTTTATAGCTGGAAAACTGTTAAGAAACCAACAAATATAATCAACAATGAAAGAGCACCTTTTGCCTTCAAGTGCAATATTGATAATAATATTTTTTTAGCTCCTCTCTGGGTGGAGAGACATTTACCTCATAATGCCTAATTATAAAGCCTGCAGTCAATTATTAACACTTACATGATGTTGCAAAGCTCATCGAGAAGACAAAAGGAGCAACCAGCTTTTTCAAGCGCAGTGCCGGAAGCAATTCAGTTGGCATGTTCTCACTGCACTGAGTTTTGCTGTGAGTCACACAGCTGTTCTGCAAGGCACCTGTCTATATCTCTGTTTGCCTTTTTACGAGGCACCTAGAAAAAAGTACAAACCTCACGTGGGCAAAATTTTACCCATTGCGTCCAGTTGGACCGACTTGTGTGTAATTGGAGGAACAAGTCTTACGCACACACGCTGCAAGTCTTAAATAGCATGTCTGTACAGCTTTGAATTTTAGCGTATTTTATAATATATGACAACTATGCAGCTATGTGCTCTTCCCACCCACCCACAGCTGAAGGAAAAAGGCCAGCGACACCTGTCAATAATTTCAATGCTGTATTCACCAGGGTAGGGGCACTGCTTTGCTTTAGCGATCTGCCAGGGTATCTTGACTGTGTAGCCCACACTGGGAGCTGGAACGACAGTCCTAAAGAAAACACCACAGCAAATGGAGAAAACCTCGAAGTACAGGGAGTTTTTAAGATGTGAAAGCAGGTCTGTCTGGCAACACACCCAGGAACCCATCGTGCAGATCAGGACAGGTGAAATTAAGGGCACAATACCCAGGACTCAAAACCAAGATCCCAAACCCAGAGCACACGTATACGTTTGGAAACCTGAACTAACTGACACTGTTTTCAGATAAGCTGAGCCCACAGTAGATCCCATCAAAAGCGGAGAGCACTTTGGGTTACACGATACTGCTGAAAATCAGGTTGCTTACTGGCTTGCCTCATTAGGGGCTTGCCTTCGTTTGTTACTAGCTTGACATTTTTGGCCTGGTCAACAGCATAGCTGTTCACATTGTGCCAGCCAACATGTTGCAAGCCCTGCCTTGAAGCAATCACTTGTAAGGCACGAGAGACAATTTCTCTGCCCTGCTCATTTACTAGTTGCCCTAGTTGTTTGCACTACCAAGAAAAAGCATCAATTAGTAACAATTAAAGTGTCATATCTTGTCCCAACCACATACAGCTGCAAAAATAGTTGTTTGTGTCACGTTTAGGAAAACAGTGTTCAGGCTTCCACTGTAAACAAGAACAAGTTCAACTTGAACGTGCATTGCCTAGCTGTAAAATGGAACTTGCTATTTAATTAAAGCTTGCCTAACTTAAAAGAGAAAACTAACGTTTAAATTAAAATCACAGCAATCTATTGAAATGCAGCTTAAGGATGCCATTTTTCAGATTTGTTAGTACAGTTATTTTGCATATTTAGTAAACGGAATAACCTTAAAACAGACTTAAAGTATTGGTCTTAATTTCTAACTAATGAGAACAGTGACTTGCAGTTACCATTTAAGATTAATAACTTCTCAGTAAATAACTTCTTTTTACTCCTCAACATATTCGTTTGAGCAGCCATGGAAAGAAAAGAGGAGTAAGGAAGAGCAGGAAAGCATCTTTATTTTGGTAATGGTTTATATGCAATAGCTAGTTAAGGCCAGGATTTGTAAGGCAGTTCAGTGCCCAAAGCCTGCAATCTATTTGGCAACCATCTAAACATTTGCAAGTTCATAGTGAAATGCAGAGCGAACGTGACTGCTTATCTCTAAGGGATTCAGGGATTCCTACAGAAAAATATGCTCATTTTGCCATGTCTCTATCAGTGTCACTGCATCAGAAGAATTAATCTTGTGTCCACTGCCTCGTTTCAGTTTAGCCACAGAGATCAGTTTTTATATTAAAAGGAAAATAACAGGCAGAACTCTCAGTGACATAAGTGGACCAGACATTATATTGAAGTAGTTTAAGCAAGGCAAGCAAATGCATTATTAGGGGATATTATGCATTTTCAGTGTGGAAACGACCAGACATGGCTGCAAAATTAAAGATGAGAAATCCAATCTGATACAGCTTTACCTGATTACATCATTTTTCGTAGATGTTGATTCCCACAAGAAAGTTGATTTTCTTTAAAGGTTTCCACCCGTGATTTTCTGTATGTCATAATATAACTGCTAGCTTCAAAGGCAAACTGCATATTCCATCCTCTATTATATCAAGTTCCCACATCTTGCTTGTGTAAGTTGTTTTTTCACACAGAGAAGGCAGGGTAGAGATTATCTTAAATGGGGTATGAAGGGAGGGAAGGATTGTAAACATACAAAAAATGAAGGAAAAGTACGTGCTTCAGTACTAATAACACATTCTTGGATATGCATTTGAAGTACAGCTTTGTGAAATGCACCAGGGAGCAGAGGAACCATTTTCCCCACTGTCCTTTGTCACATTTTAATAACAGCTTCCTCAAAAAGAGAGAATTACAAAATTCTGAGCTGCATCAAAAACAGGGGGCTCACCTAGTTCAGTCTTATTTAGGGTAACAACAATGTAGGCAGGCAAAAAAAAATGATCTCTGGCAAGTTTCAGTAGGTTACCAACCTGGGCAGCTGAGAGGAATGTCACAGAGTGCATCTGTCCTGCAGTGCAGACCGAGGTGGGGATAACAGCTCTACTCTAATACTCTTTAATTACGTTAAAGACCGTAAAGGCCCGCGGTACTGGGGTGAAATGGGAATGAGAGCAGTGAGCAGCAGATTCAGTCATGTTCCAAAAACTGTACCCAAAAGGAAATGCAGGAGTTTCCTGAAAGATGGCAAAACATGAGGTTTGAGCTCAACAGGAAAGTCGTGCTCTTATGTGGTTACATAATGCACACAACCTAAAACGACTCTCCACTAACCTTCCAATATTCTCACCACTCTTTCAACAGAAATTACCTCCCCAGAGTTAGGCACCCTTGTAGAAGTAGGAAAACATGACTTAGATACAGGTGATGCAATTCTCATTCCTTCAACAGGGGAGAGTAACCTGGTAGAGACAAGACAAAGGCTTTGTACCTCTAATTGTCCTGGTCACCCAGTCCTTCCCTCCCTACTTCTGTCCACTGGACCTGTCCTCACATCCATGATTTCCCCCCTGCCACCATCAACCACATCTTAGTTCTGTCCATGAGGACAGACAGAGGTCCACACCTCACAGCATATTTACAACAACTCCATGTGGGCGTCCTGCAGCCCGAGGAGGGATCTGCATGAGGAGCTATGTACCAGTTCTGTAGCATGTATCTAAGCTGATACAGTTTTTAGCATTAATTTTCTTCCTGACCTACACTCACGCCCCAGCTGCAATCAAGGTCTCACTACAGTAGGGGCAGCCCAAATCACTTGCAACCTCTGCAGGCAAGACAGAGAAAGGGAAACAAGAATTAAGCAAGGAAATTAATTAAATCAACTTATCTGGGTCGCCTAAGAAGTCAGGTCAGGATGATTTCCTGCTTAATTCCTTCATCAGAAGCACGTCCTTGCAAAATATTAATTTTAAAATGCATTTCAGTCTCTCCCATTTCAGTCAGCCCCTCTAGACTGTTGCAAACACTGAAATGTACCACTTTGTGCCAAACTAATGGTATCAAAGTGGGGGAATGTCAGATCTCCACTGCATTTCCCAATGTACGGATGCATGTCCTGTTCCACTCTCCCACGCTGCTGTTGTGACTAGTAAAGTACAAAAATCCAGACTGCTACATATATTATTTGAGATGAAACTTTCCTCAGTCGTGCAGGTCAGACACTCATCTGTATGTGGCTCAAAGAAGGCTCAATAAAGAAGTGAGAATCTGATTCCTAGGTTCTGTACTTTGTATTTGTAAGGAGCTTTGGCAAGCCCCAGATGCCAGATTAATAGAAACAATAACAGTTGACTTGTTGATCAAAACCAATTCATGACTCATTGTTCATGGTCAAAACCCTTGGCTATGCAACAGGTGGGAATACTTCCTACTCACTCTGAACAGTGCCAGTGATCTTGCAACCAGTTTCTTTCTGACGTCAGAAGTACATTCCCAAAAATACATTTTGGGAGACTTCCAACCTACCTGACAAAGGGAAATAGTCTGGCAAGCTACTCTACGCTTTGCTTAATAGGGATCCAAGCTGTGAGGTGACTCTACTTCTAACCAAGAAACCCTGGCGAAAAAAAAGATCAGCTTTGTGGGTGATCTCTTTGGTGCCAGAACTATACAGAGGACAAACTGCAACACCACCTTTTTCTGTGCTAGTGGAAGTCCTAACGTGGGTGTTTCCAAGTCATCAACTTCGATATCTCATTTTGCTGACCCTTGCACTGCTGTTCAGAGAAGATAGGGCTTAGTTCACTTGATTCCCCACTGTAAATTATTTGGGCTTCCAGTGGGGTTTGTACACAAGTGCAGAGATCTCTATCGCCTCCCATTTTTTATCAAAGCTATAAAGGATGTCTGGCGATACCATTGTCCTTGACCAAGGCACTATGAAGTCTAGCTAAATAAGAAAGAAGGGACTTCAGTAATAACACATCTGAAGATACTCTGATACCAATTTATTTTTGCAGCCATGTGTAAAGAATATCTGCTGTTTAGTGATGACACAAAACAGAGACAATATTATTTTGTTTTCCTTTAAGTTTTGCATACCTGTTATTTTTTCACATCTGTCCAACCAAGCTTCTCTCTCTTTTTGAAAAAAAAAGAACTAATAAAACATTGTCAGTTTAGATTTTATCCCCTCTTTATTCCCAGTCCTCAGGAATGAAGAGGCAAAGCAAGTTCTACTCCTGGGCTGGCAGACTACATAGTTTTGTACTGCTGCCGTGAACTGCAGCTGAAGATCCCAAGTGTTGCACCCAGTGTGCAGGAGTTTGTTGGAGCTGATCCCCAAAGCAAATACTTTTGAGTGAAGTGCAAGCTGAGACATGGTGTTGAACAACAAGATGATTAGATCCTGGGAGGAAGACTTAAGGAGGTTCTCCTTATCGGACCCTCCTCACATGTAACGTAAGTGCGTGCTTGACCTGGTTTTGTTCAACTAGTTAGCTGTGCTTAGCTAAACTAGCTATATATTATGGCCCCCAAATTAGAATCTTTTGATAAGGTAATTAAAATGAACAGGTTAATGATGTTTTACAAGCCATTATGAAAATGTTCTAAAATTGCCTCAATATAAACAAGGATTCCAGTTGGCAAAACCATCAAAGCTACAATGAAACAAATTTAGAAAGGTGCTGCAGAGCATGGAAAAAATCTAGGGCTTCTTAGCTTTCCTTGGTTTAAATACTAATGTTGGGCAGGATATTCCAGGAGGGGAGAAAAAGTGGGAAATGCAAAACCTACATCCCTCTCTGGACTTCCAGGATCTGTTGAAAATTGTCATTTCTCCTAGATGTGAGGAAAAAAACGAGCTTTATAAATTGAGACGTGCTTCTCCTCTAAAAGCATAGGAGTGCTCTGTTCTATAGCCTTCCCTTGAGTCAACCTGGTTTTCTTAAACAGCAGCACCGACAGGAGCTTGCCTAAGCCTCATAGCACTGCTGAAATCCTATTAGCAAAGAAAGATCCAAATGGAACCTTTTATTGTCGTCTCCTAGAAATGGCAAGGTATTGTTTATGTTCCTTTGTGTCACGTGTAACAGTTGCACAATGCTAGTCATGTACCGAGTAGTAGACCTATGTAGTCAGTGTCTCATGGTTAGGCTGGCAGAGCCAAGAAAAGCAACACGAAGTTTATCATACAACTTTATCAAAGTAACACAGAGATGCCATCTTTTACTGAGACCAAATATTTAATGAAAACTGTAATTGTGATTCAATTATTATCAGCTAATTTTTTTAACTAGCAACTAGTGCATTGCTGTAACAGCCCTGGTGCAGTTCAAGGTCAACTAAAACAGAGTTTTGAGTCACTTCCCGCACTTACCAGAATGAATAAAAGCAGCTAATCAGGTAATTCGATGAGAAGGTCACAGCATTTTTGTACCCCTTCCAATTTTATCCTTTACGTAAGGCACCAAATTAAATTGAAGCTTCAAAATTCAGTAAATAGTGACCTGACTGTCTTTAAAAGAAAACCCAAACCCCCCCAAAATGAAGAAAACCAAGAAACATTTTGAATCTCTCTAGTTGATGCCCACACACTTTCTTTCTGTCTGGGAGAAAAAAATCGCGTGCACTTTGCTGAACAGGAACTACTGGCCTATGAACAACACTGCAGAGAAATGGTGATTCTTTGCCCAAAGAATGTCACCTGTCATCTTGAGCCATTCCAATGGGGAAGACCGGTTGGCCCATCAAGAAACGATGGGTATGTGACAGCTCATATTTGAGTTTCACTGTATTGCCGCAATGCAGTGCGCCCAGTTCAAGCACCAAGAGGCAGAATAAGACATTGCTCCTGGTCTTTTCTGAGTGGGAGGAAGGCTGGATCCATACAGCAAGGAATCTGGCTCAGGCTTCTCGTTCTTTCAACATAGCCATGTGCCCTCTGCAGATCCCTGCTGGTTTAAGCAGTCCAGTGTGGAAAAGCAAGCAGCAAGTAGCCACCCGTGTGCTGTACTATCACCCTTGTGCTAGGAGTAAGTGTAAGGTCTGCAAAAACAAATGGAGCAAGTATCTGCCCCTTCCTCGCAAATAGCAACTCATTCTTGAAAAGTCTGACACCCAGAAAAAATGCTGACTATATATAACTGAAGCCAAGTCGGAGAGAAGAGTCTAAACCTGCAAAAAAATTCTCTAACGGATTAGAAACGTAGAAGAGGTGGGAAACCTGCCTTTCAGTGTCTGCCTGGTAATTCGCTAAATCAAAAAGATAGTGATGTTAATTTTCATCTTCTGCAGATGCAGGTCTGCTTTTCGAAGAAGGGGCTAGATCCCCAGCTGAGAAGTCACACAGATAAGAACATTTTCCCTTTTTTTTCCCCTTTCCCCTGGGGAATTTCCAAGGATTTTGATCCTACCACCAAATACATATTTTCAGTGCATTGGGTGTTTCCACTGTCATCCAAGCATAGTTTCTGCACTTTCAGGCTCCTCAGAGAAACAAAGACCTGGGGAGCACGTTTGTGTTGCTGTGTACTGAAGCACTGTGGTGAGGGCTCCTGCTCTTTACCTACGCTATGACAGTAGTATAAGGCTGCTACTGCAGTTTGGAGGGAGGTTAAGGCTGTACTGCGAGGTCACAAAGCAACTGCTCCTGTCTATCCATATTTAAGATATATTTAAAAGGCTTAGGTGGGGTTTATACATTGCCACTGACTTTGTTCTAACTTTAATGAGCCGGAAAGACTGTCATTCAGACACAGTAACAGCTATCATTAGAAGGGAAAAGTCAAGCCTCATCAATCAGAAAAGGGCAAGAACTACCATTAAGAGAGATGTAATATACTTACTTGAGATGGTAGAAGATCTGACATTTATTCGCAGGGGCCCTGTGTATCTTTTCAGGCCCCTCCGTAAGATCCTTTCAACTTTTTCTCGCAATGCTTCTCTAGAATCCGTGGAGGAGAACCAGAATGTGAGCAAAGCCTCTGCCGTCACACCATCAACATCTGGGCTACAAACCAACAAAACACAGTCTGGTTACCTTCAGCCCATTTCTGCATTTCTTAGTTTTTATCTTAGCTCCTCTAGCAATAGCAATGTAACATAAAGGATTAGATACATTTTTGAACATTTTGTACATTTCTGGGAGAGGGAATTGCCAAAAGAAATTCAAGCACATGCTGAATGGTCAAATACGTCTTAGGCTAGACAGCATGATGCTTTCTGTGGACAAATGCCCAGACCAATGTTATAATGGAGTCTAAACAGCAGTCACTGACTGCATTCTTGGGACATAAGAGCAGGAGGGACTGAACTGATTTGACTGCAATGAAAAGCTGGACACACAGCACTTCAGAAACATTAGGTAGATGGTTAATGATATCTAAACAGGCCTTTCCAGGGCTCTGTACATCCACAGAATAAAAATTTCCAATCATCATCAAAAAGGTACTTGAGCAAAGGGGAGAGACCACACAACCCAATTCCACCACTGCAACCTCTTGGGAGAACGTGGCTAATAACCTCATGTTATGCAACAACAAATGAAACTCAGCAGCATATCCACAATCCACTTATCACAGTCCCAGAGATGGACAACAGGGGCCTTTAACATCTCACTGGAAAGTACAAGCGGCACCCACACTAGGACACACAATTCCACAGTTTTGATGTAAGATCAGAGGAAAGAAAAGGAAAAAAAATCCTTTAGCAGACTGAATTCACCCAGTAGTAGTATTTGTTTTTCCTTAAAGCATCAGATACTGCAAGAGATTGAATGCTAGACTACAAACACCAAAGTGTCTAATCTGGCATAGTAAATCTTGCTCTGTGCTTGCAGATGGCTTATTTTTGGTCATTACACAGGGAAGATAAGAGCGTGCACCAAGAACCTTCTCCCCTGTGCCGCCTCCTACCTGAGCCAAGAAGCAGTGACACAACCCACAACATGTGGAATCAGTTACTTCATACAGGGGGCAAGATAAAAGCAGGTTGCTCTGTCTTAAGCATCATTCAGATAGGAAAGGAAAAGAGAAGATCTTCCAGTTATATCTCACTATCTTGGAAATTTGTAATTATATAAAGGAAAAATAAGAAAATTAAAAATAGAAGGCAAGTAGCTTATACAGAAGGCTATGATCCTCGAAAGGAATGTGCACCAAAATGAAACAGCCATTCTTGCTATCACCAGTGAAGGCCATGTGTTATGCGCACACCAAGGCATGCTGAGTGTTCCATAGCTGAGCAGAAAGACACGTACCTTGCCTCAAGGATCTCATAATTGAGACTGAGTAGCTCTACATGAACTTCCCAACAGGCTGTTTTTTCCCTTTGTGCCAACTTCAGCGTGATTGCCACTCCGTTTATTTTCCAGATATTATCTGATCCAACTGTGGGTGTTGCTCTGCATTTCTGAGGTGTTCCCTTACCTCTCCCCCCACTCCTCTTCCTGTGCTGTGCCACACTGGAATTACCGTATCAACTCTTGCAAGCACACCACACCTCTCGAAACCCTCAGGTAAGTACAGCCCGCCTTGAATCACTCACTATATAGCAAAGGTCCAGAGCCAAAGACACCCAGCCAAGATTTGTTTTGGCTTTCTCAGTGAGCAGTGGGCATTATTACTAATGCATCGGTTATACTGAGCCACAAATACGCACAGTACTTTCCAAGCAAATTCACAACAATGACCCTGTTTAAAAGAGCTTGCAGTCTGAGCACTTAAAGAGGCATGAAGCTTGTATATTTGAAAAAGCGAACGAGCTGTGGCGCATACAAGTCTTGCATCCAACACAGCAAACATCACAGCAAATACCTCAGTCTATCCTTGGGAACAAGAAGTAATAAAAAATATTACTTCTTCCTACAGGTTGGCCTCTCAGCTCCTCAAATAACCTTTTCTACAGTTATAACACTCTAGTTGGTATTGAAAAATATTTCTAAAACTACATTAAAATAATGACTTGTGTGATTTGCCTAACTGGGGGTTAAGCTAAGGTAGAGCAGGAGGTAGGACTTCACAAACCGTAGAAGAACAAGGAGAAATAAATTCAGAAGAATAAGATCTGGAGGCTGCGATCATTAGTCTTGCAGCATTAGCACGTGATTATTAAGACATTCAAGGTTTACTTGCAAAGCAATGGGCACTGTCACTCAGGAACAAGACCTTAGTATTACAATAGACAGTTCTGTAAAAAG
Organism: Himantopus leucocephalus; assembly: GCA_003993805.1. Taxonomy (NCBI): domain Eukaryota; kingdom Metazoa; phylum Chordata; class Aves; order Charadriiformes; family Recurvirostridae; genus Himantopus; species Himantopus leucocephalus. The sequence goes on along the minus strand of RSEF01000004.1, from coordinate 57,819,353 downwards.
GCCACTTTCAGCCCTCAACAGTGGTCAAAAACTCAAATCAAACATTAGGTATTATTGTGAAATAAACAGAGAATTAATGAGAAAAAAACCCCATTGCTCAATGGTAACCACAGTTTGGGATCTGACCCCTTCCATCTCAAAAAGCAGGGACAGCAGATCTGAAAGAGATAAGGAGCAGGGTGACCAGGTGACAAGGAACAGTTCCTGCAAAGAATGGCTGAGCAGGCTGGGACTTTCAACTGAAAAAAGGAGTATAGCTCATGGGGGACAGGAGAGAAAAGGGGTATGATGGGAGTGTCCAATACCACTAATTGCATGGAGAGAAGGGATAGAGATCAACTTTTCATCACCTCTTCCAGCACAAGAACTAGGGGCCACTGAATGATCCAAAGAAGGTGGATCTTCACAAGTAACTCATTACTGAAGGATTGAGGTGCACGATTTTCAAGAGTCCAGGGGAGACTGGACAAGTCCTTGGAAAAACAACTCCACGGGGGGCTGCTAAACAAACCACAAACACTTCAGGAAATCCCAAGTAGTAAATAGCTGGAGGTAGGGAGCATACCAAGAAGCAGTTATCATACATGTCTATTTTGCTGCTACTGTTCCCTAGGCACCTACTTATGCCCGTTCTTAGAGATGCAACCCTGACAAGTGGGACCTTCTGAACCAGCACGGCCATGCTTGGGTTTTACTTGACAAGCCCAGCACAGGAGCAATACTAGAAGTAAAATGACATCTGCATTATAGTGAAGGAAATAGTTTTGAAAATGCTTTTTATTTTTAGATAGCTCAAGTTATATCTGCTTTATTAGCTAAAGCTTGCTCAAGACCTGAACACAAACTTGTATGGAATTCAGACTGACTGAAATTTTATCTTCTGCATCAAGATCCAAAGGAAGGCATGGTTCGGAATAAGATTATGCTCAATTGGGGATGATGCTCCGGTCTTACATAAAATACACTTTACTGAATCAGATCAAATGGCTGTCTAGATGGGCTTGGTGTACATTTCATTTTATCTCAGCTGCGTGCATTTATTATAATCTCACATACCTCACTCTGATTAAGCGTGAACGGATGTATTTTTTCCTTAAAATGGAATTGTAAAATGTCTTGTCGATCTGTTGAAAAAAGAAAAATATAAGACAACAAGAAAAAAAGGAGGGAAACGGACACATTGCTGGAAGGAGCATTCAGAAAATAGCATTCAGTTACAAACTCACAGCTTACAGAGTGAAGAAACATAATCCAGCCCAGCCTCTACATAACAGTTGCCACAGACTTTTCCTAACCATTTCCCGCTTGGCCTAAAGCACATCATAAAAAGTTAACTCTTTTTTCTAAATATCCTATGACTACATATGACTACATTAGTGTGCCACTATAGTGCTGTCCTGTCCACTCCCAGGCATAATGAGGGATATTTATAAACATCCTTGAAACACCCTGCTCCAGTCTCGCAAAGCACAGCCTCCTAAAGATGGCCTGCAGAAAGGATACAGCATGCTGTGCTCTGCGCTGCACTGAGCCTCTCTTGTAAGGGTCCTTTCTGATACAGCATTTATCCTCAGTCCTATAGAAATTTATAGCAAAACTACCAGTGATCTGAAATTATACCCCCCAAACACCCTTGTGATTTGCCACGTGCTGGGGGAATTGTCAAGCAATTCTCATCAGAAATCAGAAATCTAGGACTCATAAGGACTCAATCCCCAAATGACATCTTTGCTGGTGCCTGCTTAACCACATCCTGCTTTAGGCTGAATGTTGTCTCAAGATTGCGTGATCAGCCTGAGACAGCGCAGTGTGATATAATGTGCCATGAAATTCTGCCAGGAATGGCTCAGGATCACCGAAGTATTGAGAAACAGCAAAGTCACTAGTGAGTTATGCAGTTCCTTCTATCAGCAAGACCAATAAATGGAACGTATCCTGTAAACATCGAATGCATTACAGGAAAAACTACATAGAAATGCTTCACAAAATAATGCAAGTTGTCTTTTTTTGTAGTTTTTAGCCCATAAAGGCTGTCTGATTTATCCAAGTCTCCAGATTTTCTGTCTTCCAAAGGAAAGAAAAATGTAATGGCTCTCAAACTTCTAGTATGTTGAAAACTTTCAGACACAGAAACAAGCATATAAGCATGAAATCTGGGGTGATTCCTCCCAAAGAACACAAAGCCTCTCTTTCCAGCCTTGGCTGTCATAAGATGAAGCCTCATGCCATTACACAGTGATACTGAAGCAGAATAATTTCAAGATGAAAACTGCACATTTTATTATTTTAAGGTGATTTTAAGCATACATAATAAGGAAAAAAAGAAAAGTTCTTAATGGTCATGCATTGAACTGATCTTTTATCTTGCTGTCACTGTCAGTTATCTGGAATTACTTTGGAACAGACAAAATTCTATGGAAAAAATATATCAACTGTGACAAGCTACTGTATATATGCAGAATGCGCTTTATCCTGTCACTTTGCAGACTGCCAGCTGCTACCACTGCATTTTACAAGGCATACAGTTAGAAATCAAGAATAAAGTGTTTTGTTTCCTAAAACTCTGCAGCCTGTTCCACCACCACTTGGTGGTTGGAAGTATTCGCCCTCAGACAAAACTTTTTTTTTTTGGGGGGGGGGTGGTGTTATTAATGACAAGATTTGCTTATCATTTCTGTCACAGTGTTAACTACTTCACTGATGATTGTGTAAGCAGAAGCATGTAGTTAAGCAGCACTGCCAGCTTTATGGCACGCAATGGCATGTGCTGTCTCTGGCTGCACTGCCTCTGAGAACTTTTGAGATCTTTGGGACAGGGATCTTCTTTGCAGAGTGCTTTGCAAACAAAAGAGAGCCTTGAGCTGGGCTGAAGTACACCTCTAACTTCTACATTGCTAAAAAGTAAAGCAAAAGGAGGCTGACTTTCAGCTTGGGACTGAAGAGGGCAAGAATTCACAAAACCTTAGAAGGCAGGATTAAGTCAATATGACATTCCTGAATCCTTTACCTCCTCCTGGTGTTTTCAAGCTACCTGTAACGCCTCACCTCAGAGATTGCACTTTCCACCTGCATTTCTGCAGCAGGTACAGGGATCCTTACTTCTGTCACCTATTCTCTTATGTATCTTTGCTACAGCCCGAGCAGCTCATGCAATTGTGTTTTTTGTACTCCAAACATGTTCAGCTTTCTCCTTTTCTCCTCACCCTGCACCACTTCCTAGATGTTCTATATAGTCTCATCAGGAACACCACGTGCTGCAGCAAAGACAAAGATTTCCAGGGGCATATGACAAAATACACACAGTACTTTTTACGAAGGAGTCCAAATGCATCCGAACTATCAGCAATAGACATTGTTTTCAGAAAATTAAATCCAAAAGAGATGTTAGTTATTTTTATGAAGACAACAGTAAGCACATGCTTTAAAATTATACCAAAATTACTGGATTTGTGTTACTTCCATTCTCTTTCACAATTTCATACCTGAATAAGAAAGTAGCCGCTTTTCCGCTCCTGTTACGTACTGTCACTAACTTTTCCTCTCCTTAAGAGTTGCCTGAGTACTACATCACCAATAGATAAAAAAAACCCAAACCTGGAGAGTGGGTTTGTTTCCAGTGATCCTTGCAGGGCTTTTAATGCCTTCAATACCTTGACCTGGTATTTTTCACTTTTGTAATCTGCTGTATCTTATCATGAAAGACATGCTAGCCAAACCTCTGCACTGTGGCCCCTATCTCCCACCTGCTGATGAATTTGACAGATATGAATATGTCCCAAATCTCCTCTTTCTTTCAACGATGATTTTGGTAACCTGAATTATTAACAGTAATCTTTATATTCATACAGAGTTTATGTAAGAGGAGGAGATGTAGCAAGATGCCTTCAGATAATAACTTTCAAAGATTAATGTTCTGTCTCATGTTTTTACTGTTCATCTTCCAGTAAAGCTTTTCACACCCGTATCAAACGGCAAACGTTTCTCTCCAGCCTGCTTATAGCTTTCTTTTCAGCTTGGAACCCTGGAAGCAAAAGCAACTAAAACTTTGTCCGGTAACTAGGTGGGACTGCCTGGGAGAAGCATCTACACTCACTTTAAGCATTTTTCTTTGATTACAGCCACTCAAAAGTGACGCTGGCATGACCAGATCTCTTACATTCACCACTGATTAAGTGCATTTCACTTGTTTTCCTGGCCCTTGTCTAGCAACTGCTCAATGGTGACAGCTGCTGCTGCAGGCAAGGTTTATAAGCATTCTTAACCAAGTGCCAAGTCCTGCTCCTTTCAAGTGAGCGGCATTTTCCTGACAGCCTTTATTTTAGCAGTTGTCCCACCAAGATTTTCTTTAATTTAATGTTTGCTGGCTAGTTTAGCTTAATGCCATCTGGTATTTCCTCAATTTAATTTCATATCCTCTATCCTTTTTACAAAACTCCTCTCCATGCAGTATAATCTTCTAAGACAAACTGAACTTCGCTCCGGAACACTGGTCCATCTATGCCAATACAGTAACTAATAGTGGCTAGTACCAAAGATGCAATAGGAGGGCAAAATATTCCCACCTGTACAAACCCAGCCACAAAGGAAATTCTTCCTTGTTCCTTGCAGCAAGAAGTTGCTTTACACCATGATGAACAAGACTTGTTTTCCTGTCCTCTCTTGAATAACTCCACATCTCACCATTCTCCTCTTTTTCTCACGTTGCACCGTGGCCAACCCTCTGAGGCATGTGAGCAACCTGCTAAAATCTTCATGATTTCAGAGTCACCCTATGCCCTATCTCCCTGGGACCCAGAAAAACCCGCAAGCTCTGGAAGTAGGTCACATGCGACAGGGATCCCATCACACCAGCGTAGAATGGGGCTTACCCAGATGTGTAGCTGGGTCTGGAATGACCCAGCAAGGTTGGCTGTGTCAGCCCTTGCTTTCTCCCACCACACACTGCTCTGCCACTGCACACAGGGTAACAGTGATTTATCAAAAAGGTTATCTTAAATCTAGTTTGACAGAACTTTCCTCTGGAATATTTGCTGAACCCACTGAATTATTTGCGTGGGACGTTCAAAAGCATTCAATAGGTTTGGGAGCACAAATCCTCTTGTTGCTCAATAGTATTGCTCTTTTCCCTGCTGCCAGGTTAGTTCTTCAGCAGCTACCCTCATACTACATTCTTCCTCTTGCCTCACTAGCTCCTTAGGATGTAAAGCCTATTATTAGTGATTTTTTTAAAGCTTTTTGACCATAAATATTAATTGGAACATACCACCTGGTTCAGTCATTCTTTCCGTTTTTGTGGCAATCATACAATAATCATACTAATCAGTTGTGTTAATTCTGTACCTAGCACCCAACTCACTGGCGAATTTGCATCCAATTTACAGGTCAATATACTGAGACCTCCAGAGCTGATCATAATGCAAATTCAGTAGCAGCTCCCTTGAGAACATGACATATCTCTTTGCCCAGGTTTGAACTGAAGGGTTAGCTGGGAACCCTACCACAGATTAGAGGGAGAGAAGGCAGAAAGAGAAAGACAGATGGGGACAGCAAAATCTGAACCTGGCACTGTCCCAGAATGCGGACATCACACTCCCCTTAGAAAGAAAGATACCAATTACTTCCAGCAGCAGTGACAGCCTTACAGCCACAGCGCTTGCCCAAGGCAAAGAAAATGGACCTGAAGGAGAGTGAATGTAATGATCCATGGGCCTCCAGCAAACCAGAAGATCAGAAACTTCCCCATCAGAAACCACACACATACACAAAGACAGTATGTGTCACGGCAGGCAAGAGCAGTGTGATCCCATACATCTGCAAGTGGTATCACAAACTCTTCACAGAGTTTAAACTAACTGGACTGCTAAAGCTGGGAGGTAAGGAAGCACTATCTGACTTTGCATTAAAATAAGGAGCTCACCTAGATGGTTCTTGGAGGCGTTGGCTGTAAAAGAGAAATAACTGACCTTGTACAGTAGTTCCTAAAAAGATTGGTGTTTCAGATAAAAGAAATTAAGAGGACTAATACATGGGATAATGTCAGGATTTAAAGTACCATACTTATGCCTAGTGCAACCAATTTCAAAGGTGTGTAATGGCATGAGAGTTTCATTATAGCCATGTAATAGTGACAGCTGGAATTAAGGTCACCTAAGTATTCCCATTCCTACTCCCTGCTTTCAATTGTCCATAATTAGCTTCCTAAAACTTTCACACTGCCATTGAAATTTTGTCTGCTTAGGAAGGAGATTTTCCAACTTTTCGAGAGAAAATCAATATTGGAGAAGAAATCATCTGGGCCTATATCCAGAGAAGGGGTTTTGTGTGTTTGGGTTTTTTTTTTCCCCCAAAAGTATGCTTTTCCCAGGAGAATGACTCCACGCCCTCTGTTTTTTTAAACAATACTTAGAGGTAAGGAGCTGAAATCTAGGAGCGATAAGCTCTTAGGAAAGCAATAGTTTTATGAAATCTAAGGACGATCAGCAGTGATGTATTCAGGTTACAAGTGCCCCAAATACGATCAACCGTGCAAGTTCAGTACTGAATTTGGATTCTCCCTTTTGATAACACCATGTTCTAAACAACCGCTCTCTTGACCGGCCAGATTTTGATCTCAGTGACACCAGTTCACATCTTGAATCACTTCATTGATTTAATTACCTGTAAACAATGCAGTAATTCTGGATTGTGGGTCTATAATTAAGATAAGATTCTACCCTTAATCACACACGCTATCGATAACTGCCCTTTATTTCATTTTGAATTCCTTTTCCCAGTTCAGGTTCACATCCATTTTCCTTGTGCACATTTTATAGCTTTTCTTGCCACACACTGGATCTGAATCAGACTTACTTATTTTTTGGGGGGTGGGGGGTGGGGGGGTGTCTTCTTATGATTTTTCTGGCTTTGTACATGCTTAGTAGACCTTCTGCCTTGATGAACCAAGAAGAAAAATCATTTTTTATGCCTATTACCTGAGAAAATTACATTGCATTAATAAGTCAAAGAATCAATGAAGTTGAAGGATCATTGAATTTAAGTTCGAGAAGAAGTTGGATATTAAGCATATTGTTGGTAACTAATCATTTCATCCTGGAAATTCATGCTATTTAGGTAGACCACACTGCCGGTTTGAGAGCTTACAGGTGAGGAAAAACAGTAAGCTACAGCCTCATGCACTACACTGCATCAACTCACACTGCGTTTTAAAGTGCGTTGTATTTTCCTCAATTTTTTTTTAGTTCCCTGTGGAAACAGGAAAAACTGGAAAGAAAAGTTAAAGTAGGAGAGCATCTCAGTTTTTAAATCAATGCAGTATATGGCTATGCCAGTGGTCTTTTTCTTCTTTTGATTTCAACAGGAATTTCTGAAAAAAAGCATTACCAGTGAGATGCAAGTGCTTTCTGTGAGTTACTTCCTCTCTCAGTCTACAGAATTTCACCTGTATCTTTAAAACCACACCTGTATATATACATACCGACAGTCGAGTGTGCTGTCAACCTCTAATTCCAGAGCTAAATAAACAATTCACCACACTGTCATCTTGGCCACTGTTACATTGCCATGTTTCCCAGTTGGCTGAATTACCGTGGAGAGACGGTTTCTGCTTTCTTTCTAGCCCCAGTCACCCACAGAGGGCACTCTAGCTGTACCATGCTAATCCAAGGACAATGCTTCCTATTTGCGAGAACTATTCCCTTAAAATAAAGCTTTTAAAGCAAAGTTGTCAAATCCCCTAAATTTATTTTAGGGTTTTTTTCTTCAAAATGCTCCTTAATCTTAAAGATTTTTTTTACATAGACAGTGTTTTTTTTTTTAATTTTACAACATTATTTTGCATAACAAGAAAAAAGTGAGAGTATTATTATTAATAAGTCTCTGAAAAGCTTAATTTAAAAAGCTTTTAAAAAGCATTTTTTCTGGCTTTTGTACTGTAGATGCACTTCTAAATAAAATTGCCTTCAGTGAAGAACAAGAAAAACTTTCAATAAAAGTTCCATTCTTTTCGCTTCATATATGTACTAAGCAAGTACTATAGGGAGCACATACAGAGCCTAGGAATACTTGGGTTTAAATAAGTACTTAGGTTTTAAATTTTGGGATCGGTATCTGAAAACACTACCAAATCTCTTTTGAAACTTACTACAACTAGGAACTTTCTTACTCAGTTTGGTCTGGGTGCTGCAAGACTCTGAAAAGTCCTTGGAAATATTTGGCTGCTGCAGCTACTGTAATTTCTCTTTTTGTGATCTGTCTAATCTGTCTTCAATTTTCTTTTATTTCAGGGCTGAGAGGGGAAAAGAAGTGTTTTACGGGGGGTGGGTGGGAACAGCACACATTCAGCAAATGAAGCTATGTGATACTTGTAGATACTTGTACTTTTCAACTTGCTGTGAAAAAGAGAGTCATGTTAGACACCCTCCAACTTCAGCACATTCCCTTTTCTTGAGGCACATTCAGTTTTCACCTCTAAATTAGTCCTCACAGTCTGGTCTGCCAGAGCAAATAGCCTTTAGGAGTGTTTCAAGAGCCTGCTGCCTTGGGGATCTGCTCCTACTGAATTAAACTCCTGACCCAAGGACCATAAGGCACCGATGGAGCAAGCCACATGCTTCTGAGCTTTACCTTAATACCCACATGGAAGGTGTGACAAACACACCTCGTGTACAGTTTCAGCCAGCTTTGCAGCTAGCTCATCTGAAGTGATTTGTTATTTCACCTCCCCCTCTCTCCCAAATACACACACACACACTTCGGCTCCCCAGGAAGACTTGCGTCACTTCTGACCCTAAAAAGGACAGACAGTGGTCTCATCTACTCACTCACTGCTGCCAGTCTTTTCAGCTAGACTTCGAGTTGAGCTCAGATGGAAACCTTAGCTAGAGTTTCAGGCTTTGGCCTTGCAGATGTGACAGTAAGCTATTCACAACTCAAACGATACAAGGTACTTCCTGATATCAGGATGACTGCAAGCTTATCACTGGGTATATAGACCAGAGAGTCTTTCAGTTACAGGCATCCTGTTGAAGGCTAACCCATCCACCAAACAAGGTTATCACATGTTAAAGCTCTGCTTTCCATGGAAGCATAAATGTCTACATGGGAGTTAAGAGAGAACAAACACAAAGAAACTCAAGTATTGTGATGAGGGTGAACAAAACCTGAGTGCTGCAAAGGAACTAGGAAGGTCCTTTCCTGATTACCCAGAGGCACCTGAAAAATTCTTTCCTATCTCTGGGGATCTCTTCTCAGGTGCTGAAGTGGCTTTATGAATTTGGCCTTTCAACTCTCTCCAGTTCAGTCCCCTGTCTGCACAGAGGAGCTATCAGTGCCCAGGGGCTGGGAAATTGTGGGGTGCTTTGGTTGTAATTGAATTGTGCTGAAGCAGCTGAGAATCTGCACCACTGAAGATGCAGAGGACAAAGTGAGCCCCCATTGCACCCCACTGGTGTCCTTTGCAGTGGTAGCCCAGAGGACAGCTAAGCAGAGGCATTGGATTCAGCTAACAAGCCCTTTTTGTGAGACACAAAGCAGCAGGGACAGTGCAGACCTGCAGAGAACTACTGAGTACCAAATGCTGCACTTGACAGTCCTTGGGATCCTCACTCACCTTAGCAGCATGAAGAACAGGAGGTGTATGTGTGTGGAGGGAGGTGCATGGCACCTGCCTGCCCCTCTGCTTCTCTCCCCTTGTAGTGAGATAAATGTGTTAAGGACCTCTAAAATCATCATCTCCTGAGGGAGAAAACCGCCTACTTCCTTACCACCTCCAGTATAGGGACTCATCAGTGAGCCCTTAAACCGACCGAGACCGGGCACAGTCATCTAAACTATGCTGCAGCGTTTTCCTGTGGTATCACAAGTACCTCTGCAATACCCAGTAGAGGTACTATTTCTTTCTAAATGAAACTCACACTAATTCAATTCTATCAGACAGGACAAACTTGTATTGATTAAAAAAGTTTCCCCGACATCTGTACTTAAGGACACAGATGATTCTCTTATCACTTCAAGGCACTGAAGCAAGATGTCTGTTTCTAAAAGAGATGTCCTGATACACAATACTGAGTCCCGAGGCAAGAATTACTTGATAAAATTCCATGACTTCAGTAGAAATACCGGGATAGGCAGTAGTTTCCCAGGGGAAGTACCCAGGTATCCTCTTAATAGAGTCCCCAACCACTCTGCCCAGATCCAGCCAGTTAGTTCTGTGTTAGTTGCAGATGGTGGAAGGACAGGGGGAGCCCAGGTGCCTTGCAGATGATGAAACAACAGGGGGAATCCATGCCAGTCCATTCCATGGCTCGAGGCACTCATGGAGAGAAACAAAACACCTCGCCTTTTCCCCAACCACCCAATTAGCCAAGGAGGGAGCCATGATATGCTCATACCTGAGGAGCATCCATCCACCCAGCCCACGGCCTGGCTTACCATCACATGGGAGCTGGAGAGAGTAGGGGATAATGGACAGGGCATAGCCCCAGCAGCAGGGGAGGGTACAGTGTCTAATGCAAGAATCCACAAAGACACATGGAGTAGCACAGGGAGAAGCAGCCTGACAGCAGGGCTGGGAACAGCTCTGGCCAGAGGAGAAGGAGACAGGGAGATACTAGATGCCTGGGAAAGGAGAAGGGCGGCATAGGGTGTCCTTGAAGAGGGGAAAGCCCAAAAGATCTAGGAGAAAGTATTAGAAAGTTATTGTAGTGGTAAAAAGAGCAGACAGGTACATTTGCAAGCCAGCTGTGGACAGGGTAAAGGCTGGTCTCCATTACTATTGAGCAACCAGCCATGTACTGAAGGGGTCACATGCTGTGGCTGCTTGGTATCCACTACTCTCTCACAGCTATCCACTTGCCAGCCTTCAGCTGAGACAATTCTCATTAAGATGGGCTTGATGAGGTACTCATTTCAAGCTCTTCTGAATGCATACCTCCTTCCCTTGGGGTCAAAGACGACTTTCCACACTGGGCACAAAGCCCCACCACCGTCCTCCCTGCACACAGGGCAGTTAGTGCTGCTGCCCAGAGTAGGCAACTGGGATCATCCCAGTCACCCAGGTCTATCTAGAGCCAGCTGTCTCAGCTCCCTCTACACTTCAAGGTGCCAGAGGGGCTGAAGAAGCAAAGCTTAGAGCAGGGCCTTGGAAATCTCCCCAGGGATGCTGTTAGTAAGAGGGTAGTTAGGGCCTCCAAGGCATTCTTGGGAAATCCAAAAGAATGAATACATTTTGTGGGAGAAGAAAAAAAATCCAAGCCTGGAGCAGGAGCTGGAGCAAAGCAGTGGGTAAAAGTTGATCAGATCAGCCAAGCATTAAGTGAACCTACTATAAAATAGAGGCTCCCTGGGGGAGGAGCCATTAAGGCTGTGACTATGCCCTTTTTATCCAGTGCGAGAGGGGACAGTCTGGCACAGTGCATTTTAGCTTGGCAAGGGAAGAACGACTGGTCCAGCTAGAAAAACGAGGAGGCTCTGGTGAGCTGGAACATCTCTTTCCACAGTGGCATTCAGTCAGGTCTGCTTTTTCAAGAGAGCACAAAGGGAACCCTGACAGCCACTTGGAGGAAGCCAGGCAAGGAGCAAAAACCTTTCATCATCTGTTCCTCAGTCCCCCCAGCTCCACCCCACAAGACATTTTCCAGACTTTCCAGTCAGCCCTGAGATGTTGACTGATGCACCAGCTTCATCAGCTCTCTGGCATGATCTCCAATGCATTCCCTCCCACCTTCAATGAGATAAGACAGTCGGGAATGTCATTCACACAATGGGTGTTACTACTCAACTCTGGAAACCAAAGCAAACATCAGGAGTTTGCTTCGAGTCCCAAGGAAGGCATGGGATGACTCCTCTATGGGAGCAAAATCATTTTTTTCTGGTGAAATGTCAACTGAAAAGAGCTCCTTTCAGGGTTGTTCTGGGGACAAACGAAGGAGGCTTCATCAAGGGAGGGATCAGAGAAGGGAGCACTTGGCAGGGAGTTGCACTAACTCAGGTAATTTGAATGTTTCTGATTATCAGAGATGATTCACTTCTGTTCACTTTGCACCAAGTATTGTGAAAGACATTGCATTTATCTGCATTGACTCACTGTTTCACAACATGAACTTAAGGTATCGTTACTACTATGACAATGGTAATGCTTGGACATCCAAAACCCTGACACCAGCCAGGGAAAGACTGCAAAGGATTTTCGTAAATCCAGATAAATCAGGAAATGTGATAAAAAACTCAGCTCTCTGCTCCTCTATTAAAGAGGTGGTGTGAAAATCCTGAAAATAAAAATGCAGGTGTTCTGAGACAGCTGTCAATAAGTCAAGAGGATATTTCTGTCTCTGGAAAGATTGCTTTGATTTTTATCACCACAAGCCGAGTTTTGCTTGTAGAGAATCAGACTCACAAGGAACATACTGTTATTCATTAGCATATGGATTCACTTTTGTCGTGGTTTAGGCCAAATCGGCCACTGGGGATGT
>RSEF01000004.1:57722345-57806786 GCA_003993805.1 Himantopus leucocephalus | reverse complement strand
TACTGGACAAAATTTGTCCTGTTTTACCTCAAACCAGGACAACTTTATATAAGCTTATGGACAATTCTCAATCTCATACATCCTTGTAAGATGGAACACCGGCAGCTAAAAACACAAAAAGTCAAAGTTTATGGCAGGGACCATTTATATCGGCTAACCTAAAAGTACAGCAAAAACTCACCAAATCTGAGAGATGGAGGTAGAAGTTAATGGCTGAATTAAAGACAGCTCTTAAGAAAAGTCACAGGAATAAAGGAAAGGCAACACAGTTCTCTGTATGTTTGTTATGGCATTACTTATCAGGTACAATTAATACGCTCTGAAATAATGGTTCTCACTGCTCAACCAGCACTGGTATTTACTGTCACTACTGTCAGAAGTGCTCAGCACTCATAGAAGAGACAGGGTTTCTATAGCATTCGCTTCCATTCAAGCATCTAAATTAATACCCACGTTCAGAGGAAATCTGACTGCATAGGACACTGTCTGAAAGAACTTCTTAGCTAAAGTAAGTGTTTCTTTGCCGAAGGAGACACGTATTTGAAAAATGAAGAGGGAATGGAGTGGGAGAAAGGGATACAACTTTACTCAAAGAAGCGTTATTCCTCAGACTGCTCCCCAGCTCTTGCCTTCCTCCCACCTCAGCAATACACAATGTCATCTTGGTCAGGGAGAACATTCCCTCTCCAAGGTCCTATATCACAAGGTTAAAAGCCTGCAATTATTAGGTAATAGCAGTAAAGTGGTAGCACCTAAGTAAATGCAGCTTATGTAAGACTCTATACATACAGGTACGCACCAGGAGCAGATCTTGGGAAATATGGTACGGTCCCTGGTAGGCAAAGAGGGCAGAAAGGAAACAAGTACAGAAAGAGGACAACTTGACTAAGACCTCCGAGGTGCTCAGCAGTAGAGCCGGGAAGAGATGCTAGCCCTGCCAAAACCCTGTATAGCACCCTACTTCTCCATACCAATATTCACCACAGCTCACATTTTGTTGTGGACAAGTGGCATGGCCCTAAATTAAATGACAGTGGAGAGCAAAGCATTGATTGTCCTATTAAATGAGTATCTATTCAAGGTTGCTAAACAGGAGGTAAGAGATACGCATCGGACTCTGATGAATGAAACACAAAAAGATACAAGCACAATCACATGCTTATTGCTGTAAAGAGATGAACTCTGTAATTATCATCTGTGGTGAAGTGTCTCAAAGAGAAAACAAGAAAGGAAATTGCAATGTGTCTATTTATTTCCATAGCTACTGTATGACTGAGAGCCACTCAGCAGCCTCTGCTATTTGTAGGAGGGTTTCCTAACAAAACATACCAAAGGCGCAGCAAAAGGGCTTGTGTATTGTTTTCTCAACACACAGCAACAGCCTGACAGGTAGAGTTCCCCACCCCGTAAAGGAGAGGGTGCTTTCCTTAGAGACAGTGGGGCATAAATCACAAAGCCAGGCTCAGGGCAGGGAAAGAGAAGACGCACACAAATGATTAGTGATATAGGAGGAAGCTGAGATTATTGCCAATATCTTCTTCACCACTGCAGGGGCAAAGAGAGGTGACGTGCTAGAATAAGTAGACTGGCAAGTGCCTGGTCTGCCAGGTATGATCACAGCTCTCCTGCTATCCATTTCCCAGGTCTGCTAACAATGGGGGCTCAGGGTACACCAGACACCTGTGGTCTAAGAGTGTGCTGTTCACATTAATGACTCTTGTATTATCACACAGTCCTTAATAACGGAAAGGCACAACTGTCCAAACTTACCAGTCTCTCAACCCTCTCGCTCAAGTCTCTAAACCTTCCTGAGGATTGTCTGGACAATTCATTATTGTACCGGATGTTGGTGATTTTTATGTTGCCACTGTAATAGAATAGCTTCTGATCTGTAAGGGAAAGAAGAGGAACAGGCAATACTCAAAGCACCAAGATGAATGAACTTCAGAGAAACACCTGGGGCTGACTGATATCCAGACATCTAGGGAGTGGATGAGCCTTCACCTGTATCCAACCCATTCAAATACAGCTTCCAAAAGCTAGGAGCTCAAGAGCGAGAACTCAGTTGAGTTAGGTGATCTAAGCCAAGTAGTGACAAAAAGCCCGTTTTCCCCAATAGTTACATTTGTGGGCAACCACCAGCACGTTGGGCTCACACAGGATCACAAGCTGCATCTTGCTGGTCAGCTACCTTCCTTCCTGGACTGTGTGCCCACTCAATGCCAAGCCCTGGCAGGTGGCTGCTGGTGATAAGGGCAAAGGAACAGAGAAACACCACAGGTAGAGACAAGCGGAAGGCTCTGTTTGTCACTCACGTAAGGGAGACCAGAAGACTTGTGTGTTGACCTCATCACAGAAGCAGATCATGAGGAAGATGTGAAAGGAGTGAAAGCAAGTGAAAGCCAACAGAAACCACAGCCCTAAACCATCCTGCACAGCAGGAAATGTTCCCAAGAGATCTGCAAAGATGCTAAATGAGGAAGGAAAGAGAGCTCTAAAGAAGCTGGTGGTTTTTCCCCAAATGAGCTTTAGACAGGTTTTAGACAGCAAACTCCCAGCACTGTGTGGCGCAACAAGCACAAAGGAAATGCACTAAACATAGGAACAGTGATATGTTATGTAAAACTTACCATATGCCAGAAAATAAACTAGGAGACCAATGGTGATAGCTGCTGCCACTGCTGTTCCAACAACAATTAGAGCAATTTTCCAGGGCTCAAGATGTCTTATTTTGATGGCTGGCTGATGAATTCTGGGGGAAAATAAGAAGAACAAAGGGAGAAGATTAATAAGAGATCCTTTTCTATTAAAAAAAAAAAAACAACAAAACAAAGCTAAAGTTTTCTCCCTCAGCATCATCTGATTCTTCTCAGCAGTATTAATTGACTTCCCACCCAACACCCTTGAAAACGAAACCATGACTCAAGACTATTTTGAAATAGATGTTGGGATATGCTAGAAGTCATGGAACACAGACAGGGTTTGAGGGCTTGGGGTTTTTTTATTATTAGGGCCAAATTAAATAGGAGTCCCACTAAGAACTTTCTTATGTGACCCCTCAGTGTAAATTTGCAAGAATAAAACTTATTTTTCAGCTAGGTGAACTTTCATACAGCAATGTAGGCAACTTTCAATTGGTTAAACAGATCAGTTATCGGAGACGTACTGGCACCTTTGCTTCCGAAACTGCTTTGTGCAATAAAATTGGTAAATAGCATCCCATGCTTTGTATAGTACATATCTATACATTATCCAAGCTGCTCAGTCCATTTCAGCCTGCAAAGCAGGGCTGGATAAAAAAGAGAAAGAGATTTCAGGGGCCCAGCCTGTGCTTCCTGTTTTACTTAGACTAAATCTAAAAGCAAAAGGCAAGCACTGCTTTAAGCAGTATTTGCTGAAGTGATGGAATGACAGGGAAGGGCAAGGACATGTGAGCGGACCAGGGAACATAGGTAGG
Source organism: Himantopus leucocephalus (assembly GCA_003993805.1). Classification (NCBI taxonomy): domain Eukaryota; kingdom Metazoa; phylum Chordata; class Aves; order Charadriiformes; family Recurvirostridae; genus Himantopus; species Himantopus leucocephalus. The sequence goes on along the minus strand of RSEF01000004.1, from coordinate 57,803,329 downwards.
AAGCCTCACCAGATACTTCTCTATGCCATGCCATGCTCTTAATTACACAGGTGCTAATACAAATTAACTCAAGGAAAGTCAACAGTAAGTAGGTCAGTATTATAGTTGGACAAAAGACTGCCTGAAAAAGGTTACTTGAAGCAAATTCTGCCTTTAGCTGTAAACTCAAAGACATCTGAAGATCTTTAAAGCCATTTTTCTATTAAATTATCAGCCATTACAAAACACAGAACAGGAACACACGATTTTTGGCAAAGAGTCCTTCATTCTAGAGCCAGCTACTTCACTCATGCAAATGCACACATCTTCAGGAAAGCAGGCTGCAGGGATCCCATCCTGAGGGTATGAGGCATCTCAGTGAGTTCCCACATTCATAACAAAGTTATCATAACTGATATAGCTCACTTCTGGAACACATACCTCATCAGACATAAATTTAAATACATTAAAATAAATTGAAAATAATTGCAAGCGACCACTGCAGCTGTGTGCAGGAATGAGACAGCAAACACACTGTGCACTTGTCCCAGCTGGGAACTAGGACCACACAGCCATTCACTCGCTCTGTAGTGGGACAGCGAAAAAAGGGAGAAAAAGGAAAAAAAAACCTCATGGGTTGATATAAAGACAGTTTAATACAACAGTAATAGAAGAGAAACTAATAATAAGAAGAATGGTAAAAGAATATACAATATTGTGATGCAATACAGTTGCTCACCACCTGATGATCGACTGCCCAGCCCATCCCGAGCAGCGATCGTGGATTCCTGCCCCCCGGCCAACCCCCATTTATGTACTGAGCATGACGTCTATAGTACGGAATATTCCTTTGGCCAGCTTGTCCTGTCTATGCTCCCTCTCAGCTTCTATGGGAAGCTGAAAAAGTCCTTGCCTTAATATAAGCATTACCTGGCAACAACTAAAAAAATATGTTTTATCGACATTATTCTCATACTCAATCCAAAATATGGCACCTACTAGGAAAAGAATTAACTCTATCCCAGCTGAAACCAGGACAACACTGTACATAAATATTGAAGCAGACGCTGATATTTCATTCTAATTTCATTGCAAAGCCTTACAGTTACAGCCTTATTACTTTGGCTTGGAAAACAAATGACTGAGGCTAAATATCATGACACTTGATTGAGTGAAAATAGGAATACTCATTTGTCACTCATATCTGTTCTGACTTGTCCTGGATCTCCTAGCTAGTGTTTCCTTCTCTCCTGCAATCCTCTAAAACAGCTATTAATTAACCTCTCATCTGGTTTGCTTCAAAATGCATCTGTGAATCCATAGCAGGAAAAAAAAAACCAACGGAAATTAAACAGTGCTGTTAAGAGTTTGGAGATGAGCAGCTCCAAAGTTATTTCTGGGACTACTGTGTGGAAGTTGCCTTAAAACTTTAACTGGAGAAAAGAAAAAAAAATGCAGGTATAAATAGTGAGGACACTACCTCATTAAGAAGAATATTTCTAAATAGTAGCTCTTAGGTGAAACCATAAAGTCAGTGAAGAGTTCAGCTTTAATTTGTCGTGTGGGTTTATTGGGTTTTTTTCTGCAACTGCAGCTAGTAGTACTTTGCATAGCTTATATGATTTGCAAATATTTCTAGTATGTTTGAAGTGAGACTAAGTTACAAGAAAAGCCAACAAAACAAACAAGAAACCACATTTAATTTGACACAACCTACTTATAGTCATTCTTGTAGATACTCTCATTTAAAAGGCAATTGTCTTGATTAAGCTGCATGGAAGGAAAAACACTCAGAAGGTCTTTCAGCTATAACGATCCTGGCATAGCCCCAAACCAAAATGCTGGGTTTGCGAAGCTGATTTGAAAGGCTGAATGCCACCTCTACACCGCAGCAGGTGAGCGTGAAGAAATTACTGCCTATCATATTAGTGAAAGAGTGGTTTCAGAGCAGAAGTAACAGGGCTGGGACACAGTAAAATATCGAGTACTGTACAATTTGAAACCTTTTCAGCATTCTTTTGTACATAGTATAACATTTTTTTATAAATTTTATTATTTATCTCTTCCCTTTTAAGTCCCATGTTATCATTTAGCAAACAGAAACCCCAGTCCACAACAGTTACTGACATGTGTAATTTTACTCACACACGTGACTGTCAATTCATTAAACCTGTTTGAGAGCATCATTTCAAAGAGGTGCAGAGGGGACTCAGCATCAGCTTCTAAACGCAGACAAGAGGCTGCCTGATGAATACATCTTATAAAGTTCCTTAATAGAGGGGGTGACTATTTTGGAACTTGGGATGTCTTTTTTTTCTTCCTCTTTTTCTGAATAAACTTTCCCCCTTCCTTTTAAATAACAACATGAAACAACTGTTAAGGTTTACTCTCCATTCCTAATTTGTTTTAAAAACAAAAATTGGTTTTAAAAACAACAACGTATTTTTGAGTAAAACATCCTTGGTTAGTCTGTACCATCTGGATACTTCCCCATTTGAACAGAAGTGCAGACTGAGCACACACCAGAAGGATTTCAAATCCAGGTTTTCAAAGATATCTGTGAGACCAAACCACAAAGATTGCTGATACTTTTCCATTCCTATTAACTTTTAGCTTTATTGCTGCTTTGCTCTGCCTCCTGAGGTTTATTCCTCCAAGATCAATTATTTCATCTGACAACATGTCCCATTGTGTAAAGTTGGGCAGTACTTACATGGATTCAATACAAACAAGAGAAGTAGCTATCCCAGAATGGAAACAGCTTTGATCCACATGATGACCCATCAGAGCTTGAATACTCTGCAGAGAGCTGATGAAAGTTCAACAGTGGGAATTTATTTTCTCAGATCAAAAGTCAAGCAATCCCTGCTAACTCCTTGGGAACGACCTATCTGCTCAACAGAGAGGGATCAGGGAGAGTAACCTAGGAATGCATGGCAGGATTAAAAACACTCCACCTGAGAAGGTCACTGAAATCCTCCAGAGTAGAAACAGAGATTTTAAGCCTGAATCACATACCAGCTGACCTCAGTAGGCTTTCTGTTGGGGTCCCTTCTGCCTGCAGCCTACATGGTCCTCCCCTCTACCCCAGGGACTCTGCTTTCCCAGACAACCACGTCCATGCAGTAATCTTAAATACACTGCAGTCAGGGACTGGATTTCATCTCTTGGCAGAAGACTGCCAAATCCCAGATTAAGATTTGTCCGATTAGGAAGAGGAGTGAAACATTTGCTGACAAAAACTGATAGAAAATTGCCCACACTGACATAACAATTTTACTTGGTTGTCATCTCTTTGTTTCCTAATAATTCCTAACACTGTTTCGGCTTTTTCAACTGGCATTCAGCTGGAATTTTCCTAGAAATACCCACTGAGACCTTTCCTGAGTGGTAGTAGGTAATTTGGAAGCCTGCATGGACCCATCATGAGCACAAAGAAGCCCCCCGGGAACCCTTTCCTCAACAAGGAGCCCACACCCAGAAGGATCCCTCCCTTTATGCATTTTACAAGACAGACATAAGGAGGAGACAGCTAATTATGTCTGTTGACTTTTAGTAACAGAGGAGTATGGGGGGGGAAGTCAGTCTCAAAGAAAAATAAAAATCTTACCTAATATCCTAACTTGTTTTTTTTAAGGGTGCCATTCAATAAACATATCATAAACATCATATTAAATAAATCATGCATGCACTTGTCTCACTGCAGCCTGAAACTGTTAGTTTACAAAAGAAATGAGTGTCTTTTACCTATTGGAATTTAGATTCACTTCTTGCAAAGAAGCAGAATTAAAACTGCCTTCTACAAGCTAAACCACCTGCTTCGGAGGAAAAGCCTCAAAGGTCTTCCTCACCAGGGCAGAAAGCACGCTCTGACACCTGTGGGAACCCCTCCATTACCTGCAGTGAGCTTCACATCAGAGACAGTGTCTAGCCAAGTCAGCATGCACCATGAAAGAGAACACAGGCTCTACTTTGGCATGCACGCACTGGCAGTGTCTGCTCAATAAAGGTGCTGACAGGACAGACTAACAGCCAAACCCAAAACAGTCACCTAGAGATGATCTCTTGTGGGCTATTAAATGTCCTTTGTTTTTAGTCCTATAAGAGAGTCATGCTTAGACAGACAAATTTTCTGCTTAATTTTAGAATACGTGTGGTACTTGTCTCTTATTAAGGTGCTTTGAGTAAAAAAATTATAAAAAACACTGTATCAGCCTTAGCAATAATTGTAGTATATAAATACACGCATAACAGGACAGTGATGGTGTTTTAATCTGTTTACTGAAATAGATCTGTTTACTGGTATATGAAATGTCACTGTAAACCAGCTATATTTACATCATTTCTGAAGAGTTCTGCAAGTTTGATACAACAGACCATCCCTTCTGCCTTCATGATAGTTTGTGTGCATCTATGACAGCTTACATCCACTGAGAATCTGACCCAAAGTATCCAGCTTCTCCTGTAGTTTGGAAGCTTATTTTTCTGGCTGAATAATAAGTTTTTCCGTATTTTATACTTTATATATAATAAACAATTGCTAGGCTGGGTAGATAAACAGTGAGATGCTGTAATCTAGCAATGTATTTTCACTGAACAGAGATGGAAACATTTCTTCATAGGAGAAATGCTGCTGAAATTAGAGAAGGCTCCTTAGACAAGGGGTTCAGCTGAGACTCTGAAACCCCAGGCAATTCTCCAGTGGCAGAGAAACTGGACAATTCTCCTGTTCAGTTCTGTATTAAATCTGTCCCCCTGTTATCACAAAATACATCCACAGACCGCATGAAGTTTTCGTATTTTCTTGTATCAGAAGCATGTCAAACCATCCCATGCTTTGCGTTAGCTCGCTTCATTCAGAATGAAGATCTCCGTGTAACCGGAAATAAAGACGGAAGGAATATGTGATAGAAACAGAATGACTTGATTCTAAAAGCTTATGCTGACCCAAAATTATAAAACTGTCTGTGAAAAAAATTAATAAACTGAAATACTTCTGTAACACCCTCTAACAGGAACAGCAGAGGCCAGAAAAGCTGCTGGCTTTACACTGGTGCTCGCTCAGTTAATGAAGACGACTAGATTTTAAGGCTCAGGAGGAAGTCCTTTCTCATTCTAGTTTTGCTGTCTAAAATGGCCAGAAATTGCGTGAATGTGGCAAGGAAACACAAATGGTACCAGTTCCATATAAGTCAAATCAGGTGTGTGTACCAGAATCAAAAAATGTATCACTAGGGTTTCCTGAAATCAGGATGTACGCTGGGACGAACTGAGCAGAATAGGTTTCTGTTTGGCACGGCACAGGAATCACACGTGCCTCCTGCAATAATCAAGGTTAACTCCCACTAATGCCAATGGGACATGAGTGTCCTTGCACCAGGGCTGGTATCCATTTCCTGCTACACCTCAGCGGTCTGTAATTTACACTCATTTAGCCCACCTACTGCATGACAAATTGGTGCAAGTGGCACTGCATTTCCACCTACATATTCACTTTTAGACGGCCATATACAACACCAGCTACTCTCTACCTCACCCTGCCAGGGCACAAGATCTTCACAAGGACGTTGCGGGTAGGACACTGCATTTGCTCCCCAGACTGCAGGACACAGCACAACAGAGGAGTGATAAGACCAGCAAGGCTGTCTACTCCACCCAGTTTTCCTTAGCAGCTTTGCTTCCTGAAGGATTTTATGGAGCACACATTCCAACTTAGCTTGAAACGTTGTGAGAAGAGGCATCTTGGAACTGGATAAAGCTAATACTGAAGCACTGCTCTTATAAGAGACTAAGAGACAGCACAGTGAGCTGAAACAGCAAGGCTTACAGCACCACACTCAGATCTACATCCCTGCCCAGCAAAGAACTCAGGACATTTAACAGGCTACACAGGATCTTTGATTAAGACCAGGCAGTCTCCATCCCTTCCCAAATGTGTAAATATTTAATTATCCAACACAGATTTCTCCTAACATACTTTAGATTTTATAATGATCTAAACAACTGTTTAAACAACTAGATCCTTTCCTAACTAGGAGGCAACCAAACTGGACTCAGATGTTGTTTAACTACCTTCTAGCACACTGTTATTAAAATTATTTACACCACTGTTGATATCAACAAGACACGGCAACTAGATTTACATCTAACTAGGAAAAGGAATGGCTTTTCAGCTCTGCTAGTTAGAGAACTTTCGCTTAGTTTTCCTTCTTTATGTAACACACACAAACTGCTATTCACAACTGATGGGGATTTCTTCCTCACCTGACAGAGTAGCATAGATTTTACGGTATGGATATTAGACAAGGCAGAGGACCTTTCGGCATTGAGCAGGGTACCACTAAGGTGCACAGAACCCAAAGCTGAACTCAGCCTTCTACTGGCAAAGCCAACACTGTATTGACTATAATTATATTGTTCTCACAAAATGAGAAAAACACTTAAGTGGGCATAAAGAATAAGTTTTGTCAATCCAGAAACAATGTTTCTATTTCAGCATGTCCAGAAATTATTAAAAAAAAACCCAACTTTTAAAAATACTGAGGATGGAAAAAATAAGTGCAATCTTGCAATCATCCACAGCCATTCGCCCAAAGCAATGCCAGAGATGAGATTAATATTGTAGTGTTTAGCAATCACAAAAATTCAGCCACCCAGCCAAATCATCAGGGTGTTAAAAAAAAAAAATTCAGATTCTTTTAGCTTTTGTTTCTGAGGTCATACTTTGAAGCTTCATCAATCGCTGAGGCAACAACTGAGCATCTGAAGACTGAACAGCTCCAAACTGAAGACTGAGCATCTCCTATTGCTACATGAATCCAGGCGCCATAGCGCTAAAAAGAAACGAAACTCCAGGAGGCTCGCTGTACATTTATGACCAGATCTCTGCTCTCACCCAAGAGAGAATAGTGGAGTGTCGCAGCTGGGAGACTTATTTTTATAAAAATACTCTGAACTTCCCAGAATTATCTTAAAGATTGCTACAGTAAAACAAAACTAAGGATATCCAGCATCTCTGACTGCACAAAATACTTTCAGACACAAAACACCTTGTCAATACTTCCTAGAAATCATGGCTTCTTCCTTAAAATTACTAGGATTAAAACCAGAATGATGAACACCTGTAGCGTTCTCCTTATGTATTTGTGATGCCACCACTGATTTAACTGGGACAACTTGCAGAGATTGGGGGAAATAATACTGTAACTAGACCTGACCAAAACCCATGGTTTCCTAAAATCATGTTATTAACACTTGATTTGACACAAAAGAGCTTCCTGGATTCTGCACTGCTGCAATAAAAGCCTGCTGGGGCAGGATAAGACAATCACAGGGAGGAAAGGTAAGTGTCAACCTAAGCCATCACATCATCTTTCTAAACAGAAAGCAAATCTTTGTGCTTCTTGGCCATGCTATGGAAGGATTTCCCTCTGCATTTCTTACTCCAGCCATATGTTATTCTTTTCATCCAACCACAACCTCCGAAACCTCCCTGTCAGCCTGCAACTTACTGTGAAGCTTTCCCTCTGCCTATCTCCCCTTTTCAGGCTGCACATTTCAGATGGATCCATGATGTACCCTAGGTCTAAAAGGATGAAAGGGGCAGAGACAGAGCAATGAGGTTCAAGGTCAGGAAAGAGAACAAACAGATTTCTTTTCTGGATCTATATACATCCTTGAAGTCCTAAAGCTGTCCCATAGACAGTATCCTTTACTACTATTACACCTCCAAATCAGACTTGCCAAGTTAGAAGATGCCACCTACTTTTGAAGATCCCATGGTAGGTCCCGGTAGGTCTGGTAGCCTTTCTGACCACCAACCAAAGCTTGACTAAAGTCTGGACCGCGTAGCGAATGCTGCTGGAAAACGCAGGAGTCGCATTGACTGGTGTGACGGGAAGGGAAAGGTGTTGAATGAAGATCCTTCATTGAGGCACGGCTGGTGCAACACCCAGCACCCTGTGGGTTATTGCAAAACAAGGGAGCGAACTTCAGAATAAAAACAAACAGAGGTAAGCATGGAGTTGATAAGGAGACTGTAACCTTCGGATCAGCTCCGCATCAAAGAGATCCCCAGGCAGAGATGGACAGAGCAGATAAACCGGCCCAGGCAAGAAGACTTGTTCTTCACCACAGCAGAACAGGAAGTGTGTGAGATTTCCCTTTTCCAGCACTCCCTTTCTGTCCAACCTGTATCCCTACAGCAGGCCTTCTCCTGAGCAGCAGCACCTTCTACCGTACACTCACTGCAAAACCCACACAGGAGAGGCACCACACTGTCCACAACGCTAAGTCACTTGCCTCCCGAGATAGCCAACACAAAGGCCGAACACAAAAACAAATACAGACATAAATGGCTTGGTCAGCCAAGCCTGATCTCCATCGGTGCTCACTCCTCCACAGCTGTCCTGGACTCCCTTGGCATCAGGGACATGACAACTATAAGTATCCAGCCTCCTAATTACATGTTAGTCATTTAATGGTTGGCATAACCCCGCCTGTGGAAAATGCTTACTCTGTGAAAAGGGCCACCAATCTCCTTGGAATTCCCTTCTCCCAGCACAAACGTGATTCTTCAGAGCCAGCTGGAAAGGGGGAAAATGGATATTCTCTACTGAGAAATTCTGCAGTTGCATCTAAAATCCCAAATCAAAAAGGAAAATTACCAGAAACCAAACTTCTGGTTTCTAGTCTTTGATACGCTTCGATTTGTGCCAAAAAGTTTGAAGCATTTGGTTTTCCAATGAAGACTCCAGATTTCACAGTCATTTTTATGGGAACACTTATTGTCTCCCAGAAAGAACCTCAGCAACAGAGGGTAAAAAAAAAAAAAAAAAAAANAGAGGAAAATTTCACCTAATCATACCAAGTTCTTTTCCGTCTTTCCCCAAAGATGCCCATTCACATGCACTTCAATGCAACTATAGAAGCAAGTGTCTGGACAGCCCATTTCTAGGACAGTGGGAAAAGCTGCACACCGCTACACAGCTTCTGCTATTTCTCTAACACTGATTTCTCCCTTCGCTTTGATCAAATCAATTGGGGTTTTTTGGTGTCTCCTAGCTCCCCATAGAAAGGGCATCGTTGCAGTTGCCTGCCTTATGTGGGGCTTTACTGACTGAATACACAGTTACCTGTCAAGTACTAATATTCTTCCTGGGCACTCTCTTCCCCTTCCCCCCCTCCCCAGTCCTGTTACTTTCTTTTTCAAGATTAGTAAAACTCAAAAACGTTTGTGCACACAGGAAATCTCTGCTCCACCCAGAAACACACGCACACCCACAGGAACTCCAGCACTCGATGGAGTGCTGGAGATCAATTACAAACCAATTCAATCCAGGAGTCAAGAAAATACCTTAGAATTCCTTGGTTCAATTTTTTTTTTCTTTCTTAATATTGTCATCGCAAAACCTGTCATCCTTACAAAACACACTCCTGGAATAGAAGAAGCTTAATGAAGTTTGGTATGTAACACAAAGAAGTGCGTAGCAGTTTCTGCCCAGAATGGTCAGGCTGAGGCTGTGCATAGTGGTCTGCTCACAGAGATAAAAGTTGGCAGCATTGTTGGTGGGTTACTAACATTAATTGCTTCATTAGTATTTACAGATTACTAGTCAGGTGCCCTGAGTACCCCAGCCAAGCACAACGGAAAAAGGTGGCCCTTGAAGTGTCCCTTACAGGCCCTTACCCTGTAAGATGCACAGAATTTTCCCCAATGTGCCTGGAAGGTCAAAGACCACCTCTATCCACCTGGGGCAGGTAAAAAACATATTCCAGAAGGAGTAGGTTTTAGCAAACAGCTAGAGTTTGAGACAAAAGTCACCTGAGATCTTGGGCTCTGCCGCAAGATTTTGCGGAGACGAATAGCGTTCATTAGAAGAATACCAGGTTGCAAAGGGTTTCAGGAGGTAGTGCTAGAGGAAGAGTCTTGCACAACAGATGAATGAACTTCTGGTAACTTTCCAAGCACGCTAGGACAGACCTTCTTGTTGTTACTCCAGCACACGAACAACAGAGATATTCCAAAAATGTGATTTGATTTCCCTACAAGCAAGAATTTTTTGCGATCTGCCTAATAAAAATTGAAGTACGTCACTTTTGTTTTCAAATTAATTAACCATTAAAATGAACTGTCCTGGAAAACAGTGGAAAATAAGGAAATACACTTGCCCGTATCAGACTATGCAAAATCAATTTACATATACCTGTCCCCCAGGAACAATAGTACAGACAGGCCAAGAAAAGACAATCATTAAGGAACAATTTTCCTCACAATAAATTAGCAAGTTGCAAAGTGCTTGGTATTACAGGGTTATTTAGTAAGCGAAGGCAGTTACTAAACTTTTTGGTTAATACTAGGGAAGCAGTACTGAAACTAGCTATCAAAGTGTGGGGTGGAAATCTGAGAATGTGGGTGCACAGGATTTTGTGAATGAAAGTGTAAAAAGATGTAATGACCATTCTCTCCATTTAACCCTGCAAAGTCAGCCCAGCCGGTCAGACAGACTGCTTGCCTAAGAATGGTAATAATAGGCTACCTTGGTTTATGTTTGCATACTTACATAGGCTTCCTGGCTGTAGAGACGAATAACGCCTTTAGAGATGACCATTGGCCACCCCCGTAGCAATAACATCTTCGGAATTTACAAGCAGAGATGTTTTACATAATTGTCTACCAGTTACTCAACCCGGGCCATGAATTTTAGACCAAAGACAGCGGTCAGTTATTACTTTTACACTGAGAAGCGAACGTTCTTGCTAGTGATATTTAACAGAACTGACAGAAGTGCTGTTAAACAGTGTGGCCTTAAACAACCTGAATTAATTAGACCTGCTTTGAGCAGGGGGGTGGATGAGATAACCTCCGCACATCCTTCCCAATCTAAATTACTCTGTGATTCTGGGAGCATCTGATAAGACCAAGCTGGTGCACTGCGATTAAATCCTTCCCTAGGACAAGTCCACTCATCTTCCATCAGCACACCTTGACAGTTCAGTTACAGCTTCATGCCTCCCCCTCCTGACAAACACAAAGGTGTCTTGCATTTGGCCTTCAAAATTCAGGGGAAGCTCTAAATGAGCTGTATTTCTTTATACTTTTTAACTTCAGCTGTGGACATGCTACACAACTTTACTGTTTTGACAAAAAAAGGTCACCCGGTTATTATCCCACGCTTTTCCTTTGCCACATGAAATTCCCAGCCACAGCTTTTAATAACTGGTAAGTAGAAAAACATTACCAGAAAATCCACTAAAAGGATAGAACAATTCCCCAGAGCCAATGTCAGGGCTGGGAGAGAAGCCAGGTCCTTTATCTTGAGCCTTGAAAAGTCACTCGGGGCCAGATTTTATTACATGCTCAGGCAGCTTTGAGATACTGAACGTGCGGAGGCTCTCAGATGCTATAGCAATGGCCTCAAGCTCAGAAGTATGCTAGATCCTGCCCTGGTTGGTTTCCAAATAGTCCCTCTTTCCAGGCCCTTATAACAGAAACTGCTACACCCGTCTGAGTTGCAGCCAGATAGGCCAGCCCAGAATACTGACAACGCCCTTAGACAACAGAAATCCCCCACTGCCAGTGTCATTAAAAAAGAATTCATAGCCTGTCACCCCATTTGAGGCAAGAAGGTAGCACACATGTGCCTGTCCTCTGCAGCTGCTCAGCCAGAGCTGCTACTTGGTACAGTGAAACAGGCCAGCCTGCATTTTCTCCCAGGTGTTGCCTAGCAATGAGGCCAACAAGCTGCTCTCTCCATCCACTGCACAAATCCTCTGCTCCCAGTCAAGATACACAGCATCTCCAGAGACACAGGAGATCTTTATATGAATTGGACTAGACCTACAAAGAAATGAGACGCATTAAGATAAAAATAAATCCTTCATAGGCACAGCTAAAATTAAACAAAAGAACAGTAGCATTGTTTCACACATCAGACTTATTGGGAGCTCTGTGGAAGACAAAACATTCAAAACAAGACTTTTTCTACTTCTCTGTGTCCCCAGAAAATGGTTAGCTTGGAATTGATTTCATACCATTTGTTAGCAGCTAACTTCTCTGGTGGCAGCCAAACAGTCTGGCTCTTTGATATGCTTTCTGCCACAGCTATTATCTGTTCCAGTTTGCTCTTGCAGCACCATGAAAGATCCTAAATGTGATTCTTGTGAGCAATGATTTATCATACACTGCATTAGCCTTCGAGGCTTCAATAGATTAAAATAGACATAACGAAAAACCAAGCCTAAGACCTCCATCCTGTAGCCGTTTCAACTCAATAGATTAAAATAGACATAATGAAAATCAAGCCTAAGACCTCCATCCTGTAGCCGTTTCAACTCTGGCTGTCCTTTCAGTCACAGTTCAGGAGCCGAGTCTCTCTGACGGAAAAACACAGCACGCTTCAGGCAGGACCACTCAGTACTGAAAGAGGGTTCTACTTGGTTTGCTGCCTCCCTGTGAGACCTTCTGGCTGAGCTCATTCTTGGGTAACCTGCTTTCTACCTAGGTGGCACAGAATGGATTGTTTTCCCTTCTGTGCCCTGCTATTTTCATTGATTACTCAATCAATGGTAACAGTGCCAGACAAGTTTTGGACAATGGCGCTGGGTACTGCATCTAAGGGTCAAGCATGAAGACGACTTGGTGACAGTCTTTAGGTTGTCTACCAGAGCATTCACCTGTCATGGAAAGAGCTGAGGGGCAGTCAGCTCATCTGAGAGGGTTCCCACCATTTAGCCACGGCCATGTGCCTTTCCCTGAAGCTGACAGGCACTTTGGGAGAACAGAATCACAGACTAGCTGAGGTGGTGTCCTGGTTTCGACTGGGATAGAGTTAATTTTCTTCCTGTGCTGTGTTTTGGATTTAGTATGAGAATAATGTTGGGAACACAGTGATGTTTTAGCGGTTGCTAAGTAGTGCCAAGTCAAGGACTTTTCAGCTTCTCATACTGCCCTGCCAGTGAGGCAGCTAGAAGTGCACAAGAAGCTGGGAGGGAGAACAGCCAGGAAAGCTGACCCAAACTGGCCAAAGGGATATTCCATACCATATGATGTCATGCTCAGCATATAAACTGGGGGGAGTTGGCAGGGGGTGCAGCAGCGATCGCTGCTCAGGAATGGGCTGGGTATCAGTCAGCAGGTGGCGAGCAACTGCATTGTACATCACTTGTTTTGTGTATTCTTTTATCATTGTTATTTTCCTCTTTGTTTTCTGTCCTATTAAACTGCCTATCTCAAGCCACAAGTTTTACAGGGGTTTTTCTGATTCTCTTTCCCATCCCAGTGGGTGGGGGCAGGAGTGAGAGAACAGCAGTGTGGTGCTTAGCTGGCTGCCAGGCTAAACCACAACAGGTGAGAAGGGAACCCTGGAGATGGTCTAGCCCAAAATCCCTGCTCAAAACAAGGGCAGCTGGAGCAGGATGCTCAGAATCATGTCCGATTGAATTTCACATATCTCAAAGGATGGAGACTTCATTACCTCTCCCGACAACCTGTTTTAACGTCCAACCACTCTCACTGTAAAACATTTTATGTTGTCACCACCCTCTAGCATGGGAGACATTATTTCCTAGTACAGTCCCTCCACCTGGTCTGTCCACTGGGGAAGGAATGATCCTAGTAACAGCTCCCCTTGGTATGCAGGTCATCTCCACTGGCCTGAAGAACAGTGCCAGACTGTCTGGGTCATAACTCCAAAGGCTGCAGGCGATCCCAAGAGAAGGTCAGAGATGTGTGACAATTGCAGGCAGCTGATTGTACTGACTTACAAAGCACGATCTGTGGTTAAAACAGGCTCTGGATGCTAGGCTGATGGCAAGCCCCTCCTCAAGGGACTGCCCAGTGGCACAACTGGAAGATGGAAAGCACAGGAGCTGAGGGGACAAACATCACGTGGCAATCACAACCTTTCAGGTTTACTGGAAGGAGGAAGGACTTCTCGTCAAGTGAATCAGAGGCATGCCATGTATTTTTTGGACCTGTTCAAGCTTACATAAAATAAAGTAATTGCCTTTTTAGATAACAAGTTCCCAAAAGCCTTTTCTCTGTCTTTACGGAAAGTTTAAGTTTATTTGTACCTGAGAAAAAGCCACCAGCAATGAATGGCAAGCAAAATAGTCTTCAGAGAAAGTGTCATTTAAGAAAGGGTAAAGTTTTATTTTTAATTGAACCCAAAATAAAGCAGACTAACTGCCGTTTGTTATATTTGTTTCTGAACTATTCTAACCAGATGAGTTTTGAAAAGTTTTCTTTGCAGCAACAATGGATCAAAGACCCCAAACAAGATGAACTATTGACAACTATATTTTATAGAAGGATCCTGGTTCAACCACACATACAGAAAAACATGAGAGTTATTCTACTATTCAGTTCTTCACTTCAAACCCTTTAACAGAAACTCCACAGGTGTAGCTCCCCCAGCCAGACACAACCACATCAGCTGAACATATCCTTGGGTGATGGCACAGTTGCCAGCTACTGAAGCCTCATAAATGCTTTAAGTGTCACTTACACAGCATGGGCTGTCAGAAACTGAGCAGAAAGCAGTTCTCTCTAAGCCATAAAAAGACCTAAAATATCAGATTTGTTAAAACGATGTCTTTTAAGAAGTCTCTCTCCACAATGCCCTTTATTGCTCTCGACCCAGTAAAATGTGAGAGAAGGGCTACTGTTCTTCCAAACGCACAGGCACTTTCCCATCCATAGCCAACCTTGCATGTCCTGTAATACTGCAATAAAGCTGTTGCAACTCCTTTTTACCCTTTTAGATAATCTCAAATTGCAAGACCACCCCTTCAGCTGTTAGGTATTATAGACCAGGATCAATGAATTCGTGCTTCATTCACCGAGAGCTTGCTCTTCTAGCTCAGAATATGGTGTAATTTGTACCAAGTTTCCCATCCTGACAGGAAAGGGACAAGGAGAAATCTGGTGTCTTTAATCTACAAGAATCATCAGGAATTGTCAAAATGGGACGTCAAAGCAAACAGCAGCTGTATGCCACTGCAAACCGCCCATCGTATCAGATTCTCAAACTTACTGCTGCTCTTTGCTATCTTGTTTGCAAGAAGGCTGATGAGCTCAGAAGAGAGACCCAGGATGCCAACAATACCTGACAATGTGCCTTTCCAGTCTACCCTTCCACAGGGCAAAGATCTGGCTATGGTGTGGCAGAGAAGCAGGCAAAACCTGCTCAGCCCCTTGCTCACAGCCATAGTACAGTGTACTTAACATACTTAAAGGGGAGCATTTGATGCCAACTTTCTGAAGGGGAAAAAGACTGAAACTCACCCAGTGCTGCAGAGGCCTATGCCAAGAGCTGAACAGCTGTAGCCTCCTCAAACTTTGCAAGACAAACATGTAGCATCTCTGCATCTTCAAGGCAACACGGACACGGTGCCTTGTCCTCCAGATCCTCTCTACTGAGCTGAAACAGAGCACCACCAGCAGTCAAGAGCTTAAGGCTCTTCTACAATACGATTCACCCTCTAGTGGCTGACACAAGACCTGTTTGTCTACACACAAATTTGGGTAACCTCTGGCCAGGCGGGTACATTCTGTCCAAGTCTGGATGGCGTTTTGCTCTTCTAACAATTATGCTCTTCTTCCAGTTATGATCTAACAAGTCAGTAGAACCAGATCGTTAAGACTTCATAAAAGCCAGTACATAAATACATGGTATAGGATCAGTGTAACACATTCTAAAACAGGGGAGTCCCCACCTTACAGTTGCTTACCATAACACAGGAAATTAACAACTACATGAAACAGAAGGTAAATTTTTATCAGGTTTTATTAAATTTATATATAAATTACATTCCTGTGTGTCATGCTTGATTGTATAATTAGATACATCCCATTCCACCTTGAGTGAAGATGTTAATTCCTACGAAAACATGGCTGAGAGAAGATTAAGCTTGTGGCTTCATAAATAGGTGAGACTGCAGCTTAAAAGAAATACAAATCTGCTGTGCCACCTAAACCAAATAAAACATATTGGTTACCTACATTGCTTCAGGTTTCTGTAATTTCCCTCAGGAAAAGCCAGACAATGCTAACTAACATCAGTGAAGTTTTGCCATGAGTAAGGATTCAGACTCATCACATCTCTCCACACCAACATTCCCAGTGGATGAGGGGTCTTCTTTCTAGTACTCTTCTTGACAGTCCCCATTTATACTGCTTTGCATCACCAAGAGGCCTCAGAGCATGTAAACTACATTGCTTCCAGAAGAAACCGGATCAGAAGACTTGTTCCAGCTACTATCAGGAAAACTTCACAAGGCAGTCCAAAATAAAGGCTCCCAAAACATACACCATGTAGATGTCAGATCCTCTTCAGCCCCACTCCTTGCTGCACTGTGCTGGCACTCAGCATTAAAGTGGATCAGGTACTGTACCTCTCTGAGCAGATGCTCAGAACTGGTAGCTCCTTAAGCAAATGATGACTTCACTTTTTCAGCCTTGTGTGCACCACCTTGGAGAATATTTACTGCAGCCCTTGATACAGAGCAAAATGCTTAAGGCTTTCTGATTTTTTTTACCCAAAATAAGCACAACTGGAAAGTTCACAGATGCAAAATAATTTTTTTTTGACATCTACTTACCTGGTTTGGGGAACTGGTGAGATACCTGGGATTTGCAAGCCTAAAAATATCAAGTTTCCAAGTTACAATGAAATCCAGGAGGATGGGGAAACCATTACGCCCTTTGAAAACCCAAGCCTAAAGTGCTTTGGGAACTAGAAATCCATGGCATCTTGTAGTGATGCTTTTCTTCTTGAAGATCAAATTTTTATTCACTGTCCTAGTAAGACAATTGCTACCAACAAGAAAAAAAAATCATATACACCTGTCACATGTAATTTTTAAGCTTCCTCTACAAGCAATATAGTTCAAAACCATGTTCTGCTTAAGGAACTAAAATGGGATTTGCTGGGCTCAACAGACCTATGGAACCAGTCTGACATTTTTTACTCCCTATATAGAAACTAAGCCACCAAGTTGTGTTCCTGAAGCCCACAACACTCCACAGGAAAAGTTCCCTGAGAAAAAAAAATAAATTAAGTGCCAGATTTTGTGATACACACAATTATAGAACATACAAGAGCTGCAGACCCTTGTCTTTCATGCAGACCTTCTCTGGGCATCCAAATATTCCGGTATCTCCAACGAGGCTCTCAAAAAGCATGGCTCTCCATACTGGCAAGCAGCCAGATCACAGGATGCATAATCAAAATACTTCTGTTAACTCGATGGATTGCTGCTGTGTTTGGCAGCATTTGCAGCAAGTTGCATAGTCCAGAGGGGATCCCCTGAACTGCCATTGACTATGTCAACTGACTTGTACTCAGTTCAGACTACGCTTTGATCCTAAGACGGTAATCACTGAGGGCCTGTTTCTCCCAGATCTAACTATGAGCATGCCGAAAGCCTGCTCTTTGCCTTTTCTTGCCTGGCGTGAGATTCTTGCTTGCTTGCTAGGCTGGACCAGCTCCAAGTCTTGGCAGTGTGGCTGATATCTCCTTTGCTGAGTTCTTTCTCTTCTGACCGCAGAGGGCAAGAGAGCAATCGAGTGGTTCATTACCTAGCAACTAAGATCACAGCACTTGGCTGTTGTCAGGATCAGCATCCAAAGTAGTGGAAAGAGTCTGCAGACACACCAAGGAAAGTATCCTCACCAGGAACAGGTGTGTTCTGATGGTGTAGAAAATCTTTGAAATCTACCTGAGTGATGGAAATATGGACTCCTGAAAACAGGAAGTCAGAGAAAATATGAATTTTGTGTGGTTGAGATCAATGAATTAGCCATGGTCTGGCAATGAAACACAGGAGAGTCTTACTTTCCAGCAGAACACAGATCTTTACATAAGATTACTGGGTCAGTCAGAAGTTCTGCCCTGCTCTGAAGGAGACAGAGATTTCCACTGCAATACAAAAGCCCTTTTTTTTTTTTTTTTTAAAGGATGCAGCTGAAGATGTACATATTCAATTAGAAAAACTTGAGAACACCATTCACAAGAATAAGCAGTTTGAGAGGGGGTTTTTTGGCAATGGTCATACTAGATTGTTACAATTCTCTATCCTGCACAAAAAGCCAAGGACTTTTATTCAGAACAATACAATCTGGAAAGTTAAAAATGGAAATTAATTCTGCCAAATACTCTGATATGACAACAGACTAGTATGAACATAAAGTGGGTTTTGGTCTTAAGTCCAGCAATCACTCTTACAGCAAACGCTGTGGTAGGGGCTGTTCATATGAAGCGATGAGTGGGTACACATACACTTGTCCAAAGAAGGTGGACAGAAGCTGGTGTTTTCCACTGATTCCTTCTTCAGGACAACACAGCAAGGAAAAATTCTCTCTTCACCTAAGTAACAGTCCGACGTGATTTTAGGATCCAGGACTTCTTTAAGCCATCTTCTGTTCTTCATTACAGTATGTTCCCTGGAATGATGCAGGAAAAAGCTCAAGAAGAATTCAGAAGTGCTGTAGCCTCGGAATCAGGGGCTGGATTGTAGCTGGTATACAGAGAGACGTAGCCTGGGAGCACACAGCAAATGGGCAGGCCACATTTTAGTTAAAACATGTCTTGGATGCTGGTAAATGATTGTTTGGGCTCAAACAGTTTGCCTGGGTATAAAAGTAGGGGTCAAGACATTTGGCCATGGAGAAAAAAGGGTCGGTATATTGCATAGGGACCAAGGCAGTAGTCCCTTTGACAGAGTACTTCCTGAACAAACAGCTGTCATGTGGATAAAGTCTGTTCCTGTCTGGCTATAGGCCAAACCAATTTCAAGTCCTAGACTACTCCAAGCTTGCTGGCACTTGATACATGACCACAAGTTAAGCCAGCAGCTGTTTCAAGGGTAACCACAGAGCAGAATGTGTCAGAGAAATAGCCGTACACAGCCCACAAAACTTAACCCTCTGCAGGTTTCAGATGCCTGTTTTGGAGTTGATCCAGTTTCGATAGTAAGTCACTCGCGTGTACACTCCTGGTTTATTTGCCTTGCCACATTCATCTCCCCAGCTCACTATTCCCACAAGATACCAGATTCCTCTGGAGTTTGCATGCACCAGTGGCCCACCAGAGTCACCCTAAGGAGAAAAATGTCAGCAGTCAGGAACAAAGTAAACAGTGTTCACCTCGCTAATGCAGCAAGCCTCAAATTGTTCTGTTACAACTGACAGATATTTGTCTCTAGACCACAGCTGTAATTCAACATCCACACTGTTTACTGACAAGACAGAGGCTGACAGCCTATGTCTAATTCAGCCTCTCCCACTCCAAACCCTCACATCCGTATTCTCTCACATGTGCACTATACATAAACCCCAAGCACTTAAATGCAAACTTCAGCCCATGAGCCGCAAAGCTCTTCATTTACATCTGTCAAGATATTGAACCCCATAAACTTAATCAAGATGCTTCAAAATATGTTTTATTTCTAGGAAGCATCACCCCCACCCCACCTATTTCCTTTATACTATTACCTATGAAGACACTTACCTGGCAGGCATCCACCTGCCCTTCCAGATACCCAGCACACAACATTCCAGGTGTTATCGCTCCACCGTACACTTGTCTTCTATTACAAGTCTCAGTGCTTATAATTTTCACTTCCGCTTGTCGAAGCTCGTTAACACTACGGCCTAGAAGAAGTGGCATTAGAATTTGCAGACAGGGCATGCAACTTAAAACACTCAAGGATTAGGACTAGCCAGATTTTCCTACAGATTTTCTGCCATTACAGGCAATGAAGGGAGCTGCCAAGACAATCTCTCCAGAAGAAGAAAGTTTCCCCTCTGCCCCACCAAAGTCCTTCACTTGTACCCAAACATAACCCTTCTTCATCTTTCATCCTTACCAGATGCATAACAGGCTAAGGGATTTTTGTATGTGTTTCAGGGTTCAATTCAACTGTAGGCTACAAGATAGGTCCTTAATATCATTGGAAAGACCTATTCGGTTAATGGCAGTGTAGCTTTGGACAATCGCTACATACTCCAAGAGTCTACCATGAAACACAACCAATGTTCAATGGCTCTCATAAGCAGATTTATAGTCCCATCATATCTAACCTCACTGACACAGACTAATTTTAATGAAGCTCACTCAAGTCATTGGATGAACTGAAGCCTGATTTATGACTGAAGAGAGAATACCAAATGAAAACTGTTGTGATACACTTATGACAAAACTGAATGGTGAAGGAACTTATGTCAGAGCTAAACCCAGGAGGGGGGCTGGGCCAGTGGGATAGGAGAACAGAATGTATTCAACCCACACAACACATGCAGCAACAAAAGAAAAGCTGCTCTTACTCCTGTAAGGCTAACCTGTAGGGTCTTTCCCCCATATTCCAATCCTCTGACCAAGCCAAAAAAAAAAAAAANCAGCAAACTAAGTCCACAAGTATATCATTAGCACACACACCTATCAAACACCAAGTCTAAGGAACCCAAAATAAGCAAAAAACCTCACAAAACTAACAGCAGTCTTCTCAGATACACGTGTGACAGGGCATGGGAAGGCAAGAGACACTTACCATCATTCTTCAAAGCTCCCCAACCTGTGACAAAACAGGAAGCATTGTCTGGGAAAACGTGAGATGCTTCAGGAAGACAGACACTGTGCACATCACTCGTGAACTCAATAGCAGAGGCAAGTTCCACAACGGCCACGTCATATTCATGATCAAGGACGAAGTCGCTGTATCTTTCATGAATGATAATCCTTCGGATGAGTTTTTTCTGTTTTGGAGGTCTCAGCAGAATTCCAAAGCTGGCACTCCACCTCCGAGGATCTCTTCGTCTGCAAGATATTTGAGGTTATGTCACAGCCACACAAAACAAGATCCCCAAAGGAGTTTCACTCCATTTAAGCATCAAAACGCAATGTGGCCAGGTTTGCCTAACAGGACAGAAAAGAGCTAAACTTCATGATCTTTCAGCAGATACAGACATTAGTGGGCCATGAAAGGTCAGAGCACCCAACAGTCCTAAAGGCCTGTAGGATCAGAAAGGTGCTGATGACTTACCCTCTAAAGCAGTGGGCTGCAGTCACTAGCCACGTATGACTGATCACTGATGCACCACAGCGATGGATCCCATCAAGCTGAATACTAGCCTGCCACGGCCATTCCCCATCCCGCGCACGCTGCCCGCCAATTATTCTCTCCACTCCTGCGAAGGAGAAGGTCTGTCTTCGTATTCCACAGCCTGTCAAAGAAAACGCAGCTCTGCTTTAGCTGATTGAGGGAAGGTGGGGTGTTACTTTGGGAAAGGCCCACACGGCTGCAGGTACAGGCGTAACAGGGCAGGGGTGTCAAGAGACAGCCTTCACCTGAAGCAGTGGCTCAAATAGCAGGGAAACCAAGTGTCATGGTTACAAGCATCTCAGGATAGATGTGGGGTAAACAAAGGAGTTTTGCAGAAGAGTCACTACTTTTTCATTAAGCCAGTTTTCAGACACACAAGCCCATATGTACTCCCATGGGAGCTGAAGGCTGTATATCTGAGACACTGTTTATTTTCCCAAGTTTAACTGTTTACCTAGTTAAATATATATATATATATTGCCTCTACAAACCTTGCTTTGTTTGATATTTGACCAGCATTGTACAGAGGGAAAGGTAAAATACATAGCCATTAGGGTAAAATACATAGCCATTAGGGTGTCTGTGCATACAGGTACACACGCAGATTATTAGACACAAAGACATGCACTGATAATTAACCTAAGCATTTACATTTAAACCTCTCTTGGTACTATATGAAAAAAAGAAAAAGGAACATCCCTAGTTTGCTTCTGGTTTTTCTAAAAATTCTTCTTAAAAAGTGTATGAAAACAGTGAGGAACCCCCACATAAACAACCACCACACCAGGGCAGCTCTGAGCTTTAATACACACATCACCATCAAAATATGCACAGGACAGACACTGCACATCACTTGTGAACTCAGTGGAGGCAATCTTCCCATTATTTGTAACATCCCACCTGTATAGCAAAGGCAAGACCAATATAATCAGTATAGCTTTAAGTGTCACAGAATTGCTGAAGACTAGTTTGCAAAAAAAAAAACCAAACCATAAAACCAAAGATAAAATCCACCCACAAACTAAGCAAACAAAGAAAGGATTTTGCAGATCACCTCCAGGTCAGTCTTGACAACAGCAACAAAAAAATAGAGTCCTCTTCCTCCTACAGTTTACTTATAGCCACTGTGCCAACAGCACAGTCATGTATTATTCTGCTGAAAAAAGTTAGATCCAAACCAGTTAATTCTCAGAGTCCGTTTAAAGATGAAAAGCTAATGGGCAAAAGGTCAGAGACTATGCAGGGGACTGATGTAGTCCCCTGGGAGGGAACTTATGCTGTCTCCCTGTTTCCAGAGGAGTTTTAAGACCTCACAGAGGAGCACAGAACAGGAGAGGGAATGAGAACCTGCCCCTCTCCAGGGCTGTACCACTGCTTTGCTGTCACACTGTGAACAGCTCTTCTCCCTCTCCCACTCTCTGGCCTTCCTCTGTATATTGCAAGGTTTAGCTCAAATCTGACAGACAGCTATTTGCTAAACCTTTCTGCAGGGAGGAGGGGGGCAGGAGGGAAAATGTTTCTGGAAGGATTCCAGCAAGAATCTTGGCCCACAGCAACTGCAGTCCTTGTGCAAAGCTCACTAACAGCAGCTTATCTACATGCCCCTACTTCCAACTTCTTCCCTACTACCAACATTAACGCAAGTGCTTCCCACCACCAAGTTCAGAATGTCTGATCCTGCAAAGACTACAGAGCCAGCCTGACTGCAAGAAAACGAGCTTAAGTCTTCCCTGGCTCATGCACTGTCTACTGGTCTAGCACCTTTAACAAGTTGTTTTTCAAACCTGCATATCAGAAGCATAAGAATCTTGTAAACACAGAACCTATAGCACCATGTCCCTCGACCTTTTCTATAAAGCACTTGTACTTACAGTTGTTTAAAAGGTTATCTCCTTTTTCCTTATTCAACTCTGGAAAAAACCAAAAAACAAACACCACAGTGAATATATATCATACTGCTATGTGATCTAGCACAGCCTCCTTCCCTGTACTCAGCAAACACAAGTTAAACGTCTTGCATTGCTGCATGAATTGACAGTGTGGTAAAAGGAGTAATTTGCTCTGCTGGAGAAGTTCAATTAAGCCTCTGTTCCTCACTGAAAGTGTTAGGCCAAAGGATACATCTTTTTTGCCTTATTTCAAAGGTAACAAAAGCAGCAGATGATTGCAAATAGATCCAAGTAACATCTATGTATGCTGGTCGCTGTGTGCAATATAGATGCCCGCATGCATTTGTTCAGGTTCAGTATGGCAAGGTGGTCAAAACAGTTTTCACAAATCCCCAGTGCTGGGATTGACTGGAGTAAACTGTAACGTCACTGATTTCTTTCCTACAAAAAACCCTTTGCCAGATTCTGATGGAAACCAGCGACACATTCATGGGAGAGGATTACTGCCCAGGGAACCTCAGGGCTCTGTTACGAACACTTGCTACAGCAATCTGTCAAATAAGCAAAGGAAATGGCAGGGGGTGGAGAAGGGAGCCATCTCAACCTTGCATTTTTTTAATAGCTTGAGGACTCTGCATTTCAGTACCTGGTGATATAGGTTCTTGTCCAATTCACTGTGTGCTTTAACAAATTAATCTGTGAACCCACGGTCACAAAGTTGGGCCTTTTTTTGATGATTTGGGGGGGGACTATCTCATTCAACAGAGCTAGGTCACACAGAGAGAGCGTCTGATGCACAGAGGAGAGCTCACGCTCATAGATCAGTGCCGGTAATGCTTTAGTTCTTTTCATGATACTTTTTTCAAGTTCCCAGGCTGTCAGCCGTAATACACACTTTTGAGAAGGCAAAAGAAGAAAACAAGAATAGCCCATATTTGCATAGTAAAGTGAAACTCATTACACTAAGAACAGTAAAGTATGAGGAACAAATTCCAAGCTAAAAAACACAAACCTAAGGCACTTGCCTGTGAGTCTAATGGTAGACTGGTCAACATCCAAGAACGTGGAGCTTGTTTGCAGCCTTCTGCGTAACACACGGTTGACGTGACCCCAGCTTGTTGCCTTACTGTCAGACGAGGAAAATTTAAATACCAGAACAACAGATGCCAGCACTCCACCACGTTCTGGGCTGCAAACCAACAAAAACAAAGTGGTGTCATTCTCTCTTTGCCCACTAATCCTCTTTGTTCTGCTTTGCACCATCTGCCTTCTTTATCTGAGAACAGGTCTGGTCTGCACAGATGTATAGAACAAATAGCATAGCTGTGCGCAAGTAAAGGAAGACATGTCAGCAGGCAGCAAAAGGCTTGGTTCTTGCTATAACAGTGATCAGAGGGAATTTTCTGGGAACTGTTATAAGCAGTACAGCTGAGAAGGAGAGGAGGGATCACTCGCTTTGGCCTCCGCACAGCTCATAGTCAGTAGGACACAGATGGCAGCAGGAACAATACAGCAAGTTAAAACCCTTCAACAGATACCCAAACAGGCCATTCCTAACAACCATTCAAAAGACCCAGTTTAGAGCCACAGAAGTTAAAAAGGTCTTTTGACATTTCTTTCCATTTATGTCACTTGTCCATTTATTGGCCAGTTAGTTCCATGGCATCTAGAGAAAAAAAGCTCAATAGTTTGAGTTATCAGAACAAGGTATGATCACTTACTGTCAGTATAAAATATTGGGCCCAAAGGAGTCTAAGGAAAAATTAACTGAAGCCTAGAGGGAAAGACAGCAGAGATGTAGCTAAGCTGGTCCAGTGCCTAGCTGCACAACAATGTATCTGTAGTGAATACAAGCTTGGAAAAGATACACAGTTTGGTCAGCCTAAAAGGAATAAAGATGTTCCTTGAAGTCTAGCTCCCAAGTTCTGTAATTTCAGTTGATATACAGTATGGGAAGCTTGTGGAAGAAACCAGCAGCAGAAAACAATGTAGAACAGTTTAAGGAAATGACTCATTCCATCTAGAGATAGGTAAAGGCAAGAAAGCCCATAAATGCTGTGAAGAAGGACATTTGTGGGAAGTCTAGCGCTCTTTGCTGTCTAGGGAAGACTATTCCACAGCAGAATTAAGCCTTACAGAAATATAGCTTTAAACCAAAGTAGTGTAAAGGAGAGGGAAGCGATGGCTCTTATCACTGAAAGCGATACGTAATTATTGCAGAGAGAGGAAAGACTTAAAAGCTCTCACGCAGGACCTGTATACCTGCACGTCCCACTTGCCTCCATCCCTCAACTCTGTATCCAGGGAGAATAGTCATCTCCTGCAGTACACCATGCAAAGGGGTAAACATCAGCCTGAGCTTCCACAGGAAGCATTAAGTAGAATAAAAAGCTGGTTCTGCATTTCTCAAGCCCTTAGCTAGCAGTGAAGGCTGGGGTCACCTAGTAATTCAGTTACCACATCACAGCCACAAACAACTGTTGTTCAGGTAATCAATCTGCAGAAGTAGAAGGCCAAATTTCTCTTCCTTGCTGACCTCTGAAGGTAACTGAGCCCTCAGTGTTGTTAGCACCGAAGGAGAGCGACAACCAGCCAAGGCTTAGTCATCTGGCTGGTGTAATCCAAGCATAAACAACCAGGCACGCTCCATACGGTCAAGGGGTAGGAAGACAGGATATTTATCACATCCCTGCTTATTCCTGACCTTCACTTTACTTACCTTAGACTCACAACATGGGACCTGATGTACCTTTTACTTAGAAAGGACCCCTTGAATACTGCAGATATCTGTTGAAGCAAAAAAGTGTGTTAAAATAGACCTATAATATGTATGTGCTCTCAAGATATAAGTCTCTTGAGCCTCTAAAACACAAAAATGCCTTCAGATCTCCACATCTACAAAGTTACTGCTAAATTTCCATCAGAGGATACAGTACCAAAATAAACAGCTGAGTTGCCCAATTTTGCTGTCCCTTCTGCTCTGTGGGTGCCTGTTTCACCACAGCGCTACTGAACAGACAGCACCCATGCTTACCATCTGCTTGCACACAGTCAACAATGCATCTTTAACTCACTGCAGCAAGGTGTGAAAGGTAAGGACAGCCACATAAGGATCAATCATAGGCACAATCACCTCTGACTCTTTATTTCCAATCACACAATTGCAGGACTCTTTACCGTAGGTCAGGCAGAAACAGAGAAACATCTTTGCTTACCATGGTTTCAATCTCTTGGCTCAGGTGCCTGAACTCTTCTGTGGTTTGCCTTTCATACTGAGGATCATACTCGACATTGGTGATTAAGAAAGATGCATTGTAATATCGAGCCTGATCTACAGAGGAGAAAAGGAAAGGTGGCTGATCTCCTTCAGTACAATTACGATATACACAGCACCCCACAGACCATGGCACAAGTAAGGCTTCTAGGCTCTGACTGCAACATTGTCAGCTTTAGCAGCACTTTGGGAAAAGGGGGGTCTGGATCATCTTATTGCTCCATGGACCAGCTAGGGACTCATTTCTGCTCTAAGGACCATCCCAAGTTGCTCTAAATTACACCAACTACAACATTTATCTGGGGACCATCTTCTCATCAGCCTGAGGTGAGCACAGGACGAGACACACCAACCCACATATGTCTCTTCTGACTCAGTAGACACACTCACTCCTCTCTAGTTGCATTCTGGCATGTCCCTGCCCTTCTGAGAGGCAGGTGGCCCAGAGCTGTTTGCATCCATTCAGCAGTCATGTTAAGTTTAAAATCTGTCTCTCGAGTGAATGGCAGAGAGGGGCCCCATAATGCAGAGTTAGCAAAAAGCAAAGCTAAGCTGTAGCTCTGCCACTGCTCTGTCTAGTGTCCTAATGCAAGCCACAGCCTCATTGACTCTTGGTGAGCTGTGACAGCAACACAATTAGTTGCATGCCAGCAGGAACGAATTTCAAAACTCCTCACACTGGTATCTCAGAGACTGGGAATGGAATGGCTTGGCTTCATTCATCTGCTACCGAAACTGGGCCCTTGGGAACCAGGACTGATTCAGGGGCTCCAAAAAGCCTAAACCTCTACCCTCACTCTTTCTGGAATATCGTTAGCTAGAGGTACCAGGTTCAGTTTCTGCAAAAACCCTGTTCAAGACCAAGCTTACTATGTATAGCCTAAGTACTAGGCCTACCCCTGGCTTACACAGAAGACTGCTCGCCTTTGGTTAACCATGGATACCAGCGGAGGCACCGGGGCAAGACAAGAAACAAGAAGAGGGACAAAACTTAAATCTCTGCTTGAAGTAAATGATATTTTAAGTATTCTTGCAGGTTTTTCTAATCAATTCAGATCTTGAATAGGGTCTAGTAAGTTCTCATGCCGATTCTATACTGCAGTGAATACCTAAATCATCAGGCAAGACCACAGTACCAAGCAAAACACAACAGATTCCTAAAGACTTGTTGAAAAACAAAAGAGTGGTGCACTTACCATGGCACAAAAAATATGTTATCAAGCCAATGATGAGGGCTACGCCTACTATCACCGACACAACGATGACTGCTATCTTCCATGGCTCCATACGTTTTGTTGCTCTGTCCATCTGGATCACTATCTGCATTGAAGAAAAGAACATGAAGAAGTTTATTACAAAGACAATAGCGCATCCTAAGCCAAATCATGGCACAGCTTAGCTCAGCTGACAAACCTCACAGAATGAGGTAGGTCGGGAAGGATGTCTGGACCCTGCAGGTCTGACCTTCTGCTCAAACCAGGTACCACTCCAGGCTTTGTCCAGTCAAGTTTTTAGTATCTCCAGGGACAGAGATCCCTTAGTCTCCCAGGAGACCTGGTCCAGTCTCTGACCACCCTCATGGCAAAAGCTTTTTCCTTGTATTTAGTCAGAATTTCCAGTGTTCTAACTTGCTTCTGTTGCCTCACATGCACCCCTGAGAAAAGCTTAGAGTTGTACAGGTATTGCTAGTAGAGGCAATTTCCCATCAAGAAGTATTACACAGATTTCAAGTGCAGCTGACTACCTGCGCAGGTGCTTAAACTGAACATAAGTGTAGTAATTCATACTTGATGAAATAACTTGTGCACCAAGGATACTCTGGGCTACCAGAGATGCCCTGTGACATACAGATTTGAGTTATTTTTAGCTGGTATGAGTAGTAATTATTGATCCCCTACAGGGTTTGGGCTTTACTGCACCAAAACCACACATACATTGTAAGAGACCGCATCCTGTCTCCTGCCAGTCTGTCATAGTGAAGAGAAATAGCTACTTATGTGTAAATGTGATATGGCAACAAGACGCAGATTTGACTTCCTGAAAGCCAACAGCAGACCTGTAAAAGGGTTGGCAGCTTGACTCACACATGGACAAAGGCACATAAGCCTTTCTCCTCCACTTATGTCCTCCTGTGCAGCATTAAGCAAGAGAGCATTAGGAAAACTGCATTTTTTATGCATGTCCTCAGCAGCTTTGTTGTAGGATGATGCAAAGCCTTAAGCACAATTGTTTCAGATCCCCAGTCATTCCACAGCACACTATGTAGTAACTGTTGTCATGCCACGCACTGAGTCTCTACAACATGGTCGGCATTAGTACAGGGTATCAGAAAAACATGCAGGATAATCTCTCAAAGGTGCCTAGAGTGACAAGTGGCAGCAGCCAGCTCTGGGGAGGCGGGACTCAGCTAGCTAGTCACCATGCTGTTTTACACCCACTGATCCACGTTTGTATGGCTGTGGACTAGACACACTAAATGCTATTGTCCCCTTTTCAGGCCTATGGCATAGCCATTTCTGAGCAACATCCAAGGAGACAGGGCAAGAAGGGGCAGAAAGGCAGGGAGAGAGAGTAAGTGCTTGCAGGTTTTCTGACTACAAGGTGGCAAAGAAGAAACCGCAGTGAAAGCAGAGCACGATACCAGCAGAGGGTCCATCTTAGGCAATAAGCTGAGGGGGCAGACGAGCAGTGAAGACAAGGGTATGATGCACAAATCCAAGACAGCAAAAGACAGAAGTGGTGGGAGAACAGAATGGGTTTATACACTCTGCCCTGAGGGCAAGAAAGCTGAACAAAGCTACAAGGAAGAGATGGTAAGCAAGGCAAACCAGGGAGAAAAATTAAAAAAAAAAAAAAAAAAAAAAAAGGATAGAGCCACAGAGGAAGCAGCTGAGAGGTCTGCACACAGTGAGGGTGTGCTCAGCAACTGACAAGGAAGTTGGAAAGAACTCAGTTTAATCTCACATAAATGCTTGGTTTTGGCTAGTGAGAGTGCTGGCAGGTATCCCAGTTCATTGCTTAAGAAGGGAAGCAGGCAAGCTTTTACCCACTCAAACAGGTGGCATACTGGAAAGAAAAAGTTAAACAGGGTAGCTTCAGCCAGAACCACAACTGCAGGGGGTCACAAGCAGCAGCTTAGCGTTACCAAAATACACAGGATGGGTTACCAAGATCAAGCCTTCTGCTTCAGAGTCACATGCCATGGAGAAGCCTAGTACCTCTCCTTCTGTTATACCTGCATTATTGGGGCAAAGTTATGTTCTGGCAATGCACGGTCCAAGTTTTCCCCAAATCTAGCTGTTTCCCCAATAGACTGGCTCAGTTCCCTGATGGCAAGGCTCTGCAAAACAGACTGTAGGGCAGTTGATTGGAGTCTGAAAGCCCAGGCTTGCCAAGATTACTTTCTTTGGAAGCTGCAAGTTGCAGTAAGCACATAATACACACATACTAGAGGTCAATTGGTTCCATGGATGCCTTGACTTCTTGCCATCTAGACCTTCACTGTATATGCTCTCCATTATCCCTGAGGGCTTAACAGATGCAGAAATCCAAAAAAACCTTAAGACCAATGGGACTGTCCTGTCTTAGTTTCTTTAACACACTGCAGCCTCCCATGGAGCACTCCCATCCTCATCTCAAAGCTCGCAGCCTTTCACAGTCCTAGCTCATGAAATTGCAGCATACCTAATGGGCAGCCAATTGCTGCCCTTGAGGGCAAGCCCCTTGGCTAACCAGAACAGCCCACTATGGCAATATGCCTCTGCCCCTCCTTAGCTAGCCCCCTCTCATGCTTTAAAGATTCTGCTTTAGCATCTGACTTTGCTCTCCTCACTGAAGAGCTTTCCCTTTCCAGTCTGAGCCCCTGCCATCAGTCTTGATCAGACTGGTTGCCTGTGCTTCAGCTGTCCCCACCCCAGTGTGCTTCCACCTGAACAGCAATCAGAGCAACATCCCTCCATTGCTCTTGACACAGAAAACACGCAGCACAGCCCTGACAGCGTACGGCTGACTCTGCAGATACCGAAGCAACAGTACTCTTGTTTCATAACCACCAGCTTTCTTGAACTGTATACAGACAGATTTCCTCAAGACGTGGCCTTATGCCTAAGCTACAAAAGCTTAAGACTGGCACTTGAGAAACAAGCATCTCGTTGCCTGTGGGACTCATGCTCTGACAGGCAGCACTGTCCTCCATTTCAATCTGTCTCTATTTCCTTTTTGTGCAAATACCAGCTACATCAAACAATGCTGGCGGCACAGACCCCCTTCTCCAACATTTCAGAACTGCTTGCTCTCCACAGGTGACAGACTTGCAAGGGGAAACAAATACCTTAGGAACTGCTGGGGAAAATGGAGACATTTGAAATGAGGAATAAAAACCTCCTCCACTTCTGCTACTGGTTTCACTTTAAAAAATTTTTATTAAAACAGTTTAACGGAAGCACTTCCATGTATTTCTACATATAGGTAATTAATTTGTATGTAGGATATACAAATTAAAGTGGAAATACCTCTTTAGACCCAAAACAGTTTCCTCCCTTTAGCAGGATGCTCTCAACTTCTATCTTGCTAAGATAAGTACCAGAACAAGAATAAAAAAAATCTCTTGTGCAATGGAAGCACCAAGTCTCATCACCTCCCACACTGTACAATTGCCATCATCCCTCAACTATGATGCCTGTGTGCCGGACCCAGCTCAGCAGCTTCCCCCTTTTTTTTTTTTGGCTATTTTATCAGCAGACATGCTAGTCACCAGGTGTGCAGAAGGGTTGGGAAAGAAACAGTTTTTAGCTTTGTAGAAAATACCTAATCTTTTGCCACTCGTTTCAGGAATTGGAATGAGTACAGGGAACAGATGGTCTTGTGGTCTTGTTTGACCCCAACTCAGCTATCATTTACTCTTTGAAGAACAGCTCAGGTGCAGGCAACACCAAATATGTATTGCTTGTATTAGAGGAACATATACTTCCAGTAGCACTCAGGAGTTCTAGCCTGTGACGCTGTCATGCTAGGGTCTATATTCACAAAAGAAAACACACCCACAACTAGGTCTGGTTTCGAGTCTGCCTCTGCTGAGACCTACTAGGATGTTTAGTGAAAGACAGTTCTTGTTCAGGTTATGTCCGCTCAATGCATTCAGTCATTATTCACACACCTTACACTTCCAACTAGCTCCTTCACCCCCTTAGCCTTCTTGCTATTATGCCACGGAGGGCAGGATTGTTATGCTGTACCAGAATAACCACCTGACAAGGATTCCTGTGCCTGGGACATCCATCTCTGTAGTTAAATGGTTCAGTGGCAGATGGATCCCCCTGTTTTGGAATCAGACTTCTGCATGGTCTTCTCTGCACTCTCGTACCCAAGAAAACTCTGCTCCACCCAGCAACGCTCACTGGCCAGAGAAACACTGATTCTCTGCAGTGCTGATGAATGCAGAGGCAGAGGTGGTCTTATCGTCTTCAGCCATAGATGCATCCTTTCTTTCTTTCTTCTTGTGGCAAATAGGCACTGCTTAGTAGATAGGCGTTCTCCTCAGAAAACCCCCAATACCACAGCTGTCTGTGTAGATGCCTTCCAGAGTCAGGTGTTTTGTACAGCCTCACATTTCTTGCTTCCTTATACCACATGCTTTTATTTTTTTTACTGCTCAAACTCCAGTAAGCTGTGAATTAATTGTCAGGGGCACAGACAGGGGAATTCAGGTAACACCACTGCATTCATGCTCCAGCATGGATGAGGATAACTTTCATTCCTCAAGAGCAAACCTTAACAAGAGATCAGAAGCCAGACTCCACCGGGAGATCTTGAAGGCTGAGTCCTCTCTGCTCTGAAAACCACTTCCTCATGGTCTGTGTCTAGCAGCTTTCAGTCTGTAGTGAATTAGTGATAAGTTTCAAAGCCAAGATCTTTTAGTTCAGTACAAAACTGCTTATCTTGGCAATACTATGGGTGAACATTAGACCTCCCTCCGGCAATCCCTGTTCTCATTTAAAACACACTTCATTCCCAAGGAGCCCAAGACAATGCATAGAGACAGCCGCATCTGACAATTTCATATCACGGTTCATTTGGGTCTGGAAATGCAAACTATTAAGTCTCCTACTTTACAGGTATTGGCTCTGAGCCAAAGAATGTGTTTTGATGACTAAAAAGTTATTCCATACTGAAAAAACTTCATCTGAATGAACTATTTTGGAAATAGCTATGTTTGTATAGAATTAAGTTATTTTAAACACAGTAAAGTTGTGTTTAGAGAGAGATACATTAAATCAAGCCTCAATACAGGATATTTTAGTAAGTGAAATTCAGCAAAAAATAAAGCTACATTAATAGTTATTGGCATATTAGGAAGAAGAGTTGTATTGAAATTTTACAGAGCTAAAATTGTCTGGTCTTCCTTGTGAAACCAAGGAGAAAACAGTAGGATTTCAGGTTGGATTTCTGATCAACGCCAAATGAATTCTTTACCTTCCAGTTCAGAACATTTACCCAAAAGCAAAAGACAAGCACGATACACAGGTGACAAGATGTTTCTCCTGTCTCATCCTGTACCAAACTCCCTAAAAGGTTATTATGTTCATTCACAATGCAAGTTCAGCTCCCACCTCTGCCTGACAGGATTTGATTCACTATATTGAGCTTATCCACCTCTTCCACTGGAACTTTGCATTATCAAAAGCCTCGGTAAGAACAATACCAGAAAACTGATCAGAAAATGCCTGTTCAGACAAGAAAAGGAAATAACTTTTATCATCTGTGTCCTAAGAAAAGGCACTAGTAACTGAACTGCTGGATAAGCAGGGAACAGCGACCCTGTTCTGTTTTATAGATCTGCCCTTGACACTTTTTGACTTCTTAAGCTAAGCCCTTATAGCACCCCAACCTAGATTTGCTTTTAGACGAATCTAAACCATGTTTTCTGGCACCATCTGTTTACTGAAAGGTGCTTTGCCATGCTCTGCATAGAAGAGGTTGCATGTTTTCTTCAATGTGATCTGCTGTTGTCTTCCTATAATAAGTTTACTGTATTTTTTATTATTCTACCCCTGCTTACTGATATTCCAATACTCTCAGAGGAGCCAGTGGCAGAGCTTGGGTATCACACGTGCTGATGAGGGTCTCCCCACATTTATAGCCATGACCAGCTTTTCCATTCAAAGATGGATTCAGGCACATCCCTACAATCACTCCTCCTAGAAATGGGACCTTTCAAAAGACAACTGAACAGACTAATCTGCTGGCCTGGCGAGTGCAATTTGAAAATCCAGGCTAGGTCCCTGAAGCTATCCACCTTGGCAGGGTGGTTGGGAATGGCAGCAACTGAAATACATCTGGCTTAGTCCAGGAGTCCTGTAGCAAAAGCACAGGACCATGAAACAAGACATACTAATTCCACTCCCACCTTTGCCACAAGCAATCACACAAACCTAATCCTTCTCCGCTCTTGTGGCATACTCAGGACACACACTTCTAAGAGAATGGGACAACCTCTACTACTTTGGGCACTGAAACAGAAGCAGCTAGTGCTTGCTTAAGTACTGCAAGACCCTTGTTTGGATAAAGTTGGTTACCTACCAGCCTCTCTCACTCTACGTTTGATATCTCCCAAAGCAATTCTGATACAATGGAAGACTTCCAAACACTGAAGGGATCTGCTGAGGGAAACAAAATGTGTGTGTTCTTCTATGCGTCACGCTGAATCAGCTTGATCTCCCCACACCCTCAAACATCCCACAAAAACAGTAGGTGCTGCATGCCACCCC
Source organism: Himantopus leucocephalus (assembly GCA_003993805.1). Taxonomy (NCBI): domain Eukaryota; kingdom Metazoa; phylum Chordata; class Aves; order Charadriiformes; family Recurvirostridae; genus Himantopus; species Himantopus leucocephalus. The sequence continues at coordinate 57,769,319 of RSEF01000004.1, read as the reverse complement.
TCTGCAGTCAGATAGAGCATCACTAATGTATTTGCCACTTACTAATTGAGCTCCTCCCCTGAACCATCCAATTCTACCAAGGTCTCGCTGCTTCCCAGAAGCACAATTCAGCTGGGCAAAGACAACAGCTCCAAATATTGTTCTTGTCATTTGTATCTAGATTCAAGGGCAGCATTCAGTCTTTGTGTTAACTCAGAACTTACCAGAAACTATACGCATGATGCCAAAATACTGCTCATATAGGCTTCCCGGATTAATCACCTTTGCAATCAGCACAAAAAGTTTGTCATTCCTTACTTTCTCATCTATTTTGCATACACCTTTTTGGAGGTTATGAGCTCTTTAATTGTTGGGATACAGGTGACTTCCCATACTACTACAATGGTCTGTGGGACATAACTGTAATGCTGACAACCGAAATATCCTTGGTCAATAACACATATTTCTACAGTTGACTCCCACAGCCAACGCCTCGAGAAAGACCCCCATGTTCTGAAATAAGCTTTAGTACAACTAGGAGGACTACCCACTACGTAAGGACTTTACAATCTGCATGAACATGAGAGGCCATCCTAGTATAAAGAGAATATTAAGTACATAGCTGCTGATTGCAATCAGTTTAGGATAACGTTTGTGATTTCTACATCATCTTTACCTCCCAGATTTCCCCTTCCAGCTGTGTTGATCATAGACAAGTATATCTTATTCTGTTATTTGGCAGTCCCAGAATATAGTAGTAGATCTCTGCTTTTCAGCCCTTGAAAACGTCTGTGCCTGCTTCCCTTCATCCCACTTTGACTGGTTGAAATCTACTCCAGAAGCAAGACACCAAACAAGCAGTTATAGTCTTTGTGGGTTTTCAGTTTGATTTTCATTCCAAGGCAGGGTGGGTGAAATGGTCTGGTGCCAGATTTGGTACGTTTCCAAGCTGATTCTGCACAGATTAACACTTCACTGGCTGCATAAGAAGCCCATGAAAATAAACTAGAGCACAAGCAGCTACTTTTACCTACTTTACTCCACTCACTTTGTTGTACCATGCTATTAGCTCAGCGGTTGTGACTGCAACACATTCTAACCACACAGGCACAAATGGCAGATCAGAGTCAGGGCACAGTGAGATGACTCTCAGTGCTCCCCCACTGCAACCTTTGGAGGCCACGGGACACCTTGCTTTGCCACCATACCATGCTGTAGAGGAGCTGGGGAGTTCTTGGAAAACAAATGCATTTTGGGTGAGAAGAAAGGGTGAAATATCAGAAGGATTACTGATGCATGGAAGGCAGCTTGAATCAGAAGCAAGCTCAGAGCTAGTGCCATTCTCCCCACACCCTCAGTCAAAGCTCAAAATGCCCTATAAATCTACACATAACATAGCCATGCTGCCCAGAGTACCAAGGAGCAAGTCAGAAGGCTGCGACACTCACCTCTGGGTACCACTAAGGTGTCAGCAAGAAGCTCTTCTGTCTGGGAGATGCACTTTCCTGAACACCACAACGCACTGTGCAGCATCTCAGCATAGACTTGAGGCTTTATCTCCCGAATTAGGAAAGAAAGGAGTCATAGGCAAGTCAGAACAAACAAGTCCAGCAAGTCTCAGTGACAGAGGCTTACCCAGTAGCATGATTCCGCCCCTAAAACAATAACAATATACTTCTTTCATCACACCTTTCATCCAGGAATCCCGAAGCCTTTTCAGAGCATTAACTACACCCTGCAACACCCCGAATCAGAAGAGCCATGAAAATTTTGCAAGGATGCAGAGTTTATTTCCTTCTTTGGTATAGTTAAAAACAAATCAGAAATTATGGGCAGGACCAATGCAGAGAAATTGTATGTTCTAAAGAGACAGTGTTCAGTCCCAGGCAAGATAAGGATCTGACATAAATTGATGTAGATTCAGTGGTATGTGCCCCAACTGCCTTCAACTTCCTTGAAATTGGTCATTTGGCCAGACAAGAACTTGCCCCCATAACAGCAGCTACATTCAAATTTGTCACGCTTTAACTCCTTAGACGTTAATTTTAATTGTGGCCACCTAGCCACACACACATTTTTGTCCAAAAAAAATCCTTTTAGGTCATAAACATTTCTGATATAAATATTTGCAGGCTCTCTAGATAAGCATTTCTACTTGTGCTGGTTACAGCAAGTTAGCTGGCAAGTCAATTAACACAAGCACAAACTCTAACCTGAAGTAGCCTTTCCCAATCTTTTCTTGGGAACTCTTTTTTCAATTTTAAGTTCTCTCAGTTCCACCAAACTTACTAGAAGATATACGTGCCCACATAGCCTTACATGAACTTGTTTCAGAAGGCAAATGAAGAAGGCAGAACCATCACAAGATACGTGTGTGGCACATATTTTCTTTGCTTTGCTGCAATAAAGTTTCTAACATCTAGGGACTCTTTTTCTCCACCTTAATGACCTTCATTTGACCCCTCTACAGCTCAGGGATCACCAGCTTAGTAACACACTGATTTGAATACATTTTACACGGCTGGAGCTCTTCCTTCCACCTCATATCAAGTCCATAGCCAAGAAACAGGAAGTCTGCCTTTCTGGGAAGGCCAATGTCTTTTGAATGAAACATAGGCTAAAGATAAGCCTCCGCTTCTCATAATTTGGCTTCAGTCAATGGCTCAGCATAATTTGTTACAAAACACAATGAATACAGTTGCTGATGATGCACATAACGTAATTGCTTCTCAATACTTTAACTGGAAGCTGCATTGCCATCCCATATAGGATCACTTCTACTGAGTCAGTCCAGATGTGCAAGAGAAATGCAGTCAGAAGCCTAGCTAGAGGGTGACAATTTCCAAGGGTAAAGTATCAAGTGTCATATGATTACCTGACCCTTGTGTAGGTGGTGTGAAGATGTATTCATTCCAGGCAGCCCACGATCCACAGACAGAGCCCTTTCTTGTGACTTGATTGTGGCATAGGTGGAAGAATGCATGACACAGAGGCTTCATAGCAATCTCTGAACAGTCTCACCTGCAGGCTAAAAACCTATTGCTGCTTAAGGAAAGAAGTTAAACCAAGGAGGCTTTTTAGGGTACTGAAAAGCTCTTCCACCCCTAGTTTCATGGCAGGAAGGCATCAAACTAATTAAGGCTGTAATAATCCTGGTCAATGGTCCCCTCTCTGGACAAGGTGTCTGTGTATCTTCTTGTATTGACAGTAGTTCCCTGGGGCAGAATCCCCATCTGAGAAAAAGGAACAGGCAATAGCCATCAGTGGTTCAGTTACCAGGTACCTAACAGGTTTGGCTCCTGATTTCAGAGGCAGTGTACTGGTGTGCCTGCTGGTGCTACACTGACAAACTTAACAAAAAGCTTGGACAAGTTGGAAAATGCTGAGAAGGAGGCAAGGGTTGTGGTCCACCTGGGTACCACATAAAAGAAAAAAAGAAAGATTCTGGAGGCAGAATGTAGGATGCCAAAGACCAGGACCCCCATCATAACACAGCTGGTGAGGAGGCAATGTCTCAATGCACAACTAAAGCAATGGAGTAAGGAAGAGAGGCTCAGGTTCATCAGGGACTGGGGAAGCTTCTAGAGGAGATTAAGCCTAGCAAAGGATGATCAGATTTCCACCTGAACTGAGAGGAAAATGGGATCTGCAGTTCACATCAGGAAGATCATACAGAAATTTCGAACTGACAAGTAGGAGAAAGCAGACTGGTGCACACAGGATGCACTGTTCTGAATCCTATAATAGACACTGCAATCTCAAGTGAAGAATAGGACAGAAGTTGACAAAAGTCAAATAGTAAACAAAAGTAGTTAAAAAAAAAGTCTGATATGAACAGGATACAGTGACAGAAAGCCAAAACAATGCTTGCCATGTTTCACAGAATTCTCTAAGAAGATAGCGATGGCACAGACCCAGAATGTTTACCTTAAACATGGACATGCACAAAGCAGGTATAAAGGAAACACGGTGGTAGGAAGACAATGAAATGTGGAAATCCCAGGGAACTATTATTTCAATGACTCTGAAGTAAAATGTGAAATCTTTACATTGACCACTCAGATAATACTAGATTTCTAGATGCTGTGAATAACTGTTTCAGGAACAAGCAGCTAGGAAACCCACAAAATGGGAAGCAGCTCTTGATTCACTCCTGACCAGCACACACAATTGGTTTATCATATTTCTGCCATGTACCTGAACTATATCAGCATCAGATTCAGCATTTCTACAGACTCCCAAAGCCAGAAGATCAGCTACTGCCGTGCTCAATTTCAAAGACAGGAACCACATAAAAGTAGAAAAAAAAAAAAAAAAAAANAAAAAAAATCAATGAACCTAAAAGGCGAACCTTAAAGAACTGGAGACAGAGAAACTATTTCAAGACATCATATTAGTCTCAGAGCAAACCCACCCGCCTGTCAGAGAAAAAAAAGCATTGAGGAAGCCTGAAATGAAACATAATGGTATTTAAAAAAAAACAAACCAAAAACAAACTAAAACCATTGGGAGCAAGAAAGCATCAGCATAAGAAACTGGGGGGAAAGCCAGCAACAAAGTGACCAAGATCAGGTAGCACCAGGGTGCAGGATGGAAAAACTGCATTATCTATGATGGTATGCAGCCTCTCACCCCACACTACTTTATTGCCAGAAGACCGAGGGAAATCCTTCCAAAAAATCATTCTAAAGCAAGCATGGGGAACCTTCGACAGTGTAGTATGATATACAAAATGGCCACATTAGGACAAGCAACTAAGTAATAACAGTAGCAGGTATTTCTATCAATATGCTATATGGGGTAGAATCATCATAGCTTTTGTAAAGCAAAGTGCTGCCTTGCAATCCTACCTCAGTTCCTGAGCAGGTCAACAGCTGGTGCAGGAGGCAAATCTGATTGATAATGTCTGCTTGGATTTCCAAAAGAAATTAAATAAGATCTCTCACAAAAGCCTCTTAAAAGATCTGAGCTGCCATGGGATATGAAGGCTTGAGATGGAAAACCACTTAAGAGAGGAAACACAGGAAATAAGTGATAATGCTTTTTGTGAAGCCAGGTCACTATCTTACAGGAATCTCTGCTATTTTCATAAATGGACTGGAAAAGAAATACTGAGATTACAATCATACAATGATAACTGTCTGCTCATGAAAGTAAAGAGAAAAACTACAACATGCTCCAGAAACACCTCATAATATTGAGATACTATGTAATAAAACAACAGATGAACTTCGGAATGAAAAAAACCAAAGTGACACACATACCAGAAAAAACAGCCCTAACCTTACCTACTAAGTGTCAGGTGTTGAGTTGGTTATTCTTTTCAGGAATAAGTTTGAGGCAGAGTCACCTATGAGAATATCAACTCAGGAGCAGTCAAAAAACAAGAGGAACGCTAGAAACTACTTGTAAAGGGAACAAAAAAGCAAAAAGTGAACAAACTTACATCACAACATTAATCCACATTACTCCTGCATACTGCACTACATTCTGGTCCATTGCCCATCTCAAAGCTAATACAGTGGTCCTGAAAGAAGCAGCACAGCCAATCAAAGGAACAAAGCAGCTTCTATGCACGGGATGCCTGAACAGACTACGATTCTGCAGCCTGAAAAAGGCATGGAGGAAGGGATAGGAGTCTAGAAAGTAACGTGTTGAGTAGTGGAAGTGAACAGGAGAACAGTATTCACTGTTTCTCCTCATATGATAACTAGGGGACTTCAAAGAAGAGCTGCCGGTTTAAAACAAGCACAAGAAGATACTGTCTATATACAGGTAAGATATGCGACTCCTTGCTGCAAGGTATGTAAAATGTCAAATATTTTGCACATTTAAAGGGAATAATCACTTTTCTGGAAGAAAATTCCACACAGAGCTCTTAAATATGATGCTTTCACCTTTGTGATCCAAGAATTTCCTTACTCAAATCACTGGAAGTTTAAAAAACACTCTCAGGAAGCACCACAATCTGACTGCTGTGTTCTCATCTTCCCTAGATGTCCTTCACTGGCTACTCCAGAAGTCTCTAGTTCATTTAGCTGCCAGGCATTCCCTCGTAATCATAATGAAGTATTATTAATCCTGTGATAGAACTGCCAGCTTGGGATCAATGTTTTCTACATCTGTCTCCTGAGCAAAATGTGGTCTGACCTGCCTAGCTAGATCAGTAGCCACAGGAAGGATGTATTGGTGTCTTTGCTCTTACACAGTTAAGCAACAGTGGCAGTGCTCTCAGAACAGTTCAGTTGGAAGGGTCCTACAATCCTAGGTTCCCAGGTTCACCCAGTCCAACTGCCAAGAAACTATAGGCACCATGTTCCTCAGCACTCAACAGTGCGTTCAGCTCAGGTCACAGAGGAAGCTTGTGCTTTGCAGCAGCATGCATTCCTGGCTACAGACCACCTTATCTGTATGGTATCTGTATCTGATGACACATCAGACTCCAGAACGGGGCGGCAACCCGACTACCCCCTAAGTAAGCTGAACCGTGTTTCTCTGATCTGAGAGCGCCTAAAGGGATGTCACAAAAGCAAGAGCACCTCATGTCTTGCACATGACCAAAATTTGCCACTTTTTAGAAATTAATTGCAGACACGCACTGTTGTTTTCCTAGATTCCCCCAGAGCTTCACAAGTGAGGTAGGGTATACAACAGGCACTTACCTGAAGTCAAGGCAGAAAATTACTTTTTCTTTCACATGTGGATACTGGGATGACATCAGTTCATCAATGATAGATGAGCCAAGCACGTTCTTCATCTTTTCTCCTCCAAAGGTGTCCAGTTGCTAAGGCACCTGCCAAAGAAACAAAACCCACTTTATTTATAACAATCCTAAATTAATATTAGGATAGAAAAATCCTGAGAAGATATTTGCATTTACAAAGGATCTTGCCAGACAAATTGCTTAGTTCTTTTGTTGGGACAATAGCTCTTCCTTCAAGAAGTCAATACTGATCCAGTGCTTCCGCTCCAAACACAGCTCTTGAGGCAGGCAGCTACAAGACAGCCTTCCTGAATAGAAAAGCTGAAGGAAACTCAGGCTACACCTTTGTAGCCACAAGTTTAAGACAGTCCAGTTCCCAGTGCAGGACACTGCGACTCCTTTGCAGTTGTCATCTGCAGACACATTCCCAAAAAAGGAAGGCTGCCTACAAGCTGTGAAAGTTGGAATATAAAAGCCTAGGCCTGTATAATTAAAGTCACAAAGAAGCTTGCAACACAGTTCTGTTGTTACCCCTTACAAATGAAAATCCAAATTTCATAGCTTATGCTTCTCCTCATGGCTACACGCAAGTATCTTCCAATATTTTAGCAATATTTTAAATATTCTGAAAGAACTATTTTAAAATACATTCATGCTAAGTATTCAGGAAAGGCACATTCAAACCTTTGTATGTTGAAAATGCACAGTGTTCACCCAACACACCTTATAACTTGGCTTGTCCCTGAGTTTTAGTGTCCTTTCCCACAAGATACATGTGTCTTAAGTGTATCTGCCACTGGATTTCAGTCACATTAATTTGCCTTTACAAACACCAATGATTAGACTGCACCAACTGGCACACAAAGCTTATCTTGGCTCATCTCTGTACAAGTGGGTTTCCGAAAAGAAAATCTACATATTCAAATAATCCCAAAATTTCCTAACAAAGGACTCAAAACCAGGGTTCCAGACCATGATTCTTTAAACCAGGTATTTAGGAGCAGGAAGCTTTCAAAGATGTGGAATTTCCTGGCATAGACTCTAGTTAGACAAACTTCACTAAACACAAAATGTAAGCCAAGAACACAGTGTGCGTGCAGCCTCACACACTGACCAGAGCTCAGGTTCCTCTGCCCGGGCTAGCAGTTAGGTCACGTGAGCAGAATGCCTTTGCATGGCAGATGCTGAACTATCCCAGTACAGACCTGCCTGTGCTTCTCTGAAGACCTAGCTCCAAATCCTCATCTAGTAGTTAAAATGAAGGTCCTGAAAAACAAGATCAAGTCACTTTTCCAGAAGCCGTCAACATCCTTTATCAGGCACCCACAAACAATAGGTACTAAACCTTTGCCTTCCGTTCTGATTTTATTGAGGGAGTATCTTTCATTATGAAACTTCAGGAAACAAAAAGAAGTTTTCAATACACAAGGACCTTCATCCACTTTTTGCTTTTTTTCTTGGTAGCACTGCTGCAGCTGGGACCGTCACAGAGCTGTCCTCGATTACAGCTGCCAGAGAATTTGCTGCCAAGTTTATTTTATTAGTAGTCAGTTTAATTCAAGTTAAAATATGCTTGGAACACGAAGCCTTCAGTCCAACTTTGGAGCCTGCTCTAGCCTGACACTTCATCTACCTGGTATGTTCAAACTGGATCATCTGGCTGTTGTCAGCTCCCCCTGAACATGAGAACCAAAGTAACACTCAGGCACAATAACTGCAGGAACTGAAGTTGGAAGAAACTTGACATAAAGCTAGACTTTTCTTTTTTCTTTTTTTTTTTTTTTGATGGTGTTTGAACAGCGACTCTATAGCAGCAAGGCATGTTACATCACTTAAATTAACCCTGGTTCTGTTATTAACGAGAAAGAAAAAAATTCCATGAAGGGGTCGACATGTAGCTGTCTCCCAGAGTAGGTTCACAGCTTCATCTTAAGCACCAAAGTTTCTTACGTGGCACGCACAGAGAGCGGAGTTTCCCCACAAAGAGCTCACCATCCCACCTGGTCCACAAATCCTCTGGTACCTTTAGTGTTACCCAAATAATCCCAACATCCTAAGACTTCAGTCTCATTCCTTGCATAAAGGATATAGTAAGAAAGCCATAAGCAAACAAAGGTAAGTGCTGTTTCAGCCTTTGGAAAGACATTTGCTAACTACCTCCTTTTAGCACAGGGCTCTGATTCGTCAGTAACTAAACACTAACAGGATTAGGTTGTTCTGCTAGAACTGTATCAGCACAAGGTACAGAATATCCATGATTCTGTTCAGTTGCAACCAGTCTAAATAGCTTGTGTGGAAGCTGGAAATTACTTAAAGCAGAGTTTACTGCACAAGCAAACTTAAGTCTTCAGCTGTCCTTTTTTACTGCTGCACTACCAACTTAATTGAACCCACGCATATTGCAAGCAGATGGGGAGAGATCCAAAGCTAGTGGATACAAAAGTAATTTATAACGTTATGCCTGTGATCCTTCACTTTTTTTTTTCCTGTGCCCTTAAGAGCAAACTGTACAGTTTCACATAGGGCTCTGAGCCAAGCAGCATTTACTCAGTCTCTCACTTAGGATAATCCTAAAAAAACTCCTCCTTACTAAACTACTGTGAAGTAATTTTCTGGTTGGAGCCTCCTGCTGCCTTGTCAATCTCTTCCCTAATTGAGAAACGTACATCATCCAGAATTGCCCTGACTTGCAGAATGCTGAAGAATTGTCTTAAAGACTAAGCCATTAACAAGATCTTGCTATACTAACGTGTCATCGAAATTGCTTCAACAACCCTTGTGACTCCTCCCCATCATGTTTGCCACAACAGCTCTCATTTTCTTCTTTAAAGGATATTGAGACATATACATGCCTATGGTACATGCTATCACCATAGTATTTAACCTCTCCTTGGGGAGTTCTTCTTGAAACACAGAGAAGCAAGAACAATCATCTGCTGTTGTAATGAATTGCCCATGTAGAAGTTAGTGCAAAACCAGAAACTGATATGCAGGCATGGGTCTACAGCTGACTCAAATCACCTTCACTGCATTACCCAATTGTTGTAGTTTGGGCCGAATCAGCCACTGGGGACATGGGGGACCCCAGATGGGACCGACAGATACTCCCCTCTACACCTCTTCAAAGAGAGAGGCAGAGGAGGAAAAAAGAGACATATGGGTTTAGAAGGAACTAAACTACTTTACTGAAATAAAGGGAAATAATGAAATATATACAAAACCGTATCAAGCTCCCAGGATGACAATCACAACACTGGCTGGCACTGGGGAAGTCCCAGGCTGGACTCAGTGATGGATGGGAACTGGATTCTGGGTCTGCATTGAGGATCAGAAACAAAGGCAGACGAACAGACAGAGTCCTCTTCAGATGTCGGCCACTGAAGAAAGAGCCTGAACTGACCCTTTGATCCCACAGCTTTTATACTGAGCATGAGACACATGGGATGGAACACCCTGTTGGTCAGTTTTGGGTCACCTATCCTGTCCACTCCTCCCTGCAGGTGGGACCCCACTGCGCTTTTCCGCTTCCGACCCTCCAACGGGGCAAGAAACAAAGTTGGCTGGCCTTGGGTGTTATAGCAATAAGTATAAGCAAGAGCCTCTCTGCATACCATGCCTGGGCATCAACTACAAACATAGGTCTTATCACTCTGAGAGAGCAAACATTGTCTGCACAATATGCTGTTAATTTCAGTAGTTAGAAGAGGCCCAGCTAAGAAGCAAAGTCACTGAACAAAATTTGTCCTGTTTTACTTCAAACCAGGACACCAATATAGAGTTGTGCTAATATTCACTAGCTGAAGATTTCTTCCCATTACTTCAGGGATGTCTATTCAGATACAGGCAATGATGCGCGTGCTTGCAGATTAAGCTACGAGTCTTGTTAAAGGCAAAGTAAAAAAGGGGAGAAGGAACAGAGAGATTAAGAAAAAATATCTCTTATAAATCTCTTTGGATTTATGTTCATCTCTAGAGGATGAAAGACAACTCCAAAGAGTAAAGCAATTTTATATTTGTATTTTCTGTTTAACACAATTGTTCTACAAACCTAATATTAAGATGAAGAGAAATTTAATTACCCTATTCCTATCATGAAGGATGAAATGAACAACATGTCCACGACAGGACAAAATATTTCCAGGTTATAATTAGTCTGTATGAAGAAAGAGACTCAAGGAAATGGAAGTAGATGTGATCTTGAGCACAGCTCCGGTTTCTGAATTAGGAAAGGGAAGGTGGTGGTGAGGAACAGTAAAGTCAGAATCAAAATACTACAAATTAGAAATTGGAGCATTTGCCCGTGAAGGCTGAGGGTGCCATGAATGACAAGGGTCTAAACTCAGCTAAGTACAGGAAAAAACACATTAAGAAATTTGCATCATTCTCACGATCGTCACCAGAAAGGAGTCAGGAAAATTTGAGGCTACAGCAACAAATAAAGGAATACGAATGTTTGAACTGCTGGACAGCAAAAGGGAACAGCTTTCCAATACTAGCCCAGCGGACCCTGCAGTCTCATGGATCCAGAAATCTTCCTGCGACACTGGGAGGCATGTCACAGTGTCACTACAGAGATACCAGACTTGGGGAACGCAGAGCTAAACCACCATGCAAGTAGCTATCAGCACGTGAGGGACACCACCCATGACCTGTTGCATTTCACAGCTCTTGTCCATGTTGTGCAGTGGTGCACTAGACCATAACTGGCAAGACCACAGTGTTGCCCCTGGCTGTACACAAGTGCTTGCGCCTCCCAGCTCCGGTAGTCAGAGAGGGCTTATTCTCACAGACTGATCCAAATTTCCTCCTACACCCGAAGTGTCCCAGCAGCAAACATTAGCAGCAATCACAGATGACTTCTCTAGTAAGTCTGGAACTTAGGCTTACTAGAGCCTACAGGAAACAGAACAAGGTACAGACCATGCTTAAAGTACCCTGTAACACTCAATATTATAGACAGGTTGTCTTCCACCACTGTGTGCACTATCTTTCTATAACCAGCAACCTTCCACGGCAAACACTGAGTCAGTGCTTCCAGATTTTTACTAGCTGTAACACAGCATTTTAAGAATTGGGCTTTTTTCTTTCTTTTAAATATAAGAGGACCGCCCCCACCCTGCTACCAGTACTTTCACATATTTACACTAAAACAGGACACATACATATGGAATGCTTAGCTATAACAGGGCTGCAATAACAACACATCAACATCTTAGTGCTGAGCATATGGGTGATCTCCCCGCAGACAGTCAGGGTTCTCAGGATGTTCCACCCTTCCTGCTCGCTGAGACTGGGTGGGCCGGACCCTGGTCTGGGTTGCTAAAAAAAGAGAAGGCTGGTGCAGGGAGCCAGGCTTACAAAGGTTTTGGGTGGGGAGACAGAATCGAACAGTGCTGGTGACAGCTGAGGTTCTCAGGCTGGGTCTGCATACTACAAACAGTCTGGGTACCTCCCTTATCGTGGAGAGATGAGGCTCTCAAACTTAAACAGAACAGCCGCTGTCTCTCCCAAATCATCCCTGCTATGCACAGACACTGCCAGGCAGCACATGCTCAGGGAAGCCAGGCCTCCAGTGCACTGCAACTAGAAGGGAAGTTTTGGCAGTGATAAGCCAGCTCCTGTGTTGCACCTGCGCAGGGACAAGTCAGCAAGATCATTTCCAAGACCATCTAGGTAAGGTTGGAGACCTTGGTGAAATAGTACTCTGACATTTTGCAAGGGATGCAGGGACAACAGGTCTGAGCCAAATGGGCACAAGTCATCCCTCACTTTTCTGCCCCAAGCTGACAGAGGAGCAGAGCTGGACTGAGTAGATAGTCAAGGGCCTGTTGCTGCTGCAGTCATTAACCCATGTCCTCTGTTGACAGTGAGCAAAGACAGTATACACAACATGAGAGACACTGAACCCACCCTCCCTTCTGGGGGCACAGCCCTCAGTCATCTGCTTGTAAGTTAGCACCCTAAAGAACTTAAAGGAGTGATACACCTAACTGTATGGCCTCATCAAAATAGTTACTACAAGTAAGGACAGAGGAGAAAAAGTCAGATCTGAAAGCTGTCATAGACTAACATGAGAGTACACCGAGACTGAAGCGGGTCCTAGGAATTTGGAAACAAAACAGGATTTAATTCAGAAGTAAATCAGCTAACAAATACAGTACTATACAATAGGGTGAAGCACAAGATCAAAACGCTTGTAGACTAAACAATAACTCTTAAATTCTGAAAGATCATCCACTGAAAAAGGGGAAATACTTCACCATGCTGTAGGCAATCATCCAGAAATGGCTTGGAGCCAAAATTCTGATTCAGCTATCAAAAAGGAAAATACAGATCTAGTCAGTATTGCAGATGAGGTACTCTGAGACATAAGTAGTATGCCATGCACAGCAACACAGACCGCCTCTGGAGCATCACGTACAATTCTACTGCTACGGATTAACTACACCTAGAACACACACAAAGAGGGTTGTCAAGAGCATCAAAGCAATGGAAAGCTATTCTTACAAGAGGAGGGTAAAAACTACACAAGACAGAGCTCACAGTCTATTTTAAAAAGACATGGAGGACAAGAGCTAGACAATCAAAATCTGCTTGGGCTATTACTCTACTATGAGACTTGGCTGGAATTAGAAACAGCTGCAGTGTTGTAAACACCAAGCCACACAGTGAAATAACAGCCACAAACTACATGGCCAGCCATGCATTTTTCCTGGAAACAGCCATACTTTGACATTGTACCTGATGCAATCATTTTGTTTATGACACTAAGTACTCTTTTGCCTGGCATTACTCACATTCTGAAAGACAAATGTCTTCAATGGCAGGGGAAAAACACTCCTTGACTGGTTTCAGGGGATTAGAGGGAGGAGAGTATCTTACTGGTCCTCCTGGATGTTAGCTCATCTGTAAGTAGTCAGCTCCCTCTTGACTGGTCCTTTTTTGCCCAGTCTCTGGACTTGAGTGGAGGGAGCAGAGAAAGCAGAGGAAAAGAACTACATTTGGAAGGGAACAGAAATGGACACATGATGTTTAAATAAAACTGACTGCATGGTTTCTAATTATGCAAACTGTCTTTCCGCACACAGCTGATAGATTGAAGCCACAGGGCAGGAAGGAATCACTCCATATAAACCTGTCTCAACTCATCCAGCAGTTTTCATTCCTGGGCCACAGACAGAAGTGCTCTGAGCTTTGCCAGACTAACTACAATGCTTTTCAGGAGAGGAAAACATGCACAGAGGGTGAATTTTCACCCTTCATCTGTAGGCTGCCTCTCCAAAAGGCTGGCATCCCTGCAAAGTGAGCTCAAGCCACCACATGGCCTCACAGCCTTCTGGTCAACAGGAACATCTGTGAAGCTCTCTTAAAAGCTTTTACACACTGAGATAGAGTCTCAAGGTGAACAAAATGGATTTGTCAGGGTCAGTGCATAATATTCATTAAAAACTGGTCTTGCACCCATTCTAGAAGAAATGCTTTGTAAGAACAAGTGTTGCAAGACATGTTCGAGCCAAGAGCATTCATGACTGCGTGACTTAGTTGCTAATATAAACAGGAAATCCCTTTACTTCCACAATGAATGATGCTTAGTAAAGATAGCTGATATCATTAGAACTTGAAGGCATGCAAATGCCCTCTGTGCTGGAACCAAAGCTTATTTAACACAGGTGTTAGCACTAGCAGAATGCAAAAGTCTAGAAGTTTGCATGATTTTTAATTCAGGAAGGCAGTAAGACTCACTCATATTGTTATAGTCCACAAAACAAACACTTTGTAATGATGGTGACTCTACAAGGGTTTGGCAGTTGACTTGGCACAGACGAGTGCTGATCCATTGCAAATACTCAAAAACTCCCAACTCTTCCAGCCTAAACCCTTGGGAAGTGCTTGGCAACCCTAAATCTTATGCTGGAGATGAGGTACATGGATTCAAGATGTTCAGCCATACATGACATTCCCACAGGAGTCAGCAAGACATGGGTTTTGGAGAAAGAAAAGCCTTCAATAAAAAAATTACAACTTTTCAAAAATATCTTAAGTTGTGTCTGCCACCAGCAAGACCAGAATGAGTGCTAATCTGTTTGAAAAGGAAAACTGAAATTTCCAACACCTCTGGCAGCAGAAGAAGGGAGAAACTCTCTTACTATTAGCCATACTTCAAACATTGACACACTCATGGTAAAACTACTAGTAACTGACACTCACAGGTATCAACTCCCACCCTTTCCCCTTAGCCTAGCAGTCAGGTGCTGCTGGACTGGCTCTTCTGCCTCTTTCTTCAAAATAACGGAGCCAACAGCAGGCAGCTTTATGCCTGTGCTGACATCTGTATCATGCACAGGCTCCAACTGCCGCACAGGAAAGATGAGGGTCTGCCCAAGTCCCATGTGCCAGACCCAAGAGGACATCTCAGATAGCCCAAGGTGTCTCAGACAGTGTTAGAAGCCAATACGATAACAAATAAATCAAACCCAAGGGGATACTGCTCTTTCCAGTGCAGGGACAGGGATCTCCATTACACTGGTGGTATAACGTGCTTCAGTAGTCTCCCTGAAAGTTCAGCACTGCTGGAGGAAAATTAATTCCCAGACACGATCAGGTAGGAAAGTGCTGTTTATATCTTAAATAATCCAGGATTCTTACACTGGGAGCAACCTGTGGCTAAAGTCATTCAGGCTTAAATTTGTACCAAAACCAAAAGCTTTCAGCTGGTAGGCATTTAAGTACAAACTTCTATTTATCTACACAAACAGCTCCAAGCACTTTTGAAAGAAACAGCTAGCATAGCCTAGGCCTTTGAGAGTCCTGTTTGAATGTACAAGCTTGCCTTTCAAAGCTACCGATCTTTAACCCTGCATGTTGGCATTTAGGATCAAAAGGGACAAGTGTTGTGAGGTGGTCCTGTAAGGAGCTGAGGCTAAAGAGAGATGACTGCTGACCATCAAGTCACCACCTTAGCTAGCTACCAATTATCTGCTAAACTGTATTAACCAGTCAACTGCCAATTGCAGGGTAACCTGAACTTACTTCCAGCTGATTTATAACAACATGTTAAGCTAATATAATCTTGCTTTGTGCCATGATGGGATAGAAACAAGTATGCAGTCAACATGACTCAGCTGAGCTGTACTGTGTTGAACAAAAGCAATCCAAAGGTCACCCCTTTTTCCAGCGTCCCTAACATTCCTTCCTGTAACACTGGGGTGCGGCACCTTTGCAGCATTACCAGTGGCTCACTATTAACCCCTTCCCTTATCCTGAAGGAAAATACATTTAAAAAAAAAAAATAGAAGACAACCTAAGAAACCTGTTAACCATGAACCTTTTCTTCCTTCCCTCTCCCCTCCACATCCTGTATCTTTGTGGTCATCCTCATAAATAGCCCCAGGACTAGTTTAGTTAAATGGTATGTAACCTCTCCTAATTAATGTTGGAAAGAGGTGGAGCTGCTGTTGTAACAGCAAGAGGCAATCTGTCACTAGCCACAAGATTTAAGATAAAAACCTAACAGGCAGAATTCTCCCACACACTCTACCAAGGCCTGACAAAAATCTAAATATAATCAGTTCGAGGAAATGTAAGCTCATGTTACTCTACTTCAAGTGTAATGTTTGCCAATAACATGGAAAACTTAATTGTGTGAGGAGTGAAGACTAATTTATATCATTTAAGCTACTAGGTCTTCATTAGACATTCCTAACCGTTAAGTAAAACAGCCTGCTTTGTTTTAACTACAACCCATGACTGGAATAGCATATGTTACACTGTTTTATATTCCAGATAAAAGTGTCCACTGGTCTTGAAGACCAGTCTTCATTGACCTTCCCCCTACCTCCACTTCTGGTAACAATCACAATTCTTTCCTCTGTAGATTGCAGGTTTTAAAATAACAGCTTGATTACCAGCTACATCCAGTTGCACCTCCATGATGGAGAGGACTAACTGCTACTACCTGAATATGTGTCTAAGACAGGGGTCAAGAAAAAGCCTGATGAAAATGAAATGGAAGATCAAAATATGCTTTGGTTGAAAGGTACTTCACTAGGACCTAGATTCAGACCATCTAAAATTTTAATTAACTTCTATATGGAAAGAAAAACCCCAATCAGTTTGCTGCTTACAATGGCATGTTACTAAAGTATGATATATATTATATCTATACATATTTAATAACAACAGGTATTTTATGTCTTCTCAGTTCTTCATTCTCTTTCAAGAAAGCCAAGCCAAACAATTCAAATCTGTCATGAACAAGAAGCCACTTGGCTCCAGCTGGGACAACGCCAGGGCTTACTGTTGCTAGAGCTTATAAATCCAACATCTGAACTGGTCTCTGACTGGAAGTGGCTCTGACTACCAGTCTCTTTCCACGATCCCTGTATACTAGTACTGAAGGCTTGGAACAGGGCGATGATCTGTCTGGAGTTTACAGATTTATACTGCAGACAGTTAGGCAATTCATATTCAGCTATTACCAATAAACTGTGTTTTTTTAAAGCTGTTCTTTTTCCCTTTCATTTGCATGCTCTATTTCCTGGGATAAATCTACTTAGTGCTCCGCTGCTGCGCTCCAGTATTGCTCCACAATACCTACAGTTTAACAGGGACAGTTTCAACTCTGAGCCCCTTCTTGTGACAGCTTACAAACATTACCCAAATCTGTCACTGCTGAGCGTGTGCCAAGCATTACCCAACTACTTCCCAGCTCTGCAGGAGGGGAGAAAGGACAGGGAAACCCGGCAAGGGCAAGCACAACACCTGCATCCCCTCCTTTACCCTGCAGTCCTGCTTCCATCACATACATGTTTAATGGCCTACCTCTCCCCAATGCACGACAGAAATCAGAAATGGTGAGGCCTAGCACGGGAACACAGGCAAGCTTTGCTTATTCTTTATGACTTCCACCTGTGCTTACCTGTCCTCAGCCCCTCTAACTCAGTATTTAAACCCTGAACCCACACAATAGCTGTGCAAAGGATTAAGAAAGGCCATATTTGTTACTGACCCAGCTCACACTTACTGTTGCACAGACACAGCTTATAGCAGGAAGAACTGTTCATCCTCCTTGGTCTGAGCATCTTATGCATTAGAGAGAGGCTTTCACATGAGCAAAAAAACAGTTTAGACATATTGTCAGTCTCATCTGTAGCTAAATGAATACATTAACTTTTTCCTTCCCAACACAATAGATATAAGGCAGTTTCCTTGCTCAAATTCTCTAGTGCCACACCAGCCACGCTCTTCCTGTTTCCTCCAAGAGTCACCCCTGCCTCCTGCACATGGGCTACCACCAGTAATTCCTTCCACACCCTTATGAAGCAACCAAAGTTGTCCATGGCCATCTTTTGCAGTAGCTTTCCACAGCAGGCATGCTGCAAAACTGGCTGAAAAGCTAAATCAACCTTTGATTCCTCCTGACAAAGGAGGAAACAAGAAAGAAACAACAAAAAGACAGTGCTGGGGGCAAACCCCTCCACCTCCATGAAGACTTTTCCAGACATGAGACAGTGACTTTCTCTAGCTAGCTACTGGTACCTAAACCAAACCAACTTAAAAACATGCCACAGTGGCTCAACCCAAACAAGAAGAGAAGCAGATACGTCACACCATTGCAGGTTAACTGCTAAATTTGTTTCCTCAGCCTCTTAGGCAGCTCTGGCAGCTTCTACCGAGCTTAGCTGGTCAGACATCTTCTAGAATGTGGTTTAACCCATTTAGTGCTACCTGCAGGATGTCTGCCACACATCCGGTCCCCTGAGTGACAGCAGCGTGGGCGTGTTGGACCTATTCTTAGTCTCTCCCATCAGGTCTCGACAACTAAATGGGTTAAACATTTGTAAGAAATACGAAGGTTGTTTAAGGTCACCATGCTGGAATCCTGGACCAAGTTTATTCTCTTGTAACAAAAAAGGCTTTAGAAACAAGGAAAGAAAAAGACACCACAGAGCAGAGGAAGGGAGTCTATTAATTAAGAAGATGCCATTCAAGAAGCTGGAGATATGTCCAAATGCAGATGACAAAAATAAACTCTGGTTCATAAAATGCCAACACAACATAGTAAAGGCTCAGGTAAAGATTTAAAGAACAGTATGATCAAGACATAATCTGACTAATATATCCTTTTCCAGCATGTCAGAGCAGGAAGTGCATAGGATCAACAGACTATGAGACTATTAAAGGAGTATGGACAGAAGATGGATTCAAAACAAAAAGTTAAGGAAGTTCTTCGTGCCAGCCTGGGGAAGTTCATACTCTAGAACCTCTTTAGAAATAGTTTATCTCCTATGTTCTCCCCAAAGTAAGCGTCAGCAGAACAGAATTTGATTTTATTCGTTCTTCCACTACCGCTTGCTAAGGTCAGATAATATTCACCCAAACATTCAAAGAGAACTCCTTCAAAGGGGAGCAGGAGGAAGAGGAGAACAGAAGCTTCACTTCCTGAATACCGAGACTTGTGAGGGCAGCTAGGAGGGAGAGTTACTATATTAAAATTTGAGCTGGTTCTCAAGACACTACTTCCCCACATATAAGGTAGCTGGCAAATCAAACACAGACCATCAGCACATGGCAATAAACACCAGCAGAAGTGGGACAGACATCAAAATTTCTGCCAGGTTCTTAGCTAAACTTCAAGAGGGAATGGGATGAAAAACAAGAAACTGAAAGTCTCAGTAGTCCACCTCGCAAGGTGGCAAGCAACCAAACGTGCCTCCAAAGCAGCAGGGGACCATGCAGTGTGATAGTTTTAATCAGTCTGTATATTCTGCTATCTCTGCCAACATTTCTAAGCACCTGTAGTCAGAACAAGCCTCATCCTTTCTCAAGAAAAAAGGAAGCACCTCCTTAAGATAGTATGACAGACAGGCAGAGATATCACACTGGAGATGAGTTGGGAGAAATCCACGCTAACGCCACTAGATCATTTAGATGAGACTGTACAGCATCTGGCCTTTCCCCAGACCATTGAAGGGGCTGCTTCAACCTATTGCAGTATGCGCAGCCACAGACTTGCCTTGTCCAGGATAGGGCTGGGATTCCCACCTGGATGTCAGAGTCTTAGCACAAGGTCAGCATGGAAACACTGTCAACTATGTACACAGCCTAACAATCTCATTCCTAGCATCATTCAGAAGAGCCAGTAATGACCAAAGGATTGTTACTATCATTCTCATTTTTAGCTCTCGTGCCCCCAAACGAACAGAGCCAATACGAATTCTCACTGTAACACTAGCTGTGTGGAAAAGGGGAAAACAGCTTGCCTGCTCTTTTATGTCTTTTAATCTTTCTAGAGGGTGATTACAGAGCTGCAGTGTGACAGAATCACTCTCTCTGGCTTTAAGTGGCTGAACTGCTTAGACTGAGTTTACCTCGAACATATTATTGGTATTAAGAGCAGACATGGAAATAAATCACATCCAAAACTGGAAAACAAGTGACTGAATATAGGTGTTTACAACATGAAATTGTAAAGTGCCTTTATCCGAAACACTAAACCCTCTGCTTCCTCTCCACACACCAGCGAGAGACGACTTAACCATCTACAGACCAGGTTTAAGTTCCAGCACTTGGAAAATGATCAGGCAAAGCAAATGCCACATGCATTTAGTGAAATTAAAAGTAATGAGTTTACAGTGGGTTTTTACACACTACACAATTACAACCTTGCTGCAGGATATGAATGTGACAAACAGCTTTGTAATATTTATGAAAAATATAAAGCAGTTGACTATCCGGCTTTAAATAACAGGCCAGTTCTGGGCTGACATCACTGTTACTTGTAACTGCAGGGAATTTGTCTCCAACTGTGGTAATACTGCAGAAATCCTCACTTAGCATGTTGCAAAGCAATCAGCAAATGGGTCATAAAAACAAGGATCTCCCAAGGACATAGTCTCCTGCACAACTGCCATTGGCCACTAAGAGACAAGCTACTTCATTAGTTAAACCTGGATCACTGTAAGGTACAACTGTTCTGGTCTACCCAACTTGCACTTGGATAAATGCACTACAAAGCTGTAGAGGAAAAGAGAAAGAACAAGCAACAAGCATATCCTGTCAGTATCTCCCACAGCATTACTCCCAAAATTATATGATCATCAGATTATATCCACTTCTAGTATTTCCATTTTTCTTTTGAACTATAAGTAAAGTAGCAGATCTGGTTTTGGATCTGTACCAGACTGGTATCATACCCATCCTATTTGGTATGGGAAGAAAACTATACAACAGCCCGGTTTCTTATGGGAAAAATTCTTCCACAATCACACTTCCCCTGTATTTACCCTCAATAGTTCGATGCCACCACATATTAATGAAAGGAAGATGATATTTACACCCCTACTGAGAGACCGTATGGAGTTTCAGCTCAGGTCTTCTAGACACCGGGGAACCCTCATGAGCGAGGTGATCAATGACACAGCCAACACCACTGACCAAAAGCCAGTCAGATTAAGACCCACACAAACGCAAATTCCTCAGTCTCAATGCACACAGCTGGTGTTTTGAGAAGGCAGCAAAAATTCCGACCTTGGCTCTGTGAGCAGTGCTAGCCATCTGGACAGACAGACAGCAGAAGCTAGGCTAAAGCCTCCAACCCAAGAATTAAGCAAAAGCCCCTAGTCTGTTCATCCACTAATAGTGTCTAGCTTCTAATTCAGAAGTTCTACTCATATACTGAAATTTTTAATGCTTTTGCTCTATAGAACAGCTTGAAAAAATTCATTTTAATTTTGTTTTAATAAAAAAATATAGAAACCTTAAATTTTAAGTAATCTAGCATTGTCAGAATGACCTTGAGCAAACAAAAACACCCCAAACTTCTTTTGTTCCCAAAATTGTCAGGTTTTTATCTCATATATCCACATTTGAAGCAACTATAATACCCAAGGAAGCCATAATTAAGATAATTAACTATCATATACATATAATTAATATTTCTACTTCAGTACTCTGAGGAAGATCTAACATGTTGTTACATGATATAAACTTAAAGAGAACTTCAAAAGTAGCAGTTGGTAGGCTATAAAATAGGAGGCAATGAAAACAGTTTAACTCTTTGCAGAGACTACTATCACAGAAGAGTATACTTGGTCTGGTTGAGATGGATTTAATTTTCTTCATAGCAACTCATATGGTTCTGTGTTTTGCATTTGTGACCAAAATACTGTTGATAACACTCCAATATTTTAGCTATTGCTGAACAGTGCTTGCATAGTAACAAGGCCGCCTCTGTTTCTCACTCACTCTACTCTATCCCTTCCCTGCCAGTAAGTATGCTAAAGGTAGGCAAAAGATTGGGAGGGGTCACAGACAGGACACCTGACCCAAACTGATCAAAGGGGTATTCCACACCGAGTTTGGCTGATAACTGGGGGGCAGGCTTTTCCGAAGTAGTCATTGCTCAGAGACTGGCTGGGCATCCCACTGCTTGTGGAAGGTGGCGAGATACCGCCTTTGCATGGCTTGTTGTCCTCCCTCCACACTCCAACCTTCATTTAAACTGCCTCGATCTTGACTCAAGTGTTTTTCTTGCTTTTGCTCATCTGATTCTCTCCCTTATTCCACTGGCCTTAGTCATCAGCTGGTGGGTGATTAGTCGCTGGCCAGGGTCAGCTCCCCTCGGAGTCACACAAGACAGAGTTACTCCTGACAAACCAAGGAACTGAGAGTCATGCAGGTCAGATTAAAGAAAGTTTAGGACGACTCAGGGTACCGGAAAGAAAAACTACAGGTGAATTGAAAATATATTGTAACAGCTAGGCATTTCAAGAGCAAAGAACAAAAAGAGCATGTAGTTTTTCCATTACATTTTAAATTACATCAGAAGCCAGCTAGCTGAATGGTTTCTAAACTACCAGGACATGGATAAAGCAGGTAAAGTCAGTGCAGTGACACTACATATTTCTGCATCTGCTTTCACATTAGAAGATGCTGAACAGAAGATCTTTAGGCTTGTGTTAACTGTTTTCAGGAAAATGCAAGGTACTTTAAGAAAAAAAAAAAAAAAAAAAAAAANAAAACCCACAAATATGTTCATTTGGGTCCCACAGTCCATGACTGAGGAGTCCAAGACCTGCAAGTGTCCTAAAAATGAAACATTAAATCCTGCATCAGAAACAAGCAGACAAGTAGAGCTTGTGACCCAACGGTTCTGACAAAAAAAAAAAAAAAGCCTGCAGATTAAATCAGACCTATGTATTATGACTCATCTGAATAATTGCCCAGCAAGCTGTGCCTGAAAAAAAAAATCTCAGCATGCAAGAATTTCTACACCTGGGTCAGAGAAGGTGAGCTGTACTTAGTTGCCTTGCTTTGCAGCAGAACTTGTCAGTGCCTAGCAGAGAAAGCCAGGTGGCAGAGGAAGAGCAGAAAGGAGACAGAATAAACGACAGTTCACAGTACAGCTGCAATGAGCTGCAGAAGCAGATTACTCCAACAACCAATGTATAGAGAACCAAGGTTGAGAAGAAAGGGATAAGCAATATTTCATATGCATCAACACAGAGCTGTATGAAGAAGTTTGATGAGCAGATGTTCTCTGGGAGCATCTGAGAAGGCAAGTTAAATACTTAAGCTTTTCTGGAGTGAACCACCATTGCTTGCATCTCAAATGTCTTCTATTCCATTTCATTACCTATTCCCACAGTAACTCCTCTCTGGGACAAACCCTCTGAAGGCACAGGAGTTGTCTAAGGCCCCTCCTGCTACCTCTGACACATGTGCTGTCTCCCTGAAAACCACTGCTTTTCAACAAGGCTTATCAAGCCCCACAGGAAGCCTTGCCAGACAACTAGCACCACAGCTTCCAGCAGCAGGACTCAGTCATTATGAGTTAGCTCACATACATTATCCAGCCAAGGCACAGTACCACAAACACACTCCATACAGGAAGAGGGGGTCATCCACATTGTATTCTGGTTTATGATGGTGGGTTTTTTGGTGGGAGAGTGTGAGGGGGAGGCATATGTGTAATTGGAGGAAACTTAAAGGCTCCAAACCTGCAGAAGCCCTTCAGGACGTAATTTAAAATATTATGTTTGCATGATTCTAGAGGGACATACACACAGGCTGAGAAGTGCTGTCTCAAATAAGAGACATTTCTTGAATCCAATTCATAGACAGTTTCCTGAGAAGGATGAATAATTTCTTTGAGCTTCAACTGTTTCGGTGCTGTGCTGAAACCTACTACATGAGATCAGAGCTTCAAACACATGCAATCCTGTCGATACTGATTCTGATCAATGTTTTCCTTACACCATTCCACCTCTTCCCACTTGTCTACTGTAGACAAGATACTTCCTGGTAATTTAGTTTCATTCCTTTAACGTTTGTGGTGAGGCAAAGCACTGAAGTATGAATCCTACTTCTAAAAATCAAAGGCAATAGAATACCCCCCTTATGGTATCTGAGCACTTAATAATTGTCCAACCTGTTCTTCCAAGCTTCAGTTGCAGATATTCTAAAGCTTCTGTAAATAAACAATCAGGAGCACTTAAACTATAGTTGATCATGCCTGTGGTGGAGGAGGAATCAAAAGACCCACCAATATCCTTTCAGCCCCAGTTTCTATTATAGCTCTACTGTTTACCTGTGAAACCTCATAGTTTTTCTGTCTGACTCACGATTCTAAGCATCCGATGATGGCAACACAGATAAACAGAATTGATAAACAAGCAAACTCACAAAGAAAAAAAAAAACAAAACTTAAAATAATTGAAACAGAACATAGAATGAGCAAGTATAAACTCCAATCCTGTGAAGCACAAGTATTCCAGCAGCCCTAGAAACAGAAAAGCATTGTGGTTTAAAAATAGGGTGTGATACCAGATAACAGCGGTGATTCACTTGGAAGACAAGGAGAGTACAAAAGCAAGAGACAAGCCAAAACCTGCACTGTAATGACAACACACAGAGTCACAGCCTTAACAGCGCCTTTGGTGCTGGAATGAGAGGTTAAGAACAGGGCAACCTGGCTTTCATGGGAACAAATCATAGGAAAAAGTATACCCATCATAGAAGCAAAAGCCACTACAAACACAAAAGGCTATTACCAGCTTCTCCACCAATAGTAATGCACACTGCAGCCATCTGCAATTAAATACAGTAAGCCACTTTTTAAAATCAGCACAGCTTTTGTAATTTGAACCAACACATTTATACATAACCAAGAATCTGACCATAAAAACCGCATATGCACAGAGGGAACAATATTAGGAGCAAAGGAATTTCCTGCCACAGTAGAACATGCATATATGTCTCAACTTGACCATTCTCCACATGCTTATATGTGCAGAATGAGACAGTAACTCCTTATGCAATTGCTAATGTCTATTTGCGTACTGCTCCCTTTTTAGGAAGGGCACCACATTTGGTCCCATTATGCTGGGGTTCATGGTTTTGGGGTCAAGAGATGGATACATACATAACCTCTACCCAAATACACAGACATCACACAGACATGCATGCTAAATAAATGTTTCTACAATTATGAGATGATTGCATTTTGTTCTTAGGTGCTTCCTGCCCTTCAATTCCCCTCAGATATTGCTTCTATTATTCTAAACCTCTGAACAAGTGCTATTTTGAACCTGGTTTCTTAAAGAAATACCATTAATGCAGGCACAGTCTGCCAACAAACCTGAGAGGCTCTGAAATTTTAAGAACTTGAATGGAGGTGCAGGAAGCAGGGTAGGAAAAGAGGCTACTACCCCTTTTCAGAGAATAGCATGTATGCTCACACCTTGTTAGACAGCAGAAACTCCACTAAAGACAGATGGGTAACTGGGTTTTGATTTGGTTAGGCTTCCCAAAGAACTGCTTATTAACAGAAAATTCACCAAACACAAGCTTACTTCTTTCTCTAAAAATTACTTCCCAGCAACATTATCCCAATGATTATATTCAGTCTTTAATCAAACCTCCAACCCTGAACAGCTCTCTGTAGCCAGAAACTGAGCAGGAGATGATCAGAACTGTCAGCATGCAGAAGACCTTGCTGTACTTGGCTCCAACTGCGAGAGCTGGAAAAGGTAACCTTTACAACCTGGTACCTAAGCAGCACACGGTGCTGCCTTTCTTGCAATACTTGTTTGAAAGTCTATACTATCAGAAAGGAAAACCCTCTGCATTTCTTCCTCAGACAGGATAGAATGGAGGAAAAATACGCTGGCACGAGACAGGGAAACTTGACGTGTTCTCTCCACTGTGTTACTGAAAGCTGTCTGTCCATCACGTACAGCTGCTGCCAATGGGTGTGAATACTTACTGTGTGCAGAGCACTGGACACTATTTTTGTGATGAAAAAAATTCCTTGGTTCGCATCAGGGTGCTATTCATCTATTTCAGGATAAGTTAAGGTAGGGCTACCTACCTAATGATAGGGTCTATCATAGTACCATGTAGACACCTAGTCTTGTCAAGCCTGTTCTTTAAAACCCCTGTCTAATTGGGCTAGACAGCTTGTACCACACAGTAATTGTTCATACACTTCCAGTGAGATGACAACTGAGAGCTGTACTTTTCAGCAACTATAAATCACGGCAGAGAGAGGGGAGTGAATAGAGAATACCAAATACATTCCTCACCCCTTCAATGCAGCATAGCATATTAAGCTGAGCTCCTAGTGTAGGGCTCATTGGCAATAAAGAGGTAACTAACACGATTCAGCAAGGAGCATAAGGATGCTTAACTCCATGCTTAACTTCAAGCATCTGGTCAGGACCTCGTGGCTTCCGTAAGGCTCAGGCAGGAGGTCTTGTAGTTCTGTAAATGCCCAGCTGAACTCAAGTCAAGCAAATGTAAATGCCAAAAACAGATCTGAGAAATACATCTCAGGGATGACCTTAATTGCAACCTTACACCCTCTCTTGCTTCCCAGGAAAACAGACACAGCACAAGGAGCAAAAAATTTACCACTTAAAATATCACCCAGAACAAATCCTGCCATCTTCAGACAAGGTCTAGCTAGGCCAAGCAGCACTTTCATGCCAGTGATCTAGAGTGGACTTTCTATTTCCTTTTCTCTAACCATAACCACTGTAGACCACTTTCCTGCAGGAAAGAAAATAAAATAGTTCACATTGGTCTGGGATCAAAATATGCACCATACGCAAGATGCTGCCACTTTCCTGATTCAGTAAAGGACTGACCTAGAAAATCCACAAAGCTGTACCGAGCTGCAGCTGGTCTGAGTGCATCCAGACACTACCCACTTCTGCCAAAAGGGGACAGTCGCCTTTTCTCTGCGTTCATCCTGCCTCTTGAAAAGCCATTTCACCTCACGTTCTGGAAAGTTAGGCAGGAAAGAAAAATGAAAGTCTTTTCTTTCAGATTAGCAATTTAAATCAGGTCAGTGGTGGCTGTGAGAACTGGGGGCAGCACAACTAAAAGCAAGGGAGAGGAGGGAGAGAACAGATGGACACCACATCCTCCAGCAGAAATACACTGACCGCATCAGCTATATCATCTAACCCTACTTCAGGGGACTTTAAAAGGCAAGTCATGGAAAAATAGTCTATCTTTTAACGTGGAAGTGTTCAAACAAGGGAAAATTGCAGCGATGACTATGAAATGCAGATTCTTCAGGTCTCTCTGCAAAACCAGAATCAAAGGGACCACCCAACAAACTCAGCTTTGTCCTAACTTGCTTGTCACTGAAGTGACTAATCAACTTTCCAGTGTCAGTCTGTCTCACAACGAGCACTTTCAAAAGCATTTCTCAGGTTTTATTTATTCATTCAGAAAAATCTCACCTTCCTTGAAAGCCAGTGCAAACAAATAGATATCACCCTAAACACCATCGGCATGAGAATCACACTACTTAAGGGGAGGAGGAAGAAGCCTGAGGGAAAGAAAAGTCCACAAACACAAACAGGAACAACGATGGGAAAAAAGCAGCCAAATCCATATCTTTTGGGAGACAGGGGGAAAAACTTTTTGGCTTCCAAGAACTTACGTTTCCTTTTTTTTTTTTTTCCTTCCCTCTTCCATCTTATTAAGTTACTAATTAAAAATATATTTTTGAGTAATAACTATAGGGAGTTTCCTGTTTACACAGCAGTAACTCCGTGAGCCAATAAACTCGGTGGCCTGAAGTACCTGGCCTTGACACACACGCTCAGTCCAGAATACAGTAATTACCTTGTAAACAGGAAGCATGCTGCTGCCAATGCACCCAGGCACAGGAACAAAAGGCACACAGAAGTTATGCTTCTGCACCAGCACCTCCTGCAGCTTACTTGAAGTGCAAATCAGAAATTAAATCAAATACAAGTACTACTTTATGGCTGTCTATGCCAAGAAGTGTTTGCCAGCACTCTCTGCAGCTTTCTTAAAAAAAACAAAAACAAAAAAAACCCCAAAAAACACCACTCTTTTTTTTTTTTTTACATTGTGAACATCTTCCATAGGCTGACAAAGCCAAAATACTTTCAGGCATCACAGGGTAGCTTTAGAAAGGCTTTCAGGCATAAGCAAATTAGAGCAAAGTAGAAGAATTTTTTGTTATAACCTGCACCTTACTGTGGCAGGGTTGCAAGCAGATGACAAGAGTTAGTGTGCATACATTCTGAAAGGTATCAGACTTCATGGGAATCATACACGTGATAACACCAGCCAAATGTATGGGTGTAACAGTAGAGACATATATACCAGTATGCAGCTACACGAATGGCTCCCCGCTGACTTGCATTATAAAAGTCTGCTTTTTGACAAGAGCAGGAGCAGTAACAAGTCTTATCCTCCAATCTGGAAAACAAATTCTGAATCAGCTGATTTTGCATTTTAATCTAACTTAGATAAGCTAACATAACTTACAAAAGTGATATCCCTATCTCACCTTGGTTTTCCACAGTTCCAAGTTATACAGGCTGCAACAGTCCTATGAAGAAATATTTTTCAAAAATATACCTCTTGAGCATTCAGCAACCATCCCTACTCAGTCCCTTGATAGACAGCAGAAGGCCTGGACATAAAAGCAGGCCCAAATCTTGTCTCTAATGTAGGACATGATTATTGTCTGTCACCCTAGTCATTCCTCAACAGTGGCCCACCTCTAATATGCAGTCTGGAGATAATGTCCATCAGCAGTCACTTGCATAAAAAACATGGACAAATGGGCTAACAATAAGATGTTATGAAAAAAATGGTTCTGAAAGGCATTCTGCAGACATCAAGGGAATTCTTCAACACTCCTTTTGAAACAGGTTTGGGCAAAGCAATTATCTGTCCCTTAAAACAAAACTGTATCTATCAGATCCCTGGCACAGCAAAAACTAAAAGGAAACCCACTACCAAGCTGAGCACTTCCCCCCCCCCGCCCCTTCCATTGCAATTTGCGATATTGTAATCTAGGTGGGAAGCCACAGCTACCAGCTGCTTTGCTGAACTAAGGAGTCTCTCTTACCCTGTAATTCTTGAACAAGAACGCATCAATAACAGAACAGAAGAACGGTTAAGGTTGGAAGGGACCTCTGGAGATGCCTTAGTCTATCCAGAGCCACTACACCCTTGAGAAAAGCATCAGCAGCTATCCTCACTTACAGACTTCCCCTCCCAAGATACTACAGTAAAGGTGGTACTCATGCTACCAATATTTGAACTTTGTGCCCCTTGAAAGGCGTGAAACCCATCCAAAGGGCCACACTTGGTTTTAAAGCACAGGCTTCTCCAAAGCTGTCTTGGTGCACCTGCAGATTCAAAGAGAAGTACAGAAACAGACATAAACTGCATCTCCGGTTTATTTTATTCGAGCCCTTCCATTTAACTCATGCTAACGACACCATCTAGTGGATTACATGCAAATAGACTTTTTTTTATATATATATAGGTAAGAAGCCACCCAGTAAAGTAATACCACATGGTAATTTCTAGTAAAATTAGAGAATGCAGGTATTGTTTATAAATAACACATGCTAAATAAACTTCTTGTGTGCATGCCAGTCGCTGAAAGGTCACTCCACAAGTGGCTTACCCAATTGACGACAGGAACGCAGACACACAAGAATTGCTTCAGTCTTTGACTGCAGAATCAAGAGGTTAAGTGCCAGTAAAACTACTAGTGTCAAGTCCTGCATATTTAACAAAATAAAACTCCAGAGAACAGACTCGTGGGATTAATAATTTGTAGCACTACAGCAATAATGACAAACTTTAATCAGATCCAAGAAGCCAATACAAAGTTGCAGAACAGGTATCCTTATTTCTTTCTGTAAGCTTCACAATCACTTCCGTCATTTTCATGTCTTCACATAATTCCAAATTCTATCATCTCTCATTTCAGTTCTTCAGGGGGTGCTTTTATCCTCTTTTGAAGCTTTGCTTTCACAGATTTGAAGCGAGATGGACAATACCAACCAGTGCTATAGAGTGCCTTTTGCACTCCAGCCTTCATCACTGGAAAGGAAAGGTCTTTCCTCACGCTAACCAACACCTACTGTGCTGACCAGTGTTACTAAGCTGTCTGCTCTGCGAGCACAAGCAAACATACATCCTGGCACTGCATTGTTCTGGAGGGAAGAATTCAAAGTGGATTTGCCTGGCTGCACCCATGAGGCTACTCTAGCTAACACTCACAGCCTTAAAACTAAAAATATCATTTAGTCTACAGCATTAATCACCTTGCAATGCATCTACTTTTTTTTTAAAAAAAAGGTAGAGTAGAGCTTTAGGCAGGTAGAGCTTTTATAACAGTAGCATGCCAACTAATAGGATTTAAAATACCATAGTGGACAAAACAAGCTCTTACTTGATAATTGCAAGTTACACACAGCTCTAATAAACTAATGAAGGCCACTCAAGCTGCCTGAAAGGACAACTAAGATGAGGTGATAAGTTTTCACCTAAGTTGTGGTAGGAAAGAAGCATGTTCTAAACCCAGATTTCTTTAAAAAATAACCTGGATTGATAAAGCACACTTGTTTCATATTTGAATGGATACATTACAAAACAAGCTGAACATAACCAGAAGCAAGAAAAAAAAAAAAACCACAATTTTGCTTGTGGAAAAAAATCCAACAAACCAGGTAAAGGAAACCCAGGGAACAACAACACTTAAAGGTGAGGAAGGCCATGGTTTCTTTGCCCCACTCAAGACCCACAGCAAGAGCTCCAACACCTCACACAGCTTCCACAACAGCCAGGAAGACCAAGAGAGTCGGACTTCCCCTCAGCTTCCCTCACTTTGAGAGGTCAGAAACACCTTCCCTTCCCTACAGCGCTTTTCCCAGCAGAGGAAACAGCCCAGGGCCGCGCTCTAAGACAGGCCCATCACGCACTAACACCAGATACTAACTACCCACACCCCCAAACCGACGAAAATGGCGGGCGCCTCCTCAGCGCCCAGCAGCGCGCATGCGCATGAAGGCGCCGCGCGGGACGCGTTTACTACGCGCGCCCTCACCCCGCCTCCCGAATGGCGGCGCATGCGCCGCCCTTTCTCTCTCCGCTCTCTCCGCCCGCGGCGCTCTCTGACGCGCGGCGCGTAAACAAAGCGGTGCAGTCTGGGAAGAGGGAATCGTTACGTACAGGAAGAGGGAGCCTCCATCTTAGGCGCTCGACGCGTTGCGGCGGCGGGATGGCGGCTGATAGCCGGGAGGAGAAAGGTACCAGGTGGTAGGGGTGCGGGCAACGGCTAGGCCCCGGGGAGGGGGGATGGTTCGGGCTGGGAGTCCCCCCTCCCGGGCTGTCCCCCCTCCCCGGGGCCTACTTGGTTGCTGGTGGTGGGCCTTCACTTTGTGAGACGTCTGTGAGGAGAGCGGAGGGGCGGTGGGGCCGGGAGGCCCTCTTTGAGGAAGATTTCCGTGGTCTTTAGGCGTGGCGCGTGGAGACACGCCCTCTGTTGTGCGCGGGGGTCCTGGAGGTGATGGTGCCATTGTGCCGTAATGCGGTGCCCCGTCGGCAGTGTTCTGTAGGCAAGGTGACTTGAGCAGTGGCAACAGAGATAAGTTCGTGGGCCGTGAGTTTAACATTACTGGCCGCCAGTTACTGCTGGTGATTTTCTCGCAGAAAGTATCTGTATTTATTTATTTCTGCTTCCACCTGTAGCCGTATTTTTTGCGTGATTTTCTGCTGAGGGACACAGTTACTTTAGCAAGTAGAAGCTGATGTTGTAATTTTATTTTGCTGGTTATTGGCCGGCTTTTTACAGACAGTTACCCTTTCAGGGCACCGCGGGTAAGTTTGACTTAAAGGAATTGGACGTTTCCAGGGTAATGTATATTCACAACTCATATAACTGCCTGTCACTGTATGCGGAGCTGAAGTCTATGAGGTTATATGAGTCAATCCTCACAAAATAGACCATTTAAGAAGTAAAAACAAAGTTTAGATGTAGAAGATTGCTGTTTGGTGGTTAGTGCAGATAATAGCAGTGTTACAAAAAAGGTAAAGGATCACTATGGTTTTGTGGTTTGTTTTACATTGTTTTGTATTTCTATGGAATATATATCATGTAAAGTTTTTGCAGGGTAGTTGTCCATAAAATATCTTTTGTCAGGGTGGTGAAAGTTCATTGTCTGTAATATTTATTGTGAAATTAGATCACATGGAAAATTCCCATTAGATCTTGTTAGAACTGATAAGTAAAACTTTATGGTGTTTGACTCTTAAAGGTATTACTTTAAGACTGATGGGATAGGGTACAATCAGGGTGTGTTGAAACAGGTGTGAGCTGCCACCCTGGATGAGCAGTGAAATTGAAATCCTTACTGTTGTCATCTGTAAATTTCTACTTATAATCACTTATCCAGATGGGCTTGAATTTTTTTATTCTTTGGATTTTTTCTTTTTTTTTTTTTGTTTTAATCACTGGCAGTGGTCAGGTCATGAGTAGCAGATAAATGTTTTTATGTTTTGTATTTTAATTCACTTTTAATTTTCTGTTCTATGAAAGGGGTGATTCTGACTGAATACCAGGTGTTAATGCACATTTGTTTGTAACTGAACTGATTTCTACTGTAAATCCGATCTTCTTTTTGTACTCCTTTTGGAAGAGAAATGCTGTTTCATGGCTTAAAAAAAGTGGAAATAAATCTTGGGTACCCTTTTAGTTTGAAATCACCTGGTCTTATCTCCTCTGTTTGCCAAATCAGATTTTTGCTTGGACCCTTCCTTGAATAGATCTAATGCTTATGGCCAGTAGAGGAAAAATGGCCTCCCCAGGTTACTTTCCTGCTGTTTCAGGTGAGTTAAATTTGTTCATGGAAGGATCCAACACACCCCAGAGTCAACAAAAGATGAGTTGCAGGAGAGCCCAGTTGGGAGTGCCTGTAATGAAAAGGACTCATTTGGACCTTCCCCCCTCAACAGTGATGAACTGTAAGAAATCTGTCCTCTACTGTTTTTCTGGTTTTTTGTTTGTTTTTTTTTTTCTTTTCCAAATGCTTATCTTGATCTGTCTGAGATAATTTAGCTCATCTCACCAACGGTGACAGTTCAGTGAGTGGAATCACCTTGTGGAGGTCAGTTAAGCGGTATACCTGATGCAAGTGAGAGATGGAAACCATCAGTTCAGATTGCCATTTTTGCATCCCCAGGCAAAATCTGGAAATTTATTTTTAAATAAATTGGATAGATGTATCTACAGAAGGGGGTGAGGGGGAACTCATCATGCTCCTGTCTTTTGTGTACTTGTTTAAGGTTCCAATCATAAATCAGGGCCACCTAACGCAGAAGGGAATTACCAGAGAGTATGTGTCAGACTTGCTTATGGCATTAAATTTTCTTTATCTTCTCATTGATTTCTGAACCAGCTGATACGTCAGTCTTTTATCACCTCTGAATGCTACTGCAGTAGCTATGTTAGATGTAGTTTACTCAAGTATGCTGTTGCCTCACCAAAAGGGAAACAAAGCTAAGGTTCAATATGTGTCATCTGAGATGGGTGATATGTTTAATACTTTAATCCTAGTGCACCTCTTTTTCATTAGTCTCCAGTAAAAAAAATCTTGTGCTCTGAACTTGCCTAGTCTTCCATGGGGAAGCAGAATGCAAGCCAGGGAATTGCAGGCCATGTTTAGCAGTTGCACAGCCATGAATCTGACTGTCATATATCTCATCAGTAACAGCAAGAGTATTTGCTATGGATATGTAGGTGTCTACGAACATAAAGGGGTTTTCCCAAGAGAATTACAGTGCAGCCCTGTGTTACATTTAAGTGCCCTCTAACCATAAACTGCCAGGGAAAGGCTTGATCCACCTCTGTCTGCACCGCTTCCTTTGCATCAGCTACAGCAATTGTGCAGTTCAGGAACTGCTTCTGCATTCCCCTACCACAGAAAACATGGAGAAATGCCGGCAGGAAAGCTAGCATACGTGCTGACTTCAGATTTAGTAGCATATAGTAGAGATAAAATTATAATACTAACTTTTTTTCTGGTGTGGATTGTGTCTTTTTTTAATATCAAGCTGTAAAACTTCTTTTGTGCTGCAGCTCAAGATTTTGAGATAGACAAATTGCCAGACTCTGGAGGACTCTGCTGCCATCCGGTACAGGAGTCCTTACCTGCTGCATTATAATGTTGTACAATGTGTCTTCCACAGACACTTTCAACTAGCTGAATCCTTGGAGCTTGCTCTGCTTTCCTTTTCCTGAACACAGAAAATAGAATCAATCACAGTAATATAAAGTGGAAAGAGCAAAGAATTCCTGAGTTTAGGAGGAGAAATACGAGATTCCAGAATTAATAGCTTTTCTATTATTTTTCTCTTTGCATGCTTAGGCTTAGTTCACTCTTATTTTTAAAGTGCTTGGAATATAGTTCTGCTGTCTTAAAGCTGGGGAATCCTTCTTCTACCAGAATCACCATATATCCCCTTTGGTTTCAGGCAAAGTGAAACAGAGTCAGAAACAGTGGCAAATTTTAAAAGTTATGTGACCGAATATGGTCATTTACTGCTTCTAGCATGGATTTTCTTAAACTTTTGCCCTTTTCATAGAATCATAGAATGGTTTAGGTTGGAAGGGGCCTTGAAGATCATCTAGTTCCAAACCCCATGGCACGGGCAGGGACACCTCCCACTAGACCAGGTTGCTCAAAGCCCCATCCAGCCTGATCTTGAACACTCCTAGGGATGGGGCATCTACAACTTCTCTGGGCAAGATGAATTAGTTGTAGTGGGTTTTTTCAGAGCAGCTCAGAATTAATCATGCAGCAAATAAGTACTACTTTCTCCTTCTTCAGTGGGGTGACCTAGCCTATGTTCTTGTTGTTAACTTGCCCTGTTGCATTTTTTCTACTTTAGGTGAACAACAAAATTCACCCTCCTAACACAGCAATGACAACAAAAATAGTGGGGCAGGAGAGGAGATTACTTCAGGATTTTGAGGAAGGAGGTCCCTCCTCTTTGCTTATGGCACTCAGACTATCTCCTAGTCTCTTTCTCAAATTTTGTACAGGGTTTTTTGTTAAGCTTTCATTTGTAGGTCAGCTCTCCTGTAAAGCTTCTGTGACATGAGGAGCCAACTTGGACCTTTTTCAGGAACCTAAATGCATCCTGTGACGTATTTTAATTCTTTTATTGGCTTTGCTTAATCCTTCCGACTGAAATTGTGGAAATAAATCAAGACGATGTTAATTTTTGCCTTGTAGCAGATCTGTAACCTTAAAGGAAATGTTCAAGTTTGTAAATACTAGTTCTACTGTAGTTTACGTATTCAGAGCTTTTATAGTTGTTTTTAACTTTTGTTTGTTTGTTTACAGATGGTGAACTGAATGTTCTGGATGACATTTTGACTGATGCTCCTGACCAAGATGATGAGTTGTATAACCCTGACAGCGAGCAAGATAAAAGTGAGAAAAAGGGTAGGTGACTTTGGTAGTGGATGCCCTGCACAAATGTCAGTAGTCTTTCTTATTAGGCCTAAGTCTTTGAAGTAGCAGCTCTTACAACCTGATTCAAAGAGTGGGAGAGTTCCAGAGGTCTTTATTTCATGGACATCTGCTTTCTCATTTGACCTTCCAAGCAAACAGTTAACTAGGTTTCCTTTTGTCTCAAAAGCAGTTGCTGAGTCTGGGTTGTTGTGAATTCATTTGCTGTTAGAAAACAACTGTCCTTTTTGGTTTGATGAAGTGAAATGGAAATGGAGCAAGGGGGTCGCAAAGTCTGGTTCCAGCTGAGTTCTTGATTTGGCTTTAGGCCAATCCCATAAGCATTTAATTTAGCATTCCTGTATACAAAATTTAGAATACGTCTACCAAAGCCTAAAGGATTGCTCTTTTAAAGTAAAGTACATGTTTTAGAACATGAGCTGTTCCTAACAAGCAGTTTTGAGTGTTGTTGCAAAGCCTACAACTGAAAGATGCTACCTATGACCGCAAGACAGGAATTACTCAAAGTAGAGAAAGTAGGTGCTTCTGCACAGTTTTTTGTTTGATATAAAAATTAACATTGAACTTGATACATCTTTCTGTTTAAGGATCAAAAAGGAAAACTGACAGGATGGAAAATGCTGAAAGCAAGAGACAAAAAATATCTGTACATTCAACGAGGCAGATGTTGCCAAAGCCTCCTAGTTCATCAGTTAGCAATAACAAGAGAATAGTGAGTACGAAAGGAAAACCAGTATCAGAATACAAGAATGAGGAGTATCAGAGGTCTGATAGAAACAAGCGCCTGGATGGTGATCGAAAGACACGCATGTCAAGCAGTTCCAGGGAACCTTATAAAGGACAACCAGAAAAAACTTGCATGAGGAAGAGGGATATTGATAGAAGGGCGAAGTCTTCTACACCAGATGGTTCAGAGGTATTAAATATTCTTGCTGCTTTATAAATCAATTATATGAGACCTTTATAAGGCACATTCTCTTAGGACTATGTGCGCATCCTGACAATGTTATGACTGCTGATTCACTTTTTCTTTAAACATCAGAGAATCAGGCATGAAGTGGATAGACGACCAAGCCGATCCAGCCATTCCTCTAAAGAAGAGGTGAACTCTGAGGAATATTGTTCAGATCACGAGACTGGCAGTAGTGGTTCCTCTGAACAAGGCAATACAGAGAATGAGGAGGAAGGCATGGAAGAAGAGGAAGATGATGAAGGGGAGGAGGATGAAGAGGTGGAAGAAGATGGGGAGGAAGATGAAGAAGAGTATGAACAGGATGAGAGAGATCAGAAGGAAGGAAATGACTATGACACACGAAGTGAAGCCAGCGATTCTGATTCTGAATCTGCCTCTTTCACAGATGGGTCAGTCAGATCTGGGACTGGTTCAGATGCATCAGGTAGGTAACATCTAGCATGCTAATCTGAAATACCTTGCCACTGAAAGTTTGGCTGCTTTTAAAAATAACCACTTCCTGACTATGTCAAAAGTAAGCCTTAGTAGCACAAGTCAGTAAGATGTTAACTGTGAAATACCACAGGCAAGGAAAAAATGTACTGGAAAGTGGTATTTCCTTACACCAAAACTTGTGGATATCAGGATTACCATGCTGAGAATTCGTAGTGTTCTTGATTGCTTTGGCCTTGCAGTTCAGTGCTTTGAAACATTAGAATTAGTATTTTCTGAGGTATCTAATGGCTTAGTTTCTCATATGATTAATTTTAAGTTGGCGTTGAGCTGTTCTGTATTCATCTAGATGAGTGACCAGGTAGACTGGTGTAGTAAGAGCATCATCTCTCTCCCCAGGGAAGGATAGTTGAATTTTAAATAGTGGCTGCCTTCAGCGTAGGAAATCTAAACCTAAGTTGAAATTATTAGCTATCAGGGCAAACTTAGAAAGAGGGAAATGTTTTAAGCAGAAACTAAAAACAAATGCTTTGCAGTTGTCTGTTATAACTGGTCCTGACTTAGAGAGTGAAGTGTTAATGACATAACAACTTTTGCGTTTGGCTGTTTGGTTGGATTTTGTTGGGTTTTTTTGTTGTGGGTGGTTTGTGTTTTGGTGGGGTTTTTTTGTGGTTTGGTTTTTTTTTGTTTTGTTTTGTTTTTTTTTTTAAGCAGCTTGCAATCCTGTTAAGATTTCTCTTGTGTATCTTCCTTGTCTGAAGTCTCCGTAGGTGGTCATCCTGCTTAACATAATGCGTTTTTTGCCTTAGCTCTGCTGTTTGGAATTAGAGAACAGAAAAGTGTAACCTAATGACAAGTGAAGCTGGAATAACTGTTCTAAAAAGCTCTGTAGTATAACGTAACACTTTTAAGAGTGGAAATATTTGCCTGTGTGCCACAGTGTTTTGTTTTCATACCTCTTGCCATTTTGTTGAGCTGTGAATGAATGAGCCCATAGCACTATCACAACACAGTTTGTGCTCTGTGTTGCAAATTTGTCTTCAGGCTGGAGAGAAGAGCTAAACCACCCATACTGAAACACCTAGGAGATAAATTTTGTCTCTAAAATTTGCACAGAATTACTAAAATTGTGGCATTTGTCTTCCCTTTGTGAATGAAAAGCTTGAGTAATTAGCATTTGCTTCTTTTGTGCATGATAGTTTTGGGGCAGCAACCACAATTTTCACATGCAAGCGAAATGCTAACTACACTATTATAGATGTTATTTTTCTGTCTCAGTACTTTTTATCTCAATGTTGCCTGCCACTTGGTGTTTAAAATACTGCTTTTATTTTTATGGGGTTTTTGTTTAGATGAGAAAAAGAAGGAGAGGAAGAGAGCTAGAGGTATCTCTCCAATTGTTTTTGACAGAAGTGGAAGTTCTGCATCAGAATCATATGCAGGTATTCTTTGCTTTTATTGCTTGTCATCCTGACTTGCATCAAATCTTAATGTGTAATCTAAAATAAATGTAACTGGCTGTAGAGATTTATGGGGTATGTAGCTTTGTATAATTTGTTATTGACTTCTGGCATGTTGTGTGTGGATACCTTTGGGGGGAAGTAGGCTTTCTTGTTACTTTAATGCTATTCTGTTGCTTAAGTGGAATTTTCACCTTTTTTTTTTAACTTGGAAGATGATGATTCAGTGACTAGTTTTCTGAGTAGGAAATTGTTCAAATACTATTTTAAAAAAACAAACCCAAACCAAACAACCCAAAAACAAAACAAATCAAAACAACCTGAAACAAAACACTCGTGCACATTGAATAGTATTTTTTTTTGTGTGTGTGGGTGCGCGCCAGAAAGCATAATTTGTCATGAATGAAAATTGTATGTGACAAAGCTGTAGAAATTGTATATTATCTCTATTAAGGCTCAATCTGAACAAATGTACTTTGGCTAAACACAGGTTCAGAAAAGAAGCATGAGAAATTATCATCTTCCGTTCGTGCTGTCCAAAAAGGTATCATTTAAATTTGAATTTTTAATGCATGCCCCATAGCAAGCCATTGTCTCTGTTCATTAAATTACGTGTAAGTAGTAATGTTCCGATATAAATCAGTCTGAATGCATATTTGTTCTGAGCATAACAACTGAATCTTGAGTTACTCTTGCATGTGTTGAGAGTGATATGCAAAAAGTTCAGCCGCTTTGCTTCTTGCAGAGGCAGCAAAGCAAAAAATAAAGTGCTTACATCTGAAAAGAGGAACATATCAGCATTCGCTGTTGGACAACTCATGCTGATAGGAATGTTACCCAGTATTTATACAAAAATTCTTAAGCAAGGAAATAAGTCCTGTATATCGGAACATCACTGAATCATGCTGATTTTATTTTATTTTTTCTTTACCTGAATATCTAAGTTTTAGTTTTGATTTGGTTTCCCCTGGCATTTTATGCTCTACAGCTTAGACTTCAAGTTGCAAGTTGGGTGGTTGATTGTGATAATATATAAGTTGGAACTGGGTGGGATACAGTGTATTTTGAAGGAAACAAACAACTATCTACACTCAAAGCAACATTTTTGACAACTGTAAATGTTTACAGTTCAGCTTATTTGACACTTTGTTTTTTCAGACCAAACAAGTAAACTTAAATACATTCTCCAAGATGCAAGATTCTTTCTCATCAAGAGTAATAACCATGAAAACGTATCACTTGCTAAAGCAAAGGTATGTTGAATTTTTTTCAAACTTATCACTTGTTCTGTTTTCAAACACACCCACCGTACTATATAAAAGCATACAGATCGATGCATTCTTTTCTCTGTCACTCGGATCTTGGTAGAGGCAAGGATGAAAGCTGTTGTTCCTTGATCCTTCAAGGATATCTATTCTGCTTTCACTGTAATCTAGAAAAGTTTCTAGACCATCAGTCACTTATCTTGATAAGAGTACCATTAAAAAGGGGCCTCAAGGTCTGCTTGATAAGGTCATAAGCCAACCTCCATTGGGAATGTTGTGCTGATATTTTCTCCCTTTCATCAGTACCTCTCTTCATATTGCTGTACTGTGAGGATGTTCAGGAGGTTGTTTTGGCTTTCATCTGATCCTATAACAGTAATTTTTTTCACTTGATTTGGTGATCTGAAACCTTATATGCCTGGCAGTGCTGGTGTAAGGGAGTTCTTTGGGAGGGATTCCAGTGCACTGGACTTCAGCTGCTGAGGAATGACATGAGGCCACTCTGGTGGTTTTATATTTGCCTCTCATGGTTTTGTATTTGCATGTGTTATTTGGAATAGCTTGTAAAGAAAATAGCTGATTTGCTGTTACACAATATACACAGAGTAGGTGATTCTATTAATGAAGATTT
The DNA here is from genome assembly GCA_003993805.1 of Himantopus leucocephalus. NCBI lineage: Eukaryota > Metazoa > Chordata > Aves > Charadriiformes > Recurvirostridae > Himantopus > Himantopus leucocephalus. Next base: position 57,729,047 of record RSEF01000004.1, on the reverse strand, counting down.
TCTAAAATAGAATAGCGTTAAAATGAATGAATCTTAAAATTCCTGGACAGGTTTGGCTCCCCCCACCAGGTTTGGGTCTGATTTGTACAGTGAACACCATTCTGACTGGCGTTTGCTTTAGCTCTTTAGAGGAATACATCCTTTTTGTGGCTCATCCACACTTGGGCTGCAACGGTATCCTTGTTCCTGAAGTTCTTGGGAGTGGATGCTTTGTCTCTCGGTGTATAGGCATCAGTGCTTTGCCACTGCAGTTTCACGAAACTGGCTTTTGTGGTGCCAATGCAGTAAGTTGTTCTAGTTCACAGCAGGGCTTTACAAGCAGCCTAATGCGATATACATCTGACTGAAAGCTAGTGAAAAATCCAAATAGTTCTCTGGTAACTCTCATGAATTGTCAGAGTCAGGCAAGCACTAATCTGAGCACAAAGTAGGGCATGAGAATATATCTTCAATAAAAAAGGAAGGGGAAAGAACATTTTCTTTGGTAGATCCTAGATCATATTCCGAGGCTGAAGTTTGAATATATTAAACCAGTATAAGCTTCTCCTCTGAGTTTGCCCAGCGAATCCAGAGAATGGATTTGGGAGCTTATCCTGCTGAAAAGTAATATACCAAACTGGTATGCTATAGCTCAGCTCACTTGGTACCTCAAAACAGAGCAGGTTTTATTGTGCATGGCCACAGAATGGCTGGTGAAATGGAAAAGGTAGGAATTAGTAGGTGGGGATGTGGGAGGCTGAAAAAACTATTTTGAGTTGTCTTGCCAATTTAAAATGTTGGTCTGGTATCTTTCATGTTTCTGGCCTTTCACTAAAAGAGTTTTAAAGCCTGCAAGCTGTCCTCAATAAATCTGTCATACTAAGAAGGTTACTGAAGTCTACCTGCCCACTTTTCAGTATATATATGCTGCTGGGTTTTCATAATTTGTGTCTATTATATAAACATGAACTCCCAAAGTGACTTAAAACATACATTAAAAGTACTAAAGGCAGAGGTTTTCATATATCTGTCCATCATTATAACTAAAAACGAGACCTTGTAGATGGTCTAAATGCATCTGCAATGTTCAGAAAAAGATTGAAAAGACAATGTTTTAGAAGTTTTATCATGGGACAGGCTAAAAATATTTTCTGAAGGAACTGCATTTAGCAATACCTTTCTCTTTCCATTATCTTCTATCCCAGAACACTAGTTTGGTCTTGTTTTCCTCTTCTGCACTATATACTTCTGTTAGCTAAGTCACTTGAGATGAACTCTTATATTTTGGTGGTGGGGTGGGGGTTGTTTTGTTTTAGGGAGTATGGTCGACACTTCCAGTGAATGAAAAGAAGCTTAATGCTGCATTTAGATCAGCGAGGAGTGTTATTTTGATATTTTCTGTAAGAGAGAGCGGCAAATTCCAAGGTAAGGGAAAGTGAGCTATTACCAAGGTAAGTGAAAGTGAGTTTTATGTGCAATAGCTTTTCTGTTACAATTCATGTGAAATCCTTTAGGATTTGCAAGACTGTCTTCAGAGTCCCATCATGGAGGATCACCTATACACTGGGTGCTGCCTGCAGGAATGAATGCAAAAATGTTAGGAGGTGTCTTTAAAATTGACTGGATTTGCAGGTAAATGATTGTTCACTTATGTTATTGCGTAGTAACAAAGCATTATAATACCATTTCTGTGTATTACTCGCTCAAGTGCTGACAACATCCTTTTGAAAACTTAATTCAACCAGAGATCTGTCCTCCAATGTCCCCAAATCCATGCCTCCATGTTACTCAGCTTGGGAGTCAGGTCCATACCTGACATGTACTATAGAATTATTTAATTTTTTTTATGTAGGCAATTAATTAATTTAGAGATTCTAGCACTTAATTGTGTTCCTTTGCTGATCTCTTGCATTGAAACCAGAAAACTGTATTCTGAAGTCTTTGAGTAAAAACAACTGTTCACTTGAATAGACAGCTGTGAATAAAAGGAAAAAAAAAATCCTGTAAGGATAGTCCTGTCTTCACCTGACATCTTGGAATCTGACTAAACAAAGAAAATGCTACTGTTCTAAAATAACATATGAAAAAGTACAGATATTTTGCATAATGTATAGGTTGTGAGCATTATGTTCATTGATCTGAGTATGTCTTAGAGAAAAGGTTTTAAACCTCACTTAAGAAAAAGAGCTATATCAGTCCTGCGAGATACATTGCATGGTTGTACAAGCACTTTGGGCTACTAGAAAGACTAAATGCAGGGAAGATGAGGCTTCAAATTAGAGAAAAATCTGCATTGGAAAGGCTGTCTGGAAGTTACTGATGCCCACCTCCCACTCAAAGCAGTTCTAGCTTCATAGTTAGGTCAGAAGCTCAGGAATTTATTTCGGTAGGAAATGGCCCCAAGTTGTGCCAGGGGAGGTTTGGGATGAATATTAGGAAAAATTTCTTCACAGAAAGTGTTATCAAACATTGGAACAGGCTGCCCAGGGAAGTGGTTGAATCACCATCCCTGGAGGTATTTAAAATATGGGTAGATGTGGTGCTTAGGGACATGGTTTAGTGGTGGACTTGGCAGTGTTAGGTTGATGGTTGGACTTGATGACCTTAAAAGATCCCTTCCAACATAGACAATTCTGTGAGCTACCACCTCACATAGAGACTGGTCAGCGTATTCAGATGGTGACATAATAAGCAGGCACAATCTTGATATTGTACAAAGACCAAAAAAAATTTCTTTACTAAGAGGCTGTCATAGCATGGACTATATTAGTTAATATTGGAATAAGTCAAAGTGAAATCTTCAGTTACTAATACTTAATACATACTAATACGTTCATTCAGAGACCTGACAGTGCAAAGGGTAACAGGATTATTTTGTATGTAATGTCCTGCTATATGCATTTTTAAATTCTTTTATGAAAAATGGAGGCAAAACTAAGTGATGCCACTTGCATATTTAGGCGTGAATTGCCGTTCACTAAGTCTGCTCACCTGACCAATCCTTGGAATGAACATAAGCCAGTAAAGATTGGACGTGATGGACAGGTTTGTTTTTATTTTATTTATTTTTTTCTATAACCCACATGTAGTGCTTGCTTTCAGCTTTGTATGTACAGAAAATTTGTAATCTTTTTTAAATCAGTTGTTACTTGCAGTAGTGTACTGTGACAAAGGCACTCAGCTTGTTTCTAATGTTGTTGTGGAAGAAGGAAACAGAAAACAATACAGTGCCAATTCTCTTGTCTTTGTGATAAACAGTGTTTGATACTTCAAAACTGTGATATTTTGGATTTGAAATGTAATGTGCCTTGCACTGTATGATGTGCAAACCTATATAGTACCAATTTTTAAAAACAAATTCTGGTATTTCCAGCTGTGTTCTGCATTGCATTTTCTTTATGTACTGTATTGCTTAGGGCATAGACTCTACCATTATAAAATATATGCCAAGTAAATTTTAAGTGGGGTGGCTCTTTGTCTTGTCATACATACCAGAGTGCAGGTACATTGCTGCTGTCATCAAGTAACCCAGCTTTGACCGAATTAATGGGTTCTGCTTTCTTAAGGCAAGATGGGAATTGCATAATCCCCATATTGTATGGAAGTTGTAGACTCTGGGCATTATTTTGCCTGTAGACATGTTGACCTTGTTGGGTAGCACAAGTAAAACAGTATTTTTGGTCTTAGTTTTTAATTTAGTGTGAACTTTAAATATATATATATATATGTATTTCAGTTAACTTACTTTCTGTTGAATGGTCAAGAAAATAATTTTTTTAACATTTTGTCAACTTCACTATAAAGTTGCAATCCAGACGTTTTCATCTTTTTTTCATAAAATGCTGTACTGCTAGGTACTGGGCAAGCATTGGCTGATGCTTGCTCCCCGTGCTTTTCAGCTTGGGTTATTTCCTGAAGTGCTGGTTGTTTATCCATTTACATTTTGTGTAACCCTGAAGGGATCTCTCTTCTGAGGACGTGTACACTGAACTTCTTGCATTTACGACATCATTTGGGAAGGCATTCCACAGGCCTGCTAGTCACCAGGTTGAAGAAGTGCTTTTTTTGGATTGTTTTGCACCTGGCTCCTGCTAGCTTTGTTTGATGGCCCTGAGTTCTTGTGCTGGAAGAGGGAGTCAGCAAGTTGATCTCTGTCCCTCTCTCCTCCTGGAGTTGGACGCTCCTGTTGTATCCATCTTGTTCCCCATACCCCACATATTCCTCTCTTATTCTAGGCTAGAGAGACCCAACCTGCTTAGTCATTACATGTAGGAATTGTTGCAGTCATTCAGTTATTCCTGGTGCCCTGCTTTGAAGCTTTTCCATTTCTAGTGTCCCCCTATTTTTTGAGACGAAGGGGTCAGAACTACACCCAGTATTTAAGGTGTGCGTGGAACATGGACTTTCAGTGTGGTATAATGACTTTCTCATTCTGTGTCCCTTTCCTAATAATCCTGAACACACAATTTGCTTGTTTTGACTGCTGTCAAGCATTGAGCTGGTGTTTTCATGGACCTGTCTATCATACACTGAAGAACTCACTTTTGAGTGGTAATAGTCAACTCCGTCAGGCCATGGCTTTATATGTGAAGCTGGGATGGATTTTTTCCTACGTGTGTCACTTTTCTCTCTGTAATAGGTGATCATTTTCTTTGTAATGAAAAACAGTCCTCTGATTTTGTAGCAAAACAGTGATGTGGCCTGTATGTCTCATGGGAAGATGTGGTTGCCCCAAGTGTTGGACTATTTTATGAAAAGTCTAAGTAGTGCCTAAGAGTGAAAGGTAATGTAAGTGAATTTTGCTCTGTCTCTAGTGATACTGAAATCTCTTCAAAGTGTCCTTTTTTTTTTTTTTCCTAAATATATGTTGTCACTGTATTTGGGGAGAGTTTCATTTCTTCAGTTTATAAACCACTACTGAACTTCTAACTAATTCTAGGAAATAGAGCCGGAATGTGGAACGCAACTTTGTCTTCTCTTCCCTCCTGATGAAAGTATTGACTTATATCAAGTCATTCATAAAATGAGGCACAAGAGAAGAATGCACTCACAACCCCGATCAAGAGGACGCCCATCCCGTCGAGACCCTGTTCGGGACGTGGGAAGGTTAGAAACGTTCTTTGGACTGATAATAGGCACATGTATCAGAATAACGTGATGGAGGAATATGATTCGTCAGAGCTTTCCCTGCGATAAAGAAGAGAGAAAATCCTCAAATCAAGCTGCATGGACAAGTTTGTGGCTTCATTGAGGATTTCACATGGTTCCCCGGTCTGTCGTTTTTCAAGAGGAAAATGGGGATCTTTGCTTTTGCAGAAAAAAAAAAGCTCTTAAAGTGCTGTCTAGTTTAGACTAGATCATTGATTGAGATAATGCAACGTGTAATGCTAGCTGTAGGTGAGCTTGGCTTGATTATGAGCAGGCTAGATGGAGAGAAGGAAATATTTATATGCCAAAAATGTGTTAATATCTTGTAAAAGCCTTTTCTTTCAGGTGTGTCTCTGGATAAGCCTTATCAAATATGGGACTTTTATAAGGATCACTTAGAATTTTTCAGAAGATGCCACCTCATTTTGAGGATAAAATATTTTAAGTTATTTTGATATTCAAGAGGAGCATTATTGGGACTGTTTCAAATTGTGTCACCGTGATGTGTTAACCCCATTGCCAAATATTCTCTAACATGTAACCACTGAATTCACACATCTTGCTGAGCTTCTGAAAACAGTAGGTTCTTTCCAAAAGGGATCAAGTGGCCCTTGGAGACCCGGCAACAAACCAAAAAGAATGGCTGTTGCTGTGTCTGTATATACAACCTTTCCAGATGCTGGCAGTACCTGTGGACTTAAAGTATTTTTAGAGGATCGACATGGTTATTGATCACTGCTATATGAACTTAACATCATTTTCCAGGAAAAAAGGGGGTATAACTTGTTACAGAGTTGGAGAAGTCTTTGCAAAGAACTGATATTAGCCCTTCTGCCAAACACCTTTTCCCCGAGTAGCCACTTTGCATACAGACTGATGTATGGTTTGGGCTGAAACCTTTGGTTAAGTTTCCTCTTTGTGGAAACATCCTGTGGTAGGTACAGATACCCAACAAGAGTCCCCATTTCCTTGAGCTTAAAAAAAGGACACTGTAACGAGTAGGTAGGAGGAAACCTGGCAGCGCCCCCCTATTTTTGGCTTTAAAGGACTGAACACCAAGATGGCTTTTGAAGTTAAGCTAAGAGGTTTCCAGTGCAATAAAGTATATACAAGTGAAGGTTTTGCAATGGACTGCAAACTATACATATAACACCACCACACCTTCTCAAGCCTGCCAGGGCCTCCATTTATGTGTGTGGCTTACAGCTTAAAGTCAGTAGTTGGACTACTATATGAACTGTTTCTATCATATTTTAACCGGTCGTAAATGCACTCTCAAAACTACAAGAAAGCGGTATGTTTATTCTTTACACCAGCTTTTATTTTCCTTGATCTGATTTTGCTGTAGATGCAACTGCTTTGGTTTTTGGGCTCTTTGCTCATAGTAAAGAATCTGCTTTCATTTTAAAAAGCTTAGTAACTGGGTATGGTGGGCTTTAAAGACTGAAGTCGGGAAGGGGGAGGAGAAATAACTCTATAAAACTAAAAGCTACATGAGCTTGTTATTCAGCAAGCAAGTTGCACAGTAATTAAGTGATTTAAGAAAGTGTTAATTTCTTGTCCGAGAAATTATAT
>RSEF01000004.1:57710186-57722318 GCA_003993805.1 Himantopus leucocephalus | reverse complement strand
ATGGGAATGGATTTGTAGCTGCTTTATGTTTGGAAACACTGTTATGTTAGCATTGGAGTCTCCCATTAATGTTTGTGTACCTTGATGGAGCAAAATTAGCAGCCAGTTTTCAGTTCTTTATTAAACATAACAGCAACTGGAATGTAACTGTTTTATAATCAAACTTCCTCCCTGAGGGTGAAGTTCTTAAAGATAACATCTCTTCCATAAAAGAGTTGTTTGTATAGAAAGGAGACCCAATTATTTTTATTATTACGAAGCTTAAGCATTCCTAAACTTTCTGTAAAAGGCACCAATGCATTGCTGGTAAATTGCTTAGAATAGAAATAATATAACTGGCCTACCCAGTTGGAAAAGCTACAGCGAAGGAAGCAATTTCACAAAGCATGCACAGTTTTATTTATAAATGTGATGGAAGTAGACTTTTTATAGAATTCTTTACCCCATAGCTAGCAAATGCAGCAATGTCCATGCTTTCTGACTGTAATGATATATTTTGCTATCTATTTTCATTGTATTTAGTTCTGTAAATTCTCTTGTTAACTAATAGGTTGTTTTAAAATGTAATTTGGAAAGTGTAATGTTAAAGCCGAAGTCTGAGTTTGTTTTAGACAAATTGTTACCCTTTGGTACGAACGTACAGTTGGGTAGAGTTCCTTCCTTAACTACCAAAGCTTCTGTAGCCGGAAAATAACAGTGGAGGGTATTTAATCAGACTGTTCCTGATTATTTGAGTTCAAACTTAAAGCTGTAGAACATTTGAAGCAGATGGAATGATTAAATTGAGATCCTGGGCAGCTCAAGCTATTCCTGTGAGGTATTCTGCTGTGACGAATGCTCCAAGCAACCTTGTTTAATCTCTGATATCTAATTTGTGTAGGCGTCGACCAGAAGATTATGATATTCATAACAGCAGAAAGAAACCAAGGATTGACTATCCCCCTGAGTTTCACCAAAGACCAGGTTAATATCTTACTATGAAGATTTGTGTGCGGCAATTCACAAGTGTTTTCTCTTTTAATATATCCTCATTTAATGCGAAGTAAAATATTGATATGACTGAGATGTAAAAATGGGCCTTGTCCCAAGTGCTGCCTGCTGGTTTAACCCATCTGTCACAGAAGTCAGTGACACTGTTTCACTCGTTTGAGAGACACAGAGCGAGCTGGGTTGATCCAGTCTGAGCACTTTTAAGAGCCTCAGAATTGTGTACATTGTTGTGAATGATTCTTTCAAGCACTTTGTTAATACGGGTAGTTGAAATGCCTGAAGGGCACAAGAATTAGTTTGACCAACTTGTCAATGCACTAATCATCAAATTTAAATGTTTATGTGAAATTTCCAATGGAGAAAGTCAGCTGAGATTGCCTGACTAGCAGCCTGTGTTTAGAGGTGATGGTAGATGTTCAGTTATGTTTTCAGAGAGAATTTTTTTAGAAGCTTGACATGAGGAAGGGAGGGGGAAGTTTTGCTGTGTTTTACAAGAGGGTCTAATGATGAGTTTGAGAAAGGAATTCTATTGTTCTCCAGAAACAAATGTTTGCAGCGGTAACGCAGCAACAAGACTGGTAATATTGCATTTATTTTTTTTCTTCAGAAAGCAATTATTGAGAAATTACCACTTTTAATCTACCAAATCTCGCTTCGTTGCTATTAGAAATAGATACTCCATTATTTCAGTAGTAGATTTCTAAATCTTTCTTGAGAACGTACTTTGTCTGTCCAGCTTGACTGCAAAGCCTGTGTTCTTTGATGCAAAAATAATGTTGTTGCTGCTCCTTGGCTTTCCAAGACCATTGTTTAGAATACAGAACAAATTTTTTGAAAATAATGAAGCTCGGAAGCATTATTTTGTTAGTATAAGCATGCCTGGTGGCTTGCACCATTTTACTGAGCCTTTTAAAGTTTATTTCCTTGGAATTACTGAAGCTGCAACAGTTCTGTGCCCTGTGGGGCTTTTCCAGATGTTTTTTAGGGTTTTTTTTAATTTTCTGTGTAACATTGTATCCAAAACCGATTAGGAAATCATCCTTAAAGAGTTGCCCAGATGAACACATTCTTCTGAATACAAGGTTAATAAGTAGTAACAGCCGTGTGCTGACTGCCAAGGGATAGTACCCTTCAAACTTGTGGGCATTCCCAATTCGTTTGACTAAAGTTCAAGTCTTTATTTGCACAGATACCCCCTTGCATATTTGTTTGTTCTGTGTGCAAGTTGCTATGGGTATATCTATCATTTTTTTGTTACTATCTTACATTGTATTTCTGTACTGTCTATAAGAAATTGTAAGTTTTTGAGGGTTATTTTGAAAGCGAGGGTAATGGCAGGTAGACACAACTTCATAGCTGGCACGAAATGAAAGGACAATTTCTAATGAGTGTATTTTTTAAGACTGTTATGTGATGGTAAATTGAATTAATGCTGCTTGATGTTCGAACAGGGTATATAAAGGATCCCAGATATCCTGAAGTAGACAGGTAAGGTGTGTTCATGTTATTCATTTTATGCCCTGGTAACTTGTCTGTATGGATAAATTGGATTTAGTTCTACAAATTTTTATTCCCAACAGACGATTTTCAGGAGTTCGACGAGATGTATTTTTAAATGGGGTAAGTTGGTGCATGCAGACTTTTGGGGAACTTTATATTCAGTTTTCAGCACTTTGAAAGAACACTCATCACAAATGTTAATATTACTGTCTTTCATTTTAGTCCTACAATGATTATGTGAGAGAATTCCACAACATGGGACCACCACCACCATGGCAAGGAATGGTTTGTGTCTTATTGAATTCAGTTTTTCTCTGTAGAATATGGCTTTTTTTGTTCCCTTCTAGAGGACCCTAGCATATTCAGTGTGCACTCAGCTCTTCCCTTTTCCTAAAAGATGTCTTTGTGATAACTGTAAAATTTTTAGCACAAAAAATTATTTATATCAAGTATTTTGTAATTTCCTTATCTCTCAGCAATAGTCCAGCATTTTAGTAAGCAGTACACCAGCAGGAATCTGGCTTGGTTTGAATCTACAAGAAACTGAAAGCTCTGAGGAAATAGCAGAACCCTCCTTTAGCCTACACAAGAGGGTGTGATGAAATTTTGTATTCTGCTAAATGTTCATAGTAATTGGCTTTCTCTCAAACAGCAAATGCACCAAAGAGGGGCTTGCTGCAGAGGCTCATGGAATGGACTGGCATGCTCTAGTGTTGCGTACTGGCTTGCTTTTGGCTATGGCAGTGAAGCATGCAGGAAAATAGCAGAATGTACTGGACACCATAATCAAAACAAGTCTTGCTGTACTGCAGCCTCCGCTGAAATGCACTTTTTTCCCAGTCATATGAGCATATATGTATGAGTACAAGATCTACACCTACATACATGGAAATTAACTGACAGTTCACTTGTACAGCTGTGGTTTTGCCATCGTGTCAGGAGGAATAATCGTTATAACTAGTTGTTTTGGTTATATTTAGTAATTCTCACCCTGAGGGTCCTGATTTCTTATAACTGTAATGAGTCTTTTGTCTCTTGTGTATACTGTGAATGAGCAAAAGGCAGTGCCAGATGTAGAGGTGCTACTATAGCCTTATTTTTCTCAGCTGAAACACAACTCTGGTTTGTTGTAAATGAAGGAAGTGAGCAAAGCTGTCAGACTGGGAGGAAAATGTTTTTTCAAACACAGCTAAGCCTCCAGAAGTTCCCATTTTTTTTTCTCCCCCTCTTCCCCATTCTGCATGCTGTCCAAGTACTCATCCTAAAATCCAGCACTTCAGCATACTTCCTTTGTGACAACAATGCAAGCAAAGACGCTTTGGTAATATGGGAAAGAAAGGTCTTGCTGATTGAAGAAATGGAAGAGAACAGCCAAGATATATCTTGCTTGGGGATAAACAAGAAATCTGCTAGCCTTTTGTCAAATAATTTGTCTTGCAGAGTAAGCTTGTTCATTTAAAATAGGAATATATTCATAAGAGTCATTCAAAAGAGTCATTTCTGTAAGAGCTTGCTGGTTTGGACAAAATTAGCATTCTGTATGCATAGATTAAAAAAAACCGCAACACCATATTTAAGTAGCAGAAGTTTTATGTACAGTATCACTTTGACGCAGATATGGAAGGAAGGCATGTTTGGGGATGGAGTTCGCCAAACTTCTGAAGAACCAATGGTAGAGAAGTAGTAAAGCATGCCGACTTAAAGAAAAATAGTTTGCCATTCAGTTAGGAGGCTGTGATCAGATATATTTAGATGTCATATTTTCCATCTGAATGAAAGTAACCTCTGCTCTAAATTCCCAGCACACAGCCTTGCGTGCATTCCTGTGTTTTGAAACTTCCTGTAACTTTCTTGTAGCCACCGTATCCAGGTATGGAGCAGCCACCACACCACCCTTACTATCAGCACCATGCACCTCCACCTCAAGCTCACCCTCCGTACTCAGGACATCATCCGGTACCACATGAAGCAAGATACAGAGACAAACGAGTAGTAAGTGTCCACAGAGGCAGAGGGGACACGAGTCTGCAGGCCACAGTAGGAACGGGAGGAATTTGGGGTACAGACCTAGCCTAAACTGAGATTTGCTGACTTTGATAAACTGCATTTTTAAGACCTGTATTAGCTTTCCTTGGAAAGATCAGTTGCTTAGATGGACTAGAGACTTCCAGCATCATTGAAAAGCCTCTCTCCCCCAGGTGATGTAGAAGTGCAAAATTCTCAGAACATACTCTTAAACCAAGGTGTGTGCTTAAAATGGCTTTCAGCTGTCTAGCACTGAACTTTGATGCTGAAGCCCAATTTGAATAAGGACATGCCTGTAGCATTGCTTGTGCTTGTGTACAACAAATTACTTTATCAGCAGAAAAATTTGTGTTTTATGACTTCTTACAGGCACATCAAAAAACAGGGCAAATTGTTAAGTAATTTCTGTTAGCTGGCTTTGAAGGCTGCTTCAAGCTTTCTGGTCTCTCTTGCTGGTATCTGGCATTTGAATCCCAGCTTTTGCAGAGTGGAAGCACAGACATGGTGCTGCCATGAAGATGAAAGAAGAAACTTGTGCTTATGGATGCGGGACATAATTTTTTTACTTTTTTTTCTAATACTGGGCTTTCCCAAGAGTTATGGCCAACCCTATGGGTAAGGGAAGGGAGGGGATTTTAATCTGGGAAAGAAAATAAACAGAGCTGTCCTTTCATCACAGCACGACTATGACATGAGAGTAGATGACTTTCTTCGCCGCACACAAGCAGTTGTCAGTGGTCGGAGAAGCAGGCCTCGGGAGAGGGACCGAGAGCGGGAACGGGACCGTCCTAGAGATAATAGAAGAGACAGAGAACGTGACAGAGGCCGTGATCGGGAAAGGGAGAGAGAGAGGATTTGTGACCGGGACAGAGACAGAGGTGAAAGAGGTAGATACCGAAGATAATCATTCTGGAACCAGTGCTCACTTGAAACAAAAAAAGCTTGTATTTTTTTGTGTGTTTACAAGTAGTACATTTTATTTTCATCTGTCTACTTAAAGTTCGTTGTGTAGAAGGATTTATAATGACCCTCTCTATTCCAAGCATGCAGTGAACTATGAACTGGAAAAACTCAAATCGGCCAAAAATAAAATACGCAAAGCTCACACTCAACTTGGCGTTTCTATTGGAGCAGAATGGGAAACAGCTAAGAATGTAGATATTTATTCTCAATAAGTGTTCATCTACTTAGTGACTTCATTCTAGGTTTTTGAATACTGATGGGTAACTGCCACATTTTTTTTTTGCTTTGATGTTTTCTTCCTGTAGTTTCACATGGTTCAATGGGAGAATGCTGCTATCAAGTATGCAAATATTGAAGTATGATTTTTTTGACCGTATGGCAGTGTTGTAGCAGCCTTTTTTTTCTTCCTCTCCCCTCCCCTCCCCCCCCCTTTTTTAACCCTATCTGTAAAGTCCAGTGTTTTTTCAGTCTTCAGTAATGAAAGCAATATTAAGAAGACACTATTGATATCTAATTTTTAACCTTTTTTAAAAATCTTCCCATGTTCAGTAACATTTTGGTCAATTCTCTTGTCTAGTCTCCTTCCAAAATGTACACGTTGCTTGGAATGTTCACAGCCTGCGTGTGTGGAACCAGAAAATATTGCTGTATTCTACATTGCTACCATTTTTTTTATAAAAATAAATTGGTAACTATTGAAATGATTTAAACTCCAGATCGGGTTTCTTGGTCTTCTAAGCTTGCCAGCTTTGATTGATTCCGGCAGTTCTAGGAAATTATTTGTGTTCAAAAATTGTTTAAAGTTTCTTATGATAGGTGAAATTGATCCAAAGCCTGAATTTAGGAAAAGGACTGCTTGTCTGTTTCCACAGTGGAGTAGTGGACTTATAGCTCCTGCAGCTAATCAGAGTTATTAAGGCCCTACATGTTCAACTTAATCAAATGATCTTCAAGCTATTTATAGGCTGTCCTCTGCCATAATCATACCTGTCTCCCAGGAGTGTGTTAGTCCTGCAAGATCCAGACTCTCCCCATGTCATCTTTGTAGTGATTACTGCCTCACTTGTTATTTGTCTTAAATAGGAAATACTTGCATCTAAATGCCAATGGTAAAACTGTGAAAAAAGAAAAGTAAAACTTGTAGTGGAAGTTGTTCAGTTTCTCTGGCAATTGCCTAGTTCTCACAACTTGTATAAGTAGCACTGCCTCGGTGGACTTCATAACCTTTCTTCAGTGTCTTCTCATGTAACAAAGCCAGGTTGTTTAAAGACCTCCAGCTCCACAGTGCTGAGTGCTGTAGCTGCTTTTATGAACTGCAGTATAGGACTGGCCACGGTGTGGCAGTTGTGGAAACACATCGGTTTTTAGATCTGATGGGAATTTGGGCTCTGTATATTTTAGTCTACATAGCTATGGTAAACATCTACATGTGCAAAGCAAAATGTTTTACCTCCAACATGCAAGTATGTTGGGATTTCTTTAAACACTACAAGAAGCTGAACGCGTTTGGGTTCCTCAAAACGGTTTACTGTGCACTGAGAAGTATGCCTGTTAGCAGGATTAGATCAGTCTACCAAATTTGGTACACATACTGTGTCTAATTGGAGAAAAGCGTTACAGAGCACCTCCATTCTTGGTTATCTTTTTCTGCTTTATATACGGATTCTAGAAAGCAGACAGAGGTTTGGTTGGTTTTCTTTTTTTCTTTTAAATTCAATATGAGGTAAGCCAAATTTCTTGGAGTAAGTTACAGAAAAGAAGCTCCTCCTTAAAGTGACTTGCAGAGCACTTTCTCTGTCCAACTTTTCCCAGCTATCCTTTTTCACCAGTATCTACACAGTATGCTTGCTGGCCTTCTGGCAAGCAAACTGACATCTTGGCAAATCTTCTGCTTGCAGAAGCTGGATGATGGGGACTGTTAGTGATCAAGCTTGGTGGAGCTGTGCCTAGAGACCCAGCTCTATGAACAGTTACAGCAAAACCTTTCAGACCTGGGGCCTGAATGTCATGCTGTTGCACTTTCTGCTTGCTATGCATATTTCAGTATGCATATTCCTGCATAAGATCCCATCATAACCATAGGAACAATGTATCAGAAGTTACCACAAGAAGCACTAGTCTTGTTCTAACCCTCATTAGTTTGGAAACAATTCAGTTGAGCTTTCATAAATGTTGTAGTATGAAGAGATTTAAGCAGACATTGGAACTATTGACAATGCTAATAAAAAAGTTAATGTAAGGTAGGGAATTTCATTATGTAAACAAATATAACATTTTCTCAGCCTGTTCTGTTTGAAAACAATTCTGCAGCATCCAGAATAACGCAAATATCAGTTAAAATTGGGGCAGGTTTGTTCTTGAGTAAGCTGGCATAGCAGTGGAATAACCTTACCTAGAGCAGGCCTGAACTAGCATCATTTTAGTAGGCTTTCATCAGTAAGTGCACCTTGAACAACTTCAGGAGTGCTGCATTTACTACCCTTCTTATCTGAGCCAAGAGCAGTATTATTTTCCCTCCAACTTTTCAGGCAAGGCAAATGACTATTGCACTGTTCCCACATGTAATATTACTTCTTTGCAAATTCCATCTCTAGAGGTTTTCCTGCATTTATCAGTTAGCATAGCTCAGAGGCATTTGGGGGTTAAGATGGGCAAATTACTGACAGAGGTCGTTTTCACACCCTTATAGTGTTGTTAGAATGGTGCCCAGTGCAGCAGGACTCCAGGCATATATACTGAATCGAAAAGAGAAATGGTTATCAGAAAAGTAATTTCTCTGCTGGTTTTAGGACTCTGGTCTCCCCTCAGCCCCCAAGTAGTTAGTGCGTTCGTAAAACTGTGATGATACAGGCTTCACCAGCTGCTTGCAGCTCCCAGTTTTTCATGTTCTTGGCCATTCACATGGGTGCTTTTTAGGAGCCTGTGATCTTAGCTTCACTTTCCAATCTAGAGAGAGCTATTTTGACAGGACAGGCATTTTGGTTGTGAATAATCAAGCCTGGGTGATATTATGGGAGAAAACAGAGTTAAGGTAAGGGAACTAGTTGCAGATTAAGGGACCCACAGTACCACACATGGGAAGGCTGAATTTATGAAATGTACTAAAACAAATTTGAAAAGTTAGAGCAGGAATTACCATTCTAGAGATCATGTGTGGTCAGCTAACAGGGTCCCAAGGGATAAAGCAGCTATAATTCAGTCTTGCTTAGGCCAGAAGGAATTTGCTGGTTAAGCAAGCAACTCTGCCCCACGACAGCTTTTTAGCATGACTGAGTTCAACAGGGTGCTTCATGATATGCCCAGTTTAAAGCATAACCTAATAATTTTATTCACCAAAGAATGTACATAAATGCCTGGCTGAATCAGCCTAGGAGAAGAAAAAGTGCTGATGGAAATAGGATGTCTATTCTTTCTTCCTCTTTGCAATCCTGCCACATCTTCTACAGCAAAATAAGCAGCACTTCACAAGAATGAAGATAGCAATGGCTGCACAGGTGGACAAGAATGCCAGAACATCCAGGCAGTGGTACTGGTACCAGGTGAGATGGTGGGCAGCTGGTCTCAAGTGCTTTGCTCCTTTGTGACGCATGACAAATTCAATCCAGAAGACAGCTCTGTCCAGAGGCTTAACTGGCTGGTCGTGGTGTATCTTGGATAACCTTAGAGCATTTTCCTTATAGCTGGGGGAAAAAAGAAGAAAAGAAGAATTGTGGCTACAAACGGAGTAGACATAATGCAACTAGAATTGTCACCCCGAGCCTCCAGAGGATTTATACTAACAGAGAACAAGGAAGAGAGGGAACGCAGAAAACTGTCTCAGGAGCTGCACTGAGCTTTCCAAGAATGATTTTTCTCAAAGGGATCATAAAATGTAGTATAAGGAAAATCAAATTACTCTTCTGTCCTTTCTGAGAAATGCTGATTCTCAGAAAGGAAAGATGGTTGTCATCTGAAACCCAGACTCCAGCTACTCAGTATTTTTGGTTTCCAGAAGAGCCGGCAGAATTTCTCACATCAGGAGCCAAAGATTTTAATAACCTCATCCTACTGTAAGGCAAAAAGAAAACTCACGTGGAGTTGTTAATGACCGTGTTCAGTGCATCAACTAGGTCCTGCATCTTCAGTGTGCTGAAATCCAGCTCAACTGCAGCTCCCTTTGCCCTCATATGAGCAATGTTATCAAACTGGTCGGCAAACAGGGGAATCCCAACCATCGGGATCCCGTGGTAGATAGCTTCGTAGATCCCATTGGTCCCACCGTGAGTAATAAAGGCCTTCGTCAAGGGGTGGCCTGGAACAGGGAAGGAGAGGAGGTACATACGTGTAACAGCAGCTGTGGCAGACCACATTCACTGGGATGTGAGCACTGCAAACTACCCAGGCAAATGCACTGCTAGAGAAGGGAACAGCCCTGACCTCTGAATCAGCATCAGAGCTTGCGCGCCTAGTTTTCACACATTCATATTTATTTTAATGCAGTATGTGAATTGGCATATTCTTCTAGACTACCTCAGAGTTACTTCAGCCCTTCTGCTACTGTGCAGGTCTAGTTTTTACATGGTATCAGGTTCACAACAGCCACCTGCTGCAGCATTGCTTAGGTCAATTGTTTTTGAAGAATGAGTCCTGGAGATTAATTGCAGAAGCCAAATCCAGCTCCAGAGTATGTGTCTACTTTGGTATTTACTTCTGCCTACAGGTGGTTCTTAGCTCTTCCAGACAATTTTGTACTTGTCACAGTGAAGTGCTTGGGACTTCCTAGCATGTAAGTTACATCCAAAAATGGAGTTCATCAGCAATCCCAAAATGCAAGAAATAATAAATGATTCAGGAATGCCACTATAAAAAAATCTCTGTAATGAACCTTTGTAAATTTTAAGATTGGACCCTGAAAATCCTGAGTTATGTTGACTGTAACAATTTTTAAAAGTTCAGTGTAACCAAAACTACAGGCTTACGTTATATAAATTTTACAGTGTTGATGATACCAGGTTGCCATGTGTTTATTGTGCTTGTACCACTTGTGCAAAGTGGCTGTAAAATGCTGTTTTACCAATATGATAAAAATTAGCATCCTTTTAAGCCAAGGTGAAATGTTTGCCTTGAGACACATTGCTAGAAAGTGTAAGACAGAGGCATTTGCTTTAGAGATCCATCTTTATAGCTAAGTTCAAGTTGCTGCCTTCTTGAGCCACTGCTCCCTACTCTGTTCAGAGCCTGGCTGTATCTTCCATGGTTCTTCTACAGTCACTCACCTTGAAGTCAAAAGCAGACTAGGAAATAAGGGCTCCAAGAGCAAACCTCTGCTGCTTAAGATGTGAAACTAATTGTAGCCACAAGTGTTATGTGATTCTTTTGCCTGAATAAGTGATTTTAGTGGAAAAACAAAGAAGGAAACAGTTTTTCCAAGGTCAAAATGCATCCCAGATAGAATCAGTCTTACCAAGCAGGTCATTTTGGGGTATCCAATCATAAATCCTGGTGTTAGAGCCCAGAGTTTCTGGTTTTTTTCCTTTGTACCGCCAGATGACCTTGAACAAAGGAAGAATAAGATAAACATAGTGCATGTGACCTGCTCTTCTGTATTATTACGTGTAATGTCAGGCTTTATCCCTATAAAAGGGATGGATATTCCGTACCATGTGACATCATACTTAGCAATAAAACTAAGGAGGAGGTTGAGGGGGGTGGGCCACATGCACCCCTTTTTAGGTACACGTGCGTACCTTTTTGGAGTAATTCAAATAGCTTTGGCTCCAGTTTAGCTCTTTGGTTAGTTATTATGTGCTTATTATAAAAATCACATCGAGTGATTTTTATATTTTGGCCTATGGACACACCTCCACATAATTTGATTCAGAGAAGGGGAAATGCCAGAACTCCACATGAGGTGACTCAGCAGTCTGCCTCTCTGCAGAGCCCAGCTTCCCGGCTGTAGCATATCCAGGAGAGATGCAGATAAAAAACAGGCCAGTCCAAACATAAAAGGCTTGCTGAAGGCAACAGGAGTGACAAAAAACAAGGCAAGTTGTTTTCAACTCAAAAGGAAATTCACCTTTTGTGGAAGCTGGCTGAGGGCTCTGGAAATCACATTACTTTTTTCATCAGTTAGGTTGTAGACCATCGACCCGAGAGAGAATACCACGATGCCGTGTTCCCCTGAGCTCTGAACAAATTCTTCCATTTCCTAGGAGAGGCAGAAAACATACTAAGAGTAGTTATGCTCTGCAGATTACACAGAATAAACAGGAGGAGCTGTAGATGTGCACATGCCTGCAGGGCTATGGTCTTATTGGCATCACGGAGACATGGTGGGATGGGTCCTATGACTGGGGTGTTGGCATGAAAGGATACAGGCTCTTCAGGAAGGACAGGCAGGGGAGACAGGGAGGGGTGTCGCCCACTATGTCAGTGACCAGCTGGAGTGCATGGAGCTCCGTGTGTGGATAGATGAAGAGCCGACCAAGAGCTTATGGGTCAGGATTAAAGGGAATGCAGGTGGTGTTACAGTGGCCACCTGACCAGGATGACGGCGCGGATGAGGCCCTCTATAAATAGATAGGAGCAGCATCATGTTCACAGGCCCTGGTCCTCATGGGGGACTTCAACCCCCCCAATATCTGTTGGAGGGACAACATAGCAGGGCATAAGCAA